>OZ022241.1:23280572-23300572 GCA_963978895.1 Erpobdella octoculata
GAAAACGAAAGCTCAGTGATAAAGAAGAAAGTCTGAGCTCGTGGACCGCCTCCGGACGTCATTGGAGGACAATGGGTTCGAAACAAAAAATGAATTGATGAAGGCTCTGAACAAGACGGCGGAAGAAATCAGAGCAGCACAGGAGCAAAACAGAGCAGCGCAGGAGCAAAACAGAGCAGCACAGGAGCAAAACAGAGCAGCACAGGAGGAAAACAGAGCAGCACAGCAGAAAATGAAGAATTTCCTTGAACTCCTCAATGGTGACACAAACAATTGCGGAAACAAAAAAAACGGCCATGATGATGAGCCATGCAAAGTTGTTCAAGATGAACCATGCAAGGATGTTCAAGATGAACCATGCAAAGATGGTCATGATGATGAGCCTTGCAACGATGTTCAAGATGAACCATGCAAAGATGGCCATGATGATGAGCCTGTCAAACACAGTCGTGATGATGAGCCTGTCAAAGACGGTCACAATTTTTGTATGGTTCACATGGCAGCACAGGGGAAGACAAGAGAAGGAATGATTCTTGGCCACGAAGCAGGGTTGGCTGAGGCAGTGGTGGACACGGTTCTGGACCAGCGGGTTGCTGGTGATGTGGGTTGCTGCGGCGAAACCCAATTTGAACTGGAGTCCACCAGCTGTGTCTTAGAGCATGTGACGGATGACGGCCGTACAGACTGCACAAGTCAGGTGGGTTATGATGATGAGCCTGTCAAAGACGGTCATGATAAGGAACCTTTCAAAGATGTTCAAGATGAACCATACAAAGATAGTGATGACGAGCCTGGCAAAGATGGTGACAATGATACAGTCGGTTTGGACGTTGACAACAAAACTAAAAAACATCAAAAGAATGTTGAAAACAAAATGCAAAACGATGAGGATGATAGTGATGATGATGATTTTAATAATGGCAATAACAGCGATGGCTTTTACCCATACAGCGACGGTTCTGAAACGGAAGCCTTTATAACAGATGACAGCACCGAATATTCAGGGTCAGATTTTGGCGACGATGAGCCAAAGAAAGACTCTGTTGATAAGTCAAAGAAGGACTGGAAAAAACTGCGTCAAACGGTCAAGAGACTTGTGGTTCTTGTCCGAGGCTGATGATAAGTACCGTGCAGAATAAAGATGACCAAGATCAGAATCATTACAAGAATCACTGTTGCTCTTGATTTATTTAAGGAAAAGAACATAAGAACATAGAAGAATTCGTCACATCAAAACCAATGACACTGTTTCGCATCATGGAACTTCCAGATGGAGTTCTTGTGGAAAGACAGAGACAACTACAAGAAGGCTGCAGAAATAGTGGAGAATTTAAAAGTTGTTAATTTTATATGCTGAGCGTGGAGTGGTACTCATTCAAGAGTGCTGTGGAATTTTAACATATGATGAATCGCAACTGCAATTCCTACTGCAAGTTGTGGAGGACCATCGCAAAATGTACCCTGATAGCAGGAAACATACATTTTCAAGGCTGCCATAAGTACATAAACTCTAGTCAGAACCTTAGAAAAAAGATTATTCATTATTAAGGTTTTCATAAATAATTACTGCCTTTTTTACAATAAATTATGATTTACTCGTAATTATTTAAATTTTTGTATTTTTTAAGAAACTTGATTTACACCTAAATATAAATTTTTTTTCTCAAAATTTTTACACAGTGATGTTATGCCAAAAGTAACGGATTATTAGGGTAAAACTTTAAAAAATATAAGCTCCACCCTAATATATATATATATATATATATATATATATATATATATATATATATATATATATATATATATATATAGATAGATATATATATATATATATATATATATATATATATATATATATATATTCAAATAATTAGGTATTAGTTTTTCGTCAATTCAGGCACGGTTAAATTTTAAAGACCAAGTTTTGTTGCAAAATTTATCTATTAAAACAAATAATCAAATGTCGAAGCCCATAGACAAAAATAAAATTATGACCAAAATAAAATACAAGAGAAGGTATTAATTAGCAATAAAATCGTAGGAACAAATATAAATTAAATATAACATAAGAATTGTAGGTTTAGTTTTTCGTCGATACAGGATTTAGTTTTTCGTCGATAGGAATTGTACATGACTTAAATGTCAAAGTATACATAGATAGAAAGAAAATAAATAAAATTGAGAGCAAAAATAAAACAGGAAGGGATGTATTAATTACCATCAAAATCCTAAGAGCAAATATCAAATAAATATGACCTAAAATAATACCTAAACTAAAAGACCATTAGCAAGTAAAATCTAAAGTTAACGACTACGTAATGTAATGTTTGGGTTATTAATTAAATGAAAAAACACGTGTTATAGTCACCATTACTAGTCTAAGCAAACAAAAGAGGAATGTACGAAGTTCGAGTGGTAGGAATCATGGTGATGGCCGTCTCAGAGAAGAAGAACGTGTTCTAGGAAGTAGGAAAGATGGCAAAGGGGAGAAACCATGTTCACAGTTCTGGTAATGATATCTTTTGCGAGATTTTTTTTTTACTTTCTGGTTACGAACTCTTAGTACAGAGTGTAGATCTAATACATTTCAAGAAACGTTCGAGTTTGTGCTCCACTGGGGGCACAGGGGCAACATTAGTTGGGTGAAAATGCAAACGAAGACTGTAAGGATTTTCAGTATTGGAAGCTATCGTGTCAAAGCACATGCCAATAACCATTGATTCACACTTCCAAGATTTTATATGTTCATGAACTGCATTAGCAGCTGCTCGTCCTGATACAGATGCTAACTATGGAACTCCAAGAAGTTTTGTAGTGCCATCGACAAGTGATGAGAGCAGGACAGGTAACCAATCCAGGTTGACCTCACCAGTAACATCGGTCAAAAGTTTACCATCCCAATGAACAATGGATTTTGAGGAAATATAATTTTCTTTGATAAGAGCTACAGCTTGTTGACGACGGCGCTGACGATGTCAATGCATTGTACTCTTGGAAAATATTGTCTCTGATATCGGAGCACCAGCTTCGTTGAATGCCGATGCAAGAATCATAGTTGACTTTCTAATGCTGGTATTTGTCCTATCCTGCACAGCTGCAACTTTGGGAGATATAATTTCTCCGCGATGTCTGCGTTGTGTTGTAGAATTTCTTTAACCGTAAGTTTTTTGTCCACAGACCCAATCGATCCCGTTCTTGATTGTTGCTGTAATTTCAAAAACTGTCTGTCTTCATCAGTTTTTATCAACTGTTCAGAGGCTGTTGTCAAAAAGTTGACTCAACTTATTTGTGTATTCTTTTTGGTTCATTTGATCAGTAGAGTTATTTTTCTTACGATGCTTCGTCAAACGAACTTGGTCAGCATTAGGGTTGTTACAGTTTTGAAAAAAGATTCAGTTTCAGTTTCAGTTAAAGTAACTGAAACTTTACAAAGATTCAGTTTCAGTAAACTGAATCTTTAAAGATTCAGTTTCAGTTTAAGTTACAGTTAGATTCAGTTTTTTTTTTCAATTTTTTTAGGTAAACTACCAAGAAGAAATTTACTATAAAAAAAACATTTTGCAACACAGACATGTTTAAAAAATGTATTTAGCTTAAAAATTCCTTCTTGAATTTATAAAAGACTTCAGCTCCCAGCTTGTCGTCACCCAAATTATGCCAACATCTGCTAAGAGCAAAGCCTGTAATGGGTTGCGTAATTGTTCTACAAGTCAGAAGAGCTCTTTTTATTTTATTGATGTTTCGATCAAAATAATGGCAAGTTATTCCCATCCTTACCGATGAATAACATGGCCGAGACCATCTGTTGTGATTGACACATACTTCGCTGAATTCAATGATAATTCAACAGATCTTTTTCATTCTTTTACTAATTCGGACACTTTTGTGGATATATCGTGTTGGTTCGGCAAGGTTAGTAAACGACCTTCCGACACAACTGCAAACATATTTTTATTAGAAGGTCTTCGATCAAAAGAAATGGCGAACTGTTTGCAGCAAATGCTGAGGCGATAGCATGGACAGCCTTATTATAGGCATTGGAGCCTTTTTTAATGTCATTTTTGCGTTCTTTAACAACAAAACAGTTTTCAATTGTTGCCTGGTTTTTCAAATATGAAAAGGGTCGTTTAATAGACTTACTTTGTGTTTTTGATATCATAGCTATTTTTTCCTCTAAATACTCTGCGTATTCTGTTTCATGCTTCCTCAAGTGAGACTAAATTTTTGACATTTTTACCCTTCAAAATTACAGAACAAATATTGCACTTAATATCGGCTCCAACTCCTGTAAACCTTTTATGTACCGGGTTAGTATAGGTCTTGTTTTGTTGAATCTAGCTTTTTTCGTTGAAGGTCCTAAAGCAGATTCCGACTCATTTTGTTGAATAAACGATACTTCTTCCTCGGTAGATTCGTCCATAACAATGTTATTACTAACACAAGTATCTTCCATTCTGGTAATTCTAAAAACTTGAAAATCTTCGAAAAACAACGCAAGCAACAGAACACTAACACGAAACAAAAAGAAAGAACTATTCCTAACTTCGACCGAGTTATCGTCCGTGCCATAGAATCAAAACATTTAACCGCAAACATAAAAATAATATAATAAAATGATAAAAAATATTCATTCTAAAAGATTCAGTTATATTCAGTTTTCTCAATAGATTCAGTTTCAGTTACAGTTTTTTAAAAAGATTCAGTTTCAGTTTCAGTTGAAGTTACTGAATCTAAAAAGATTCAGTTAACTGAATGTTTCAGTTTTAGATTCAGTAACTGTAACAACCCTAGTCAGCATACAGATCTTTAATATTTTGTATTATGTGATGTTTTTGTCGTACAGGCAGTCTTGATTTTACCCAAAATGGGAGCAGTTGCTCGTGCACTTGTTGTGCAGCTTTATAAATGTTTAGCTTTTGTACACGGTGATAGAATACAAAATTTTTCATGACATCTTGGCCTGAAGGGAGGCGAGCACCTGAGATGGTTTCTTTTGGAAAGCCGATAAGCCATATGTTGTTATTGCTTCTGGTTACTGTAGATTTAGCTATACCCTTAAAAAATAATACAAGCACTAATGACAGTATAAGTGTTATTAAGTATAAGAAGTTTAATATTGTATTTAAATATTTTAATATATTTTAGAAATATTTGGATAATACAATTAAAAAATGGTTACATAATTGTTTTATTATTAGTACAATAATTAACAAACTTACAAATTGTTGCTGTATTTCTTGTTTTTTCACCAATTTATATACAATAAAACATGAGCAAATTGTATTTACTAAAAATAAAAGAAAACAAAATGGCCACTTGGTGATGTGACAATAGCACTGCAGCAAATAATAAGTGAAAGTAAAATTTGTCTCTAAATTTTTTGTTTAAAATAGCGAGTTGACTGGTCAAAAATATACATTTTTTGCATTCTCTAATAAAGATTAACAGTCTATAGGTAATTGTTAATAATATTTTAAACTCTAATTAATGTCAGCAGTGAGATAATTAAACTAGTTTGTTTTTCTAGCTTTATTTCACTCATTTTGTGTATATTGTTTAAGATTATTGATATGGATTTTGAATTATCTCAATAGTAAAAATTTTAAAAGCCCTTTGGCGACCTCTCAAACTTGTTCAAATGAGCTGTAGCTTTACCAATTTAATTATTGTACCCAAGAGACACTTTTCAGAGAGTGAGACATCAACTATTTAAAAAAAATTGTCCGTGCATTTCTGGCACACCCTAATATATTCCGGGACTTTTATTCCGTGTCTCTATATTTTTTTTCACACGCCTTTTCCAAGACAAGTCTTGCTCAAAGACGAGAAAGGGTACTTGCAGAGGCAGCCATTTATAGGCGCCTACCCTTTTAGCAATGCGAGTGAACTCCTTGCTTAAGGGCTTAAGGGAGTTACGCTGGTGACGCCGGCGAGGTTCGAACTGCCGACCTAACGATCGACAGACGAACGCTCTACCGCTCTGCCCCCAGCGCCTCTAAAGATATATAAGATATACCTGTCAAATTAAGAGAATATAAGGCTACACAAAAAAAAACATAAATAAAACAAAAATTCTATGGTGTTTACGACAGGAATCATAAACTAATGTTATCACATTTATACTATTGGAATACACCGACAATTTTTGCGCTTTCTCTGTGTTTTATTAGAAGATACCAGAATTTCCTCAGATACATTACAATGAGATTCGTCAGGAGCAGCCTCAACAGGCAAAGTATTTGTGTCAGAGGACGAGTCAGAAGTATCATCATTTATGTTATCCTCGTCGTTAAAAGGAATACAGGGTAACCGATGCATATTACTTTCCTTGACACCAAACAAGTGGAGAATCTGTGGAAATTTGTCAAACTCACATTTTGGTTACAAAATTGTTAATAAAACCGTCAACAAAGCTATTAGAATAATCGTTGTTAACCAATAACTGCTTAATTCTAACTATTTCGTTATGGTTATCTGACCAGGTTTCGGAAAAACGATAAGCTCTGAGGAGATAACTATTAATAACACTTCTTTTATACATGTCTGGAAACTCACTGTCACCATTTAGGCATGTTCCATTATTAGTTGGTTTGATGAAGACTTTGGTAGTTGGACCAGAATCAGTTATTGTGATGATAGTGTCAACAAAATTTACTTTTTTTTACTGTCATTAAGGTCGAAGGTAAATTTCAAAACTGACTTACTCTCAAAAGTATTCTTTAAAGTAACGACTTCACGTTCAGACTTCACAAGAAGAAAGATATCCTCTACACAGAAGGTAAAAGAGGACAACATCAAACTAATAACCTTGTTCTATAGAAATCAGATGCATTCCGATTATAAATTGGACGAATCGGTTTTACGTAAAGAAGTTTCAGTTATACATTCTAATAATATAACGTGTTGAAGTTATATATTTACTATAAAAACCTCAAACTTTTTAACCTTAAAGTTCCCAACAATAGAACATTAAAAAAATGATATCCTACAGCAAACCAACTTGGTATAACAATTTAAATGTCCGTTGCCACACAATAAGGTGGAACAATATATTGGTCATACCAAAACTAAACTGTCTCGTAGGTTAACAAGCATCTGCAATCCGGCAGTATTTGACAGCATTTTGAAACAATACATCATCGAAAACTCACACGTGAAGTTCTCATTGCTAATTCGAATATTGTTGTTAAAGAATACGATCCTCTTCGACTTAAAATAAAAGAGGCTCTTTATTTTCAGAAACTCTGCCCTTCAATTAATAAAGTTTTCTACAACTTTTAGATTATTTGGATTCACTGAGGACATTGCTTCACGACCGAATTTTGAAAAGAGTAACAATGTTTTGACTGCCACTGACAATGTTGACACTTCGATTAACGGAAATAGCATGGGTCCTTTTGATCTTTCAAATGGTCATCTTCTCGATACCATTTCTAACGCGACTCTTGATGTTTCTAATGTTAATGAATTCCGCGACATCGGCAACTGCTACTCTGTTGATCTGTTTCAATCCCTTGAGACTGATTAGCCTGATGAGTTTCAGCTTAATCATAAGTGTGATATGTATAAAACAAACAGTCCTGACGTTTTGGAGGCATGCTCTTTTTCGCAATATTTCGATACAACGCAAGATCCGTCATCTAAAGATACTTTAGAAAATATCCCCACAGAAAGTCCTTGTTCTTTCACGACCGTTGTTGATAACTTGGATCAACCTGTTAGTCCTGATGATACTGCGCGCACCTGTGTCGAAGAAGAATGTCCAATTGATGACAATTGTTCGTACAGTTCCTTCCTCCATTTACTTTCAAACGAGAACATCACTGTTCGACGAAAGCGGAGATATTCTTGATTTTATTTATTTAAATATCTTATGTAATTTCGACTTAATATAATCATTTATTATCATAATACTTGCTTTTATTATTATTATTAGTACTGTTACTTAAGCATCTGCGTCCCGATATCGTTATCTCGAATTCAATCGAGATTTCAAAACGATACGGGATTCCCGTATCACCATTGAAACGATACAGCCTGCAGAAGAAGTCTCGTATCGATATTAATTGGCGATACTTAAAATTTCATTCTCGATTAAAATCTCGAAAAATATCGGGATTTTTTTAAAATATTTTCCAATAAATAACGAAAGTCATACATATTTAATTAACGATTCTCACAACTGTGAATATTTGCAATTGATTCATCAACATTGATTAATTAATTAATCTACCTATTGACAGAAGTTTATAACTATTATCATCCCCACTTTAAATTCGGTTTTCCAGACAGCCTGTAGCCCCATTATTTACTATTTTTAGTCTGGGAACCGGCAGCAAAAAAGCCACGCTCCTATTAGGCTGCTAGTCGAGCTCTGCATACTACTGATATTACAAGCCCTACAAGGCAATCGTACTCGCTGACATCGATGACTATTATTATTAATGAGAATAATAAGTAATGTAATAGTAATGATCATTCTATGTTTATGTTTTGGTTTAGTTTGTTTGATAAACTTATTTTTTCAAACTTGTTACATAGAATTGGAATGATTATTTTAGTGTTTCGATATCCGTAATTGACCGTAATAGTAGCTCATCTAAGATATATCTTTATAATCTTGATGATATTCTTGGTTGTGTGTGAGTATGTGTGTGCCACCTGTAGTGTGCACGACAGTGCCGTAGCCCGTATCGTCTGCAGCTGGAATTCGAAACTTTCTCAGCTTCTTTCTTGCTATTGCTAACCGCATTCGCCATCGCCTATAAATAAACACGCTGGGTTTTTTCACTTTTTTAATTCTTGCATAGAGGCACTTTCTCGTGTTTGTCATCATTATCATGCCGCGTCACTAAATAAAGTAAATAAATACTTTCTATCGGCGGTAGCGTTTTATTTAGAGTCTAAATTTAGACAAATAGATGTACCGAAACTAAACAAATGAAACTTATTTCAAGTTGTAAAAAAAAATTAAATTTGGTAAATTTTTATAAATTTTTTAATATTTATATATTTTTTTTCAATGAATTTCTTTAATGTAGTTATTAATATTGTCTGCCGCGTATAGTTCATCATTCTATGTTATCTCTAGGCAAAATTTCCGCTTCAGTCGAGATCCCGAAATCGTATCGTATCGTATCGATATCGTATCGTTATTGTTCGAAGCGTCTCGTATCGTATCGTTTAATTCGATGCAAATTTCAGAAATCGTATCGTATCGTATCGTTCCAAAAAATAACGGGACGCAGAAGCTTACAGTGTTACTATTATTTTATCCTTTAATTAAACGTTTTTAATTATAATTATTTTATCCTCATAACTCCAGTTTATTTTATGTACGTTAATTTAATTACAGTGTCTAAATTTGATTATTTTTAATAATATCCTTCTATTAAGATAATTCCATGAGGATATTAGTTTATTTGTATATTTAGTTATTACATGTTTTCTTATCTTTTGCCTCCTTTTACGCGATTGTATTTACAGACTCTGAAGATGGCGAAAGCCGAAACGGCCCGTAAGTCTGAAATAAAGAAGGTTTTAAATGTTAAATGTTAATACTTTTCTTAATACGTGTTGCAGTAGACAAAAAACGTTGTTCCGAAATATTGAGAAAGTATCTATAAAACTCATAGCGGCTAAATGGAGATTCATTTTTAATCGAGCTTGTCTTATATATATATATATATATATATATATATATATATATATATATATATATATATATATATATAAGACATTTTGTGACGGATTTCAAATTTGTTTTCTTTATATTTGATTCCCCTTGACTCTCAAGGTTGTGTGAAAATTTTATTACGATCGGATAAATGGTGGAGCAATGCATAAAGGACATACATACATACATATATTCATACATACATATATACATACAAACATTCATTTATATATATATATATATATATATATATATATATATATATATATATATATATATATATATATATATATATTTATATATATATATATATATATGTATATATAAATATATATACGTAATAATATATATATATATATATATGTATATATATATATATATATATATATATATTTGCTAAATAAGTTCATTTTCCTTTCTATATATATATATATGTATATAACATATGGAACTTGAATGAATAACAAAAAAATCAGTTAAGCCGATTCGGAGGAGTTCAATTTCAAACACTATGACCCGAGATTTATATATATATATATATATATATATTCTTTAAATAACTAGGAATCAGATTTTCACGAATGCAAGCTCTATTAAATATAACGGCCCATTTCTTATTGCAACACTTTTGAATCAAATTCGTCAGCTGTCTCCATTCTTTTCTTATGTTCAAAACAGTACAAACATTTTCAAAATCTATTTTTAAACGAGTAGACCGGCCGGTTTCGGCATTCGCCATCATCGGTACTCAATTGCTTAAATCTAAACAACATAGACATATATACTAATATTTACGAAGACAGGAAAGTTTTTGAAATCGAATATACTGGAATTTGTAAATAAAATAACTTAAAATGAACTGAAATGTATAATTAAAATATATACTATAAAACTAAAGAATTAAATTTTTTTGTAAATCAGTCTGTATAAAAATATTGTAATCCGATAAAGTCGGAACTATTTAAAACCAATTATGAATCACTGTCTCTTCCGACGCAATGTAATATTACCACTATTGATTATATGGCAAAACGACATTATAACCGCATTTCCGCTGTCAACAACACCTTCATCTTCCCTCCTGCCTTCAGCCTGTGTGACGGTGACATTAGAAAGGTTATGAATCACTGTCTTTTCCGACGCAATTAATATTACTACTATTGATTATAGGCAAAACGACATTGTAACCGCATTTCCACTGTCAACAACACCTTCATCTTCGCCGCCGCCGTCAGCCTGTGTGACGGTGACAATAGAAAGGTTCGAAGCAATCTCCGGAACAGAACCACATGCGTCACTAGAGGGGCAGAAACAGCAAGTGGCTCGGGCTCATCATCCTTAACTTCATCATCAATGTCACAAACAAGGCCATGAACATTACTCGAGCAATCTCCAGATTCATTAGAAAGCAGAGGTGGAGATACCTGCGCTGATGGGTGTACGTCTTGTCGTAGTGCCGGTAGTGCCTGGTGAACCTCAGATTTCGAACTCTTGACACAGAGAACAGATAAATTTGTAAAAGAGGAACAACCAGTAGCATCACCGATAGAGGGAGCTGACACACAAGGAATCTTATTGTTTCCGGAGTTATTGGTAGAAGTTGTACCTAATGCTTGACGTATGGAAGAGTGGATTGAGTTATTATTGAACAAACGTAGTATTCGTCCAAAATGATCGTCTTGTACATTTATTCCAGGTTTATTTTGAACAATATGGAGGCCCTCTAAGATTTGTAGACAATAATAATTAGGTTCACGATTGAGCACGACAGTGTTGTCATCGAGAATTTGTCTTGTAAGCTTTTGGTTGTGTGCAGTTCTGAAGTGGGCTAAAATGCTTCCACCTTGAGTATGCATAGTGAGGCGTCTGGAGAGAGCTGTACGTGTATGCCGGATGTAAGTTTCTATGTTCTTATGGGAGTAGGGACAAGTAAATTTGTAAACGACGTTTGCTTGTTGTAAATAGTTGGAATGATGACGACTGTTGCGCATTATCATTGTATGCGATTTTCTGTCGTTATAGTAAATGTTAAAGTTCAGCTTCTGTGTCAGACGGTCTTTCACCGTGACGTTTTCTATAATTATATCACGGATAAATTTTTCATCAAGTTTGTAACGATCATGCATCTGCGCACAGTAACGAATGCTGATTGTTTCAATCTCTGGGAGACTATCAATAAGGTGAGAGTTGGTTCTTTTTTTGGCTAAGAAGGTGTTTAAGACTTTATCAATCATGGTGTTGATGTAGTTGTTATCAATGAGAAGGACTTTGATGCGTTCAACTTCAGCATTGAATTTTATCCAATCATCAGATATTTCATAAGCCCTAGATATTAAGTTGCAAATAACTCCTTCCTTGTATCTATCAGGGCAGTAACCAGCACCATTCATACATACATCCTCATTAGTCGGTTTCACGTAAAATTCGTATGTAAGACCGGATGCAGCCTGAGTAACGAGGACGTCGAGGAAGGCGAGTCGCTGCTGAATGTCACTATGTTCGACCGTAAACTTCAACACAGAATTTTTCTGAAAAGTAGTTTTCACCTCTTCTAATTGAGCGGAATTCTCACATATGAGAAAAATGTCATCAACATATCGAGTTTACAGAACTGTTTTATCTATCTCGCCAAATGAAATCTTTTCCAAATGTCCCATGTAGAAGTTGGCAAAGACAGGCCCAAGTGGGGAGCCCGTATATATATATATATATATATATGTCTTAAAGAAAATCTTATGCCATCTTACATTATATATATATATATATATATATATATATATATATATATATATATATATATATATATATATATATATATATATATATATATATATATATATATATATATATACATATATAGCTATATAGAGCTTCTAAAATTTTTAGTCGTATGGGATCATTGGTAGAAGTCAACACACGAGTATTGGCGTCAGTGATAGTTCTGGTGAGTGAAATTCCATGGTTGTTGAGGAAATTAGCGTGAACATGCATGGTTAGTCTCCTAGATAAAGTTGTTCTAGTGTGGCCAATGTATGTGATGGGGTGTTCATGATCAAAGGACAATGGAACTCGTAGACAACAATTGTTTTTTTAAGAAAATCAGAACGTAATAAGTTGCTTGGTGCGACGAGTTTATTTGTTTTCGAGGTTTTGTAGTAGATTAGGAATTTGAGTTGGTTAGTTGGGTTTACAGGTGAGACATGCGTTCGTATTATATTGCGAAGAATTGATTCTTCAGTTTTGTAATTTTTGATCATTTGGGCGCGATAATGCAGAGCAACAGTTGTTTGTTTGGGAGAATTAGAGTCATTGATTGGGCGACATTTTTTATCAAGAAAAGTTTTTACGGTGCGGTCAACGAAGTTATTCGAAAAGTTTTTATTAATCAGTAGCTGTTTGATTTTAAGAAGTTCCTGGTGGAAGTGAGACCAGTCGTCAGTCACCTTGTATGCACGATGTAGATTAGATACTATTGTACTTTTTTTATATTGTTCTGGACAGAATCCGTCGCTGTTCAGTGTAGTGCCGGCAGAAGTCGGTTTTATATAGATGTCAAGGTGAAGTTTGTTTTCGAGTTGAGAAACGAGAACGTCGAGAAAGGGGAGTTGATGTTGTACATTGCTGAATTTGTAGGTAAAATGAAGTACGCAATTGCTTTCGAAGACAGTTTTCAGTTCTAGTGAACCATGACGAAGATATCGTCAACGTAGCGTGCGTACAGATGAAGTTTCTTAGGTAGATTATTAAAAACAACGTTTTCAATGTGACCCATGTAGAACTGTGCGAATGTGGGTCCGAGCGGTGATCCCATGGCGACGCCGTCAGTTTGCACGTAAAGGTCACCATTAGGGTGTCTGAAAGGTACTGCAATAGTTCATATTTCTAAAAGCTGTGTTAATGTTGTTTTGTTAAGCAGGGGAGGGTCGAGAGTGGCGTGGTTGTACACGTATTGTAAAATAATATCAATAGTACTTTTCACTGGAACGTTAGTAAATAAATTTTCGACGTCCATTGTGGCTATAATTCCTGAAGTATGATTGCAATTCTTGATCAAATCGACAAAGTCAGATGAGGATTTCAAATGATAAGAGTTTGGACAATAAGGAGCAATTAGAGAATTAAGAGATTTAGCTAAAGAGTATATGGGAGTCGGGCATTGCGATATGATTTGTCGCAAAGGCATGTCTGGTTTGGATGCGTTGTTAAATACATCCAGCGCTGCATCCGAGATTTATTGGATGGATGCAAGGATTGATTGGATGTGGGATGTATTTAACAACGGCAGATGAGTCAGGCGGATGTAAACAAAAGGGATCCAATAAAAAAAATTTGCCGTTCTTTCGAATTCCAATTTAATAATTGCCACTGAATGTATAAAACACTTTTTTTATGACTTTGAATCGGAAGATGACAAAGGTTAGCTAGGATATAGTTTAATTTTTATTTGAGACACTTTATTAGTTTATTGGTGCTGAATTCGAGTTAATAGTTAATACAGCTCTGCAGTGTACATAGATAAACTGTACAGAACAATCTTGAAGTATTAAAATGTTAGATTAATCTAGATTAATGTTAGATTGATTACTATGGACTTTAAAATCATCTTATACAAATATATTTGTAGCACTAAGTTTTGTTCTGCAGCTGTGATAGACCAATCTAGATTAATCTAATTAATCTAATGTCTCCTTTAAAATTTAATTTGTATGTGTATATTATCAACTAGCAGTGCCCGTAGCGGCTTCGCTCGCATGAAATTAGAGAGTTTGAACCTTGCATCCATAGTAGAGATAATTTTTTTAGGTCTCGGCTCGGCCCGTCGACAAATTAGCCCAGCCCGTTTTAAAAACCCAAACTCCTGGCCCGGCACAGCCCGTCTGAATTAGGCCCGGCCTATTTTTACAGGCCTAGAAGTTCTATATACTTGATGAAAAACTTTGGCCCGTCCCATCTTGACTTCAGGTTTAAAACGTTTAAATAAAAATTTATTAGCCGCGAAAGTTTAACGCTTTCCGGATATATATAATGCATCGTACGTCATCGCTGAACATAAACAAGTTGAAAATAAATAAATCAGCGAAGTAGTAGTCGGCGGATTTTTCCCAATTTTAAACAAGTTGGAAATTATTATTAACGACAATTTACTATTTTGCAATTATTATTCCTCTTATTTTAATTATTAATATAATTATTATTAACGAAGATTAACTATTTTGCAAATATTATTCCTGTTATTGGAAAGTTCGACGCTTTGCGGATATATTTTGAGCTTACGTCATAACTCATTATAAACAAGTTGAAAATAAATATATCACCAAAGTAGTACATTGGCGGGTTTTCCCAATATCAGCCATTGAAGGTCGGGTTTTTGTAGGCGGTTTTTTTCATTATCAGCAATTAAAGGTTGGGTTTTTTCTTATGCTTTTTTTCACTATAACCCAAAATATGTTGTTTTTTTCGATACTATCCATTTAATATTGTGTTTTTCGTAAACGGTTTTTTCATTATCACCCATTAAATGTTGTTTTTTTGTAGGCTGTTTTTTCCGATCAAATCCAATAAATATTGTGTTTTTCGTAGTCGGTTTTTTCACTATCACACAACAAATGTAGTTTTTTTCGTAGGCTATTTTATCCAATATCACCCATTTAAGGTTTTTATTTTGTAGGCAGTTTTTCCAAAATCATCCAATCAATTCCAAAACGTTTTGATGTGAAAAATCATGTAATACTTGCTGAAATAGTCACATTCTTCGCTTGCGAAGCGTGCGTTAAGTTATTACTAATAAGCGTATTGGTGTTGTTTTTGAGCATAGAGTGCTATTTGAGTGTGACTACCTTTACTATTAATATGTAAAAACTCACACGCTTTGCGCGCGAAGCGTGCTTCAAGTGCTGGTAATAATAAAAAGAGAATGAAGTACTCGCAAATTCAGGCACTGCTTGAAACCGCTAAAACTTCACTAAAACCAATTGACTGTCAAAGCGGATAAGCTGATTAAAGAGTATTGTGATATAATAGCTATTGACGAAGAAGACAATGGAAAAACAAAAATCGTTGTACACCGAATTCGAACTGGTAATACAGAGCCCATTCGTCAACTACCACGAAGGCTTCCACTGGCAAAGCGAGAGGAAGCTAGAAAGATGCTGGAAAAGACGAAGAAACAAGGAGTTATTGAACCATCCAATAGTCCATGGTTTTCACCGGTAGTACTTGTTAAGAAAAAAGATAACTCGCTACGTTTTTGTGTCGACTACAGAATGTTAAACGAGGTCACGCAATAAGATAGTTACCCTCTGCCCAGAATTGATGACACCATCGATACACTTGCGGGATCTCGAATGTTTTTCTGAAGAGCGGATATTGGCAGGTGGGAATACATCCCCAGGATCGCGAGAAAACTGATTTTTCAATAGGTGAAGATTGTGGCAATTTACAGTTATGCCATTTGGCTTGTGCAACGCACCTGCAATTTTTGAGCGACGAAACTATGGTATCGTTGTAAATGCTAAATAACTCAAATGTTCAAGTTACACATACATGTGTTGAGTAATTTTCCAAGCTGTTTCCGGTGAGAAATAATAGATGAAAAACACTGAAAAATAACGCGATTTTATAATTGAGTTTTAAATAAAAAGTCGTAATTGCAGTCATTTTAAACATCGTGATACAAAAATAAATTGCTATTTTAAACTGAAAACCGTTTGAGTCAAAAACGGCATAATAAATCAGTTTATTTGTATCTGTAGATAATGTTGCATAACAAATTTTAACTTCCGTATATTTTGCAATAGGTAAAAATAAAGTTTTCATCTTTAGGTGGAGTTATTTTTTATTTAAATGGATTTTAAGAGCTGATATATTGTATGTTTTATTCAAAAACGGCAAAATAAATCAGTTTATTTGTATTTGTATTTTTTTATATTTTCATTGATAATTTTTAATGTTTGTATATCATGCAATAAGCAGTGTTGAGTATTTTAAATATTTTGTATTTTGTGGGCGCCGTAGCACAGTGGTGAAAGCAGTTATGCTATCATCCTGCAGTCGTGGGTTCAAATCTCAGTCACGGCGAGGCGTAATTCCGTTGAGCAAAGAATTCACTCACACTGCTCAGGCCAACTCAGCCTTTCATCCTTCACTGGTCGATAAATGAGTACCAGTTTCACGACTGGGGTGTAATAGGGTTCGGCACATTCCGATTTCGGAGACACTTGCGGGTGGCAGGTAATACTGTGTGATCCCATATGCACAAGTCGTTCCCGGCGCCTCTGAAGCTTAGCAACTGGCGCTTCTAATCGATCCTTTTTTTTTTTTTTTTTAAATACAAAATACAAATTTTGCAGTAAATAGCTATATTTGAATGTTTTCCAAAATACAAAATACATTAAAGTGTTTTGCTGTAAAAATACTAAAACACTTTTTGTAAATCTTCATACGGATACATCATCAACACACATCACGAGTACGTTTTAGCAAAACAAAGTTAACAAATGAAAATATAAAAATACTTTTAATTACGTATTTCAAATTGCCCAACACTGGCAATAAGTAACAATAAAGCATTCAGCTTAAACTTTAGTTATTTTCCTTTAATTGGATTAATAGAGCTGGCAAATTGAATTATTTTACCGGTTTTTAAGTCGATTTTGAAAATCGTCTGTAATTTTTTTCTACGATGAGCTGGAAGGCTGTATTTTTAACTAATTGTTGCTAACACATATACCTACAAAACAAAATATCTAATTGCTTTGCTTACAATTTTGCCTACCTGTTTTTTAATTCAGCTGGACTAATTCTTGATTCTTATACTATCGTTGCTTCTCGCTCACTCTCTCGTGTCTACGGTTCGTGTTTGATATTTCAATAACGTAAACTTTAATATTCTGTCTGTAGATTTTGATTCTAGTATCTTTACAAGTATCTACGTATATTGCATTGACTAGCTAGTGTTTTGTTTCGGCTTCGTCTTCGTTCGTTTTAATTCAGTAATTTATTTTTAAAATGGATTATAAATGATGCGTATATAGATGCAAATCACATAACTATTAATTTGTTTTTTATATTTATTTGAATTACGTGTTTATTAAGCTTTTTTTACCAAAATTAGGTAATTACGTGCTATTATTAGGAAAATTCTAAACACTAGCTGCTAATGCTAGATTTCTAGATAATAGGCAAATGTAGTTGTTAAAGGTGTGAATATGAATATTATTGTTTAGTAACTTTGAATTTTTTTATCTATAACCTAAAACTTAAATTATGTGGTTCAGGTAACACTTCAAAAACAAGTAAAGAAAAAATAACGCTGCATGCTTTTTTTATTAATAATGGAGAGTTAAACTCAAAATCAATTAAGAACATATCGAAGGAAAATATCAAATTTTCAAAATACTCGAAAGTGTGCTCGAAGCATTTTAGAGATGATGCTTTTATAATAACATCCCAGGATTTTAATACAAATCGTCAAAATAAAAATGGAATCATTGCCTGTCGGCAAGTCAACCACAGCTCAATCCGGAAAAAAACGAGGCCATGTGGTGTTTGTCTAGGCGCCTTCTCCATCACATTCAAATTTATCCTATCAATATCTGCATTGTCGACATCACTCATTCACCCACAGTAGGAAACCTCGGAGTCTTCATAGATTCCGATTTTACCATGCGATCTCATATGTTCACAACACAGTCCGCTCATGCTTCTTCATTCTCGGGCAGATTAGAAGCGTGACCAGGTCTTCACCCATCCTTGAAAGAAAAACACCGGGCAAATATCTCATCCTGCCACGATTGACTTTTGCAGCTCCGTATTTGTAGATCTACCAGCTTCTCAACTTAACAGCGTTCAGCTCGTCATCCACACTGCCGCTAATAGCTACCGGAAAGAATAGTCTTCAAATTCGTTCTACTTGGGTTCAAGTGTCTGCACGATAAAAGCCCACTCTACTTCAACCGACCAACTCCGTCGCAAGCCGCAGACTACTCCGGTCTTGATCTTCCGCTGGCAATAAAGCTTGATACATCTGAAACGGAGTTCTACAGTCTGCTCAAAACATTTCTTTTTACCGTCTTTTACAATTTCTTACAATTATCTGGACAATTATTTTGGAGAGCCACTATGAAATATGTGCTCTTTCATTATTCAAATATGACGATTACAATTTTGATGAAGTGAAAGATATTTCTGTACACAAATCAGTCACATTCATTTTCAAAAGAAGCTGATGAAATTGCTGGGAAATTTCAATATATCTTTCAGAATGATGAAAAAAATTTAAATTCGGGTTGCAAAAACCTACGACAAATTATTTTCGACCTACTGTTATTTGTTGGAAAACATATAAAGAACTAAAAAGGTGTAAATATGAAAAGATTCTTAGCAGCAGGAAATCAGTAATATTTATTTATTGAATTAGTTGACAGATACTTTGACAATAAAGAAAGTAATAAATTTGCAGACTTTTGTATAGCAGGACATGATGTAACACATCTAGTTGCTCATGTTTTTTTTTTCAGTATTGTAGCCACTAACATTAAAAAATGTAAATTTCTCAATTCAAAAAACGTAATTGAAGAAATTACAACATGGCTAAATAGTTTATATGTTATTTATAAACAATGATTTTTATAACAAGAGTTTTAAAACTTCAATTTTCTGTTCTTGTTAGCCAAATTAATACATAATTAAACGTTATAATAAATAAACTGGAAGAGCCAGTCCTATGCGTCATACATACTCTGCTTGTACAGGCATGAATTTCAAATTCTCGTCCAGGTGCTATTACAAAAGAGTCCATGACTGTACACACTTCAAAAGTAATTACAACATTAACGAGCCAACATTTTTAATGACAAAGTTAGCAATAAATTAATAAAACATTATAAGTTTCTTAGTTCTGAAATTTTAGCTTTGAGTTATTATTCCAACAGCGAAACGATGTGCGAACTCGGGAAATCAATGTGGCCGGATAAGTCCGTGCTACTTTTGGAACAATCAGGTAGCACTGTACAGTCGCTTCCATTGCTTTCCTTCGCTTGAATGGGTGGATGGTCTAAGTACTAGCAGGTTTGCCAAAGGAATAACCAACTTGATCCTTGCTCTCCATTTGCAATTTGTAGAGGTTCTCATACTCTTTTACCTTAGTTACGTCAAACAGTTTATTCAATGCATCAAATAATTGTTTTTGCTGCAGTGCTCTACGTCTTTCAGAAGTTTTGCAAGTTTTTGCATAAATGGTTTTATCAGATACAATGATTTACACTATAAGTCTCTAACCTCATAAGCAGTTGCATCAATCATATCTCTCCATTTTCTTGTGGTA
>OZ022241.1:23305572-23320572 GCA_963978895.1 Erpobdella octoculata
ATTTTCATTACATGCATTCGAATAACTGGAAATTCTATGTTGTCTCCCAAATCAACAATTTTTTCCCACAGTCATTCGAGATAGGCTGATGTTAGAAAAAATGGAGTTTCAATTTTTTGGCAATAATTTCACTTATTGCTTAGCTCACTTTTACAACACACTCCACGTTTTTATTTGCCTTTGTGAACATCGTTTGTTGTTTTGATAACGCTTTAGACAGGCTCCTCTTCACTTTATCTTTTCTCAACTGGCCATTAATCTCATCAAATTTAGTTGCATGCACCGTTTGATAATGTCTGCTGGCAGGCCGTATGTTGTGAACAGTGTTGGGTAAGTATTTCAAATACAAAATACATATTTTGCAGTAAATAACTATATTTGAATGTTTTTCAAAATACATAACACATTAAAGTATTTTGTTGCAAACATACTAAAATACTTTTTGCCACACTTGATACTGATACATCATCAACACGCATCACGAGTACGTTTTAAAAACTCTTTTAGATACGTATTTCATATAAAATGTATTTGAAATACTTACCCAACACTGGTTGTGCATGCCTGGTTTAAAACCTTTAACAGGAAATATGGACCACCATCTAAAAACCAGCAATAATCTATTGCACTGAGATTTGGAGCATCATCAATCAAGATAGTGAGAACATACCGTATGATATAAAAAGCTCGCTGTATATGATTCCTAATGACACTTGAGGTTGGTGGCGTACCACTATTAATATGATTTTAAAATCGTGCCTGGTCAAATGTTTGATACGAAGTCTTGCGTCCTGCTGCTCCAATCCACACACGAACGAGGTATTTTTTAGCCGACTTAAATGATTCAACACTCAATTCAGTAGACTAAGCAAAATTGTTCAGGTATCTTTGAGGTTCACACGTAAATGCAGCATGTTTAGTTCCAATTTTGCTGAGAGCATCATACGCGGTCTATCAGCAAGAATATGGACAGGGAGATGTCGCTTATGTTCCCCAGATCCAAATTCTATCTACAATTCAAGCAGTCCAAGGTGTCGCCAGTCGTTGATAAATCGCAATAGCCGTACTAGTGTATCTGTGTCATTTGATATAATCATAAGCCTCTTGCAGCCTCGAATCACTTTCCAGGCACAATGAAGCAATAATCTATCATCCGTTTCTTCTACACCGCCTATAAGGGATTTAATGTGAACTGGTTGAAACGAGTCATCCGACTGTTTCTGTGATTTTATGAATTCAGCTGGCACAACGTCATTATCAATAACGCACCCACTAACGTATGGTGGAATGATTTGAGAGCTACTCTCTAGCAAGCAGGCGAGTTAAAAGCTGTAAATTAGTCTTATTGCTTGGAGACGTCCACAACTTGTCCATCTGTTTTGGTATTGGCGCATCAGGACCTATGACGGTCATATCCACTGCTGAGTGCCAACTGAACGCCGACTTCTTTCACCACTTTTGACTGACGATTCGATATAGCTGTCGAAGACAACATGGAAACTTGTTCTGCAACACATCGACTGACCTGCAGACCGCACACATTTAATAGCATTTCCAAATGTGCCAAACGAGCACAATTTTAAAAACAAACAAATTTTCGACATGAAATCAACTATAACAACTGCATTCCCATGTTGAAAAACCATTTCTTCAGACATTAATAGTTTTTCAATTTCAGTCATGAATTTACTCTTCTCTGGTTTTGATGCAAAATTGCGTCAAAAATGATTGAATCTGGCAACACATCATACGAGTAGATTTCTGCCATTGGCATACCACGTTGTATCAAGATATCGATGTTGCGCTGAGCTGCAGCTAATACCTTCTGTGAATAAGAAGTAACCGAATCTGTGGTTGTTTTTTTGTTTTATCCAGGAAACGTTCTTTGTAAAATTTTTTGAAGCAGCTTTCTCCATTCCTAAAAGCCTGGCCAAGACGAAAAGACACTTTATCATGAGCTATCTGCTTAATGATGAAATTATGCAACTTGATTCCAGGCGATTGAATAATGAACGGATTTTTCCTGTTGCCGTTGTTCAAGCAGTTGTGCCAAATTTTTGTTAAGATACTTTGCTTTCCGACCTATCAAATCATGGTATACCTGTGCAGATTCACTATGGTCCATTGAATTGTCTTTTATCATCTCTCTCAAATTATTGAAAATCAGCAAAATTTCATGAAAAATAAGCTGCCACTGAACTACAAAAGCTGTGTTTCGTGTATTGCCTTGCCAACAATTTCACCCTTGCTTTTGAACTCTTTTTGTATGGACTGCTCTAGTTTCATGAACCAACGCGGTCTTTAATTACAATAGTAGTAGTAGTAGTAGTAGTAGTAGTAGTAGTAGTAGTAGTAGTAGTAGTAGTAGTAGTAGTAGTAGTAGTAGTAGTAGTAGTAGTAGTAGTAGTAGTAGTAGTAGTAGTAGTAGTAGTAGTAGTAGTAGTAGTAGTAGTAGTAGTAGTAGTAGTAGTAGTAGTTGTAGTAGTAGTAGTAGTAGTAGTAGTAGTAGTAGTAGTAGTAGTAGTAGTAGTAGTAGTAGTAGTAGTAGTAGTAGTAGTAGTAGTAGTAGTAGTAGTAGTACTCGAGCGAACGAACAGTGCGGACGTGCGGCTTTTTGCTCCGACGTTTTACTTTGAATTTATAAAGTTTGTTGTTTTTTAACAATGCTTTTACTGTTTTAAACGTGTCCCCTACCTGCCCAGTGGGTCGGTGAGTACCTGAAATAACTTTTTTTTAAAAGGGGAAAATCGTAGGTTGCGATAAATTAACCGTTATATTTTTTGTCTAACGATCTCTATCGATTTGACTACGCAACCTACAAAACAAATTTATCTGAGCCATGGACGATGAAGAAACTTCGAATAGCAGTTTACATAATTTTTCAATGAAAACTTTGAAAATTACTGAAAATTTCAACGTGGAACGCAAAGGTTATAATTTGAGGCATAAAACTGCTCAAAATACAAGGAGTGTTCCTCCTCTAAGCGTTCACTCTGCTTTCGATATTGTGTCTCCTGTACAACAACACGTTATAGCTGAACATGTTGATACGATTGAAAAGCCAAAATGTCACTTTTGTTCTGCCACTTTCAACACAGAGAAGGGTGTAAAACTACACGAGGTCAAAAAACACCCAAGAGAATATCATGCCGAAAGAGCTGGTAAATCTTATTCAAAGTCAAGATGGCTCGAGGAAGATTCTAAGATGTTGGCAAAATTAGAAATGGAATTAGCTGGGGCTGGTGTGAAACGAATAAATATTGAACTACAGAAAAGATTTAATCATCGTACGTTAGAAGCAATTAAATGTCATAGAAGACTTCCAGAGTACAAGACGTTTTTGCAGCAATATGATGACAGATCGCAGGATATTTCTGGCAACCGTTCAAACAGGGACAACGACACCGACACAGTTCAAGACAGAATTATTCCAGACATAAAATCAGATTGGAAAAAGTTGGCTGAGGCAATACTTCAATTAACCGTAAAAGAAAAGAAACCAATTAATCTTGTTTTGCACGATCATTTTCCTGCTCTGACCACTGACGCAATCAAAAGAATAAGAAATACTTCACAATATCGAATATTTTTGCAATCCCTTCTAATCTCAGAAATCCCAGCAGCCACTCTGGCTGATATAAATAACCATTTTTTAAATAATTCTTTTCCTCACGATACAACTAGCAACGACAGAGAGAGTTCTTTGAATTTGAAACAGTTTGTTATAGAAAGGTATCGACTCTTCAAATTGACGGAAGACGAATTCTCCAGCCTTTTGAATGCCAGGACAGACGCGGAAACAAAACGAAATCTCCTCGAGAAAGAATTCAATGATTGGTTTTTAGATAAAATATCTCCTCTCATCGAGGCTGACAGACTCAAAATGTCAAAAGTCCGAAACGACAAAAAAATTACTACAAAAAAAAATCCAGTTTTGAGTGCATCTGAAAATCACACCAGGAAGTTTGTCAAAACGGAAAACAGTTCATCAAAAAGAGCTAAAAAACAGAAAGAAAGACGCGAGTGCTATTCGAGAGTGCAACAGCTGTTTAAAAAAAATTTAGCTCTTGGTGCTCGCTCGGTTCTGAATGGTGATTATGAACAAGAGGTCAGGCCGGTTCCTCACGATCAGCTGCTTGAGTATTGGGAAAGAGTTTTTATTCAGGACTCTAAAGTGGATGTGAGACCAGTTATCGTTACTTCAGCAGTGAAATATGAAATGGAATCGCCGGTCACCAGTGGAGAGCTAATAACAGCTATAAAGAAGCTTAAAGATTCAGCTCCTGGAATTGACGGCGTGAAGAAAAGCCATCTCTGCAAAGTTGCAATTGAGGAGTTGGCGGCACACATGTCACTGTGGCTTTTGACAGGAATGCCTCCCTTGGCATTAAAAATTGGCATTGTAACCTGCATTCCAAAGAAGAAAGGAACAGAAAATCCATCCGAGTTCAGACCAATTACAGTCAGCTCGATCATCAGTCGACTATTTCATCGCGTCCTCTGCAGGCGCATGGAGCAGTACTGACCCTTGTCACCACGACAGAAAGCATTCCGTTCAGGAGATGGTCTTGCAGACAATATTTGGTTGGTTAAATCGTTGATTCGTAAAAAACGAGAGCAGTTACGGAAATTGAATTTGACGTTGATGTCAGTAAAGCTTTCGACACAGTTTCACAAGGATCAATTATTAGAGCGGCGACTCGTCTCGGAACACCTCCGTTGCTTCTCAAATATTTGACTGATTTGTATAACGGTTGCTATGTTCACATGAAACTGGGAAAAGAAAATAGTCATAAAATCCCAGTAAACAGAGGTGTGAAACAGGGTGATCCCATGTCACCGCTCTTGTTCAATGCAGTGATTGATATGATAATGAATGAAGTTGATCAGTCAATCGGAGTTTCTGGAAACGAGGATTCTGTCAAATGTAATTACATCGCTTTTGCTGACGATTTAGTTCTCATGTCGTCAACTGACGTAGGAATGCAAATGCTGGTGGAACAAGTTGAAAGTGCTCTAGCAAATGTTGGCTTGCACATGAATCCCAGCAAATGCGCGTCGTTAAGAACTGAAGTCACAAGCAAGAAAAAACTATGGATTGTAAACCCCCACTCATATCTAAAAGTTCAAAATTCCAATATAAGAACTTTGAATATTGAAGAAACGTACAAGTATCTTGGTACTGAAGTTGGACCAAAAAAGATAGTTACTTCAATTGCCAGTTTTATTCAAAGTTCTTTACACGCAATATCAAGAGCACCACTGAAACCATTTCAAAGAATGTATATTCTCAGAACGCATGTCTTGCCAAGTTTGGTCCACCATCTGACATTCGATTTTATAACGATGTCTTCACTAACTGCCGCCGACTTACAAATTAGAGCTGCCGTGAGGCGCTGGCTTAGGTTGCCAAAGGATACGCCTGTGCCATTCTTCCATGCTCCTCTTAGAAGCGGAGGGCTGGGAATTTTGCAGCTGAGGCAATGGGCCCCTATTCTAAGACGAAAAAGACTCAATAGCTTATTAACTCAGGCTAAATATGGCAACGATGTGTTTTTGATGAATGTTCTGCAGGAAAGTCTATCTGTGTTATCAGAAATTAGGAAATTCGGAAGACTTGGGAGTGGAATCGAAGGTGCTCAAAAATCACTACAACTCAAAACAACTGAAAATCTTTATAAATCTGTAGATGGTTATGGTTTGAAGTCTTTTTCATCAGGAATAGGATTGAGTGACTGGATCGTAGACGGAGTGAACAGAGTGCCATCAGATGTATTCATCAAGTGCATTAAAGTTCGTGCAGCCGTTCTCTACAACAAGCTTAGGGCGTCGCGGGGACGACCATTGGCCGATACGTCATGCGACGCTGGATGCAGAATACCTGAATCATTAGGACACATGATTCAAATCTGTCCAAAGAGTGATGGACCTAGGCGAGAACGTCACGACATCATCGTTCGCAAACTGGAAGAAAAATTCCAATCAAAGGGATTCATCACAAAAGTAGAACCGCGAATTAAAACCGAAATGGGTTTGAGAATTCCGGACCTTTGTGCATGGAAGGATGACCAATATTTTGTATGCGACGTTTCTGTTGTTTCTGATCTTGCAAACCTGAATGAGGAACATGACAGGAAAATCAGAAAGTACGATATCAGGGACGTCCACGCATGGATGAAAGAAAACAACCCAGGTCAGGCTCTCAACTTAAAGCCTGTCATTACAGCTTTTGTGTGCAATTGGAGGGGGGTGATGTCAGAGAAGTCCTACAAGTTTTGGACTAGCTTTGGTGTCGGGAAAAAATTGTTGACTTACTATATACTTTCAGTGTTATTAAATACTTACAATATTTGGAAATTCTTTAAATGTTGTACATGGAGAGTAGGTCGGCGACGCAAATAATTGAAGAATGTTGGAAATCGTTGAATTATTTTTTGCATGAAATTGTATGTTTTACTGAGTGTAGAAATTTCATGGTTCAGATTTATAATCGTCTCGGGGAAATCTCAAGCCCACGTGGGGACGTGAAATATTTTTGTCAAGTTTATAGGACATTTTATTCTTATGTTTATTTTGTCCTGGCTGTAAATTATTGGATTTTTGAAATCTGAGAAAATAAATGATTGAACAGTAGTAGTAGTAGTAGTAGTAGTAGCAGTAGTTTGTTGATGTCAGTAAAGCTTTCGACACAGTTTCACAAGGATCAATCATTAGTAGTAGTAGTAGTAGTAGTAGTAGTAGTAGTAGTAGTAGTAGTAGTATTAGTAGTAGTAGTAGTAGTAGTAGTAGTAGTAGTAGTAGTAGTAGTAGTAGTAGTAGTAGTAGTAGTAGTAGTAGTAGTAGTAGTAGTAGTAGTAGTAGTAGTAGTAGTAGTAGTAGTAGTAGTAGTAGTAGTAGTAGTAGTAGTAGTAGTAGTAGTAGTAGTAGTAGTAGTAGTAGTAGTAGTAGTAGTAGTAGTAGTAGTAGTAGTAGTAGTAGTAGTAGTAGTAGTAGTAGTAGTAGTAGTAGTAGTAGTAGTAGTAGTAGTAGTAGTAGTAGTAGTAGTAGTAGTAGTAGTAGTAGTAGTAGTAGTAGTAGTAGTAGTAGTAGTAGTAGTAGTAGTAGTAGTAGTAGTAGTAGTAGTAGTAGTAGTAGTAGTAGTAGTAGTAGTAGTAGTAGTAGTAGTAGTAGTAGTAGTAGTAGTAGTAGTAGTAGTAGTAAACTGGGAAAAGAAAATAGTCATAAAATCCCAGTAAACAGAGGTGTGAAACAGGGTGATCCCATGTCACCGCTCTTGTTCAATGCAGTGATTGATATGATAATGAATGAAGTTGATCAGTCAATCGGAGTTTCTGGAAACGAGGATTCTGTCAAATGTAATTACATCGCTTTTGCTGACGATTTAGTTCTCATGTCGTCAACTGACGTAGGAATGCAAATGCTGGTGGAACAAGTTGAAAGTGCTCTAGCAAATGTTGGCTTGCACATGAATCCCAGCAAATGCGCGTCGTTAAGAACTGAAGTCACAAGCAAGAAAAAACTATGGATTGTAAACCCCCACTCATATCTAAAAGTTCAAAATTCCAATATAAGAACTTTGAATATTGAAGAAACGTACAAGTATCTTGGTACTGAAGTTGGACCAAAAAAGATAGTTACTTCAATTGCCAGTTTTATTCAAAGTTCTTTACACGCAATATCAAGAGCACCACTGAAACCATTTCAAAGAATGTATATTCTCAGAACGCATGTCTTGCCAAGTTTGGTCCACCATCTGACATTCGATTTTATAACGATGTCTTCACTAACTGCCGCCGACTTACAAATTAGAGCTGCCGTGAGGCGCTGGCTTAGGTTGCCAGAGGATACGCCTGTGCCATTCTTCCATGCTCCTCTTAGAAGCGGAGGGCTGGGAATTTTGCAGCTGAGGCAATGGGCCCCTATTCTGAGACGAAAAAGACTCAATAGCTTATTAACTCAGGCTAAATATGGCAACGATGTGTTTTTGATGAATGTTCTGCAGGAAAGTCTATCTGTGTCATCAGAAATTAGGAAATTCGGAAGACTTGGGAGTGGAATCGAAGGTGCTCAAAAATCACTACAACTCAAAACAACTGAAAATCTTTATAAATCTGTAGATGGTTATGGTTTGAAGTCTTTTTCATCAGGAATAGGATTGAGTGACTGGATCGTAGACGGAGTAAACAGAGTGCCATCAGATGTATTCATCAAGTGCATTAAAGTTCGTGCAGCCGTTCTCTACAACAAGCTTAGGGCGTCGCGGGGACGACCATTGGCCGATGCGACGTCATGCGACGCTGGATGCATTCTGTCACCTGAATCATTAGGACACATGATTCAAATCTGTCCAAAGAGTGATGGACCTAGGCGAGAACGTCACGACATCATCGTTCGCAAACTGGAAGAAAAATTCCAATCAAAGGGATTCATCACAAAAGTAGAACCGCGAATTAAAACCGAAATGGGTTTGAGAATTCCGGACCTTTGTGCATGGAAGGATGACCAATATTTTGTATGCGAAGTTTCTGTTGTTTCTGATCTTGCAAACCTGAATGAGGAACATGACAGGAAAATCAGAAAGTACGATATCAGGGACGTCCACGCATGGATGAAAGAAAACAACCCAGGTCAGGCTCTCAACTTAAAGCCTGTCATTACAGCTTTTGTGTGCAATTGGAGGGGGGTGATGTCAGAGAAGTCCTACAAGTTTTGGACTAGCTTTGGTGTCGGGAAAAAATTGTTGACTTACTATATACTTTCAGTGTTATTAAATACTTACAATATTTGGAAATTCTTTAAATGTTGTACATGGAGAGTAGGTCGGCGACGCAAATAATTCAAGAATGTTGGAAATCGTTGAATTATTTTTTGCATGAAATTGTATGTTTTACTGAGTGTAGAAATTTCATGGTTCAGATTTATAATCGTCTCGGGGAAATCTCAGGCCCACGTGGGGACGTGAAATATTTTTGTCAAGTTTATAGGACATTTTATTCTTATGTTTATTTTGTCCTGGCTGTAAATTATTGGATTTTTGAAATCTGAGAAAATAAATGATTGAACAGTAGTAGTAGTAGTAGTAGTAGTAGTAGCAGTAGTTTGTTGATGTCAGTAAAGCTTTCGACACAGTTTCACAAGGATCAATCATTAGTAGTAGTAGTAGTAGTAGTAGTAGTAGTAGTAGTAGTAGTAGTAGTAGTAGTAGTAGTAGTAGTAGTAGTAGTAGTAGTAGTAGTAGTAGTAGTAGTAGTAGTAGTAGTAGTAGTAGTAGTAGTAGTAGTAGTAGTAGTAGTAGTAGTAGTAGTAGTAGTAGTAGTAGTAGTAGTAGTAGTAGTAGTAGTAGTAGTAGTAGTAGTAGTAGTAGTAGTAGTAGTAGTAGTAGTAGTAGTAGTAGTAGTAGTAGTAGTAGTAGTAGTAGTAGTAGTAGTAGTAGTAGTAGTAGTAGTAGTAGTAGTAGTAGTAGTAGTAGTAGTAGTAGTAGTAGTAGTAGTAGTAAACTGGGAAAAGAAAATAGTCATAAAATCCCAGTAAACAGAGGTGTGAAACAGGGTGATCCCATGTCACCGCTCTTGTTCAATGCAGTGATTGATATGATAATGAATGAAGTTGATCAGTCAATCGGAGTTTCTGGAAACGAGGATTCTGTCAAATGTAATTACATCGCTTTTGCTGACGATTTAGTTCTCATGTCGTCAACTGACGTAGGAATGCAAATGCTGGTGGAACAAGTTGAAAGTGCTCTAGCAAATGTTGGCTTGCACATGAATCCCAGCAAATGCGCGTCGTTAAGAACTGAAGTCACAAGCAAGAAAAAACTATGGATTGTAAACCCCCACTCATATCTAAAAGTTCAAAATTCCAATATAAGAACTTTGAATATTGAAGAAACGTACAAGTATCTTGGTACTGAAGTTGGACCAAAAAAGATAGTTACTTCAATTGCCAGTTTTATTCAAAGTTCTTTACACGCAATATCAAGAGCACCACTGAAACCATTTCAAAGAATGTATATTCTCAGAACGCATGTCTTGCCAAGTTTGGTCCACCATCTGACATTCGATTTTATAACGATGTCTTCACTAACTGCCGCCGACTTACAAATTAGAGCTGCCGTGAGGCGCTGGCTTAGGTTGCCAAAGGATACGCCTGTGCCATTCTTCCATGCTCCTCTTAGAAGCGGAGGGCTGGGAATTTTGCAGCTGAGGCAATGGGCCCCTATTCTGAGACGAAAAAGACTCAATAGCTTATTAACTCAGGCTAAATATGGCAACGATGTGTTTTTGATGAATGTTCTGCAGGAAAGTCTATCTGTGTCATCAGAAATTAGGAAATTCGGAAGACTTGGGAGTGGAATCGAAGGTGCTCAAAAATCACTACAACTCAAAACAACTGAAAATCTTTATAAATCTGTAGATGGTTATGGTTTGAAGTCTTTTTCATCAGGAATAGGATTGAGTGACTGGATCGTAGACGGAGTGAACAGAGTGCCATCAGATGTATTCATCAAGTGCATTAAAGTTCGTGCAGCCGTTCTCTACAACAAGCTTAGGGCGTCGCGGGGACGACCATTGGCCGATACGTCATGCGACGCTGGATGCAGAATACCTGAATCATTAGGACACATGATTCAAATCTGTCCAAAGAGTGATGGACCTAGGCGAGAACGTCACGACATCATCGTTCGCAAACTGGAAGAAAAATTCCAATCAAAGGGATTCATCACAAAAGTAGAACCGCGAATTAAAACCGAAATGGGTTTGAGAATTCCGGACCTTTGTGCATGGAAGGATGACCAATATTTTGTATGCGACGTTTCTGTTGTTTCTGATCTTGCAAACCTGAATGAGGAACATGACAGGAAAATCAGAAAGTACGATATCAGGGACGTCCACGCATGGATGAAAGAAAACAACCCAGGTCAGGCTCTCAACTTAAAGCCTGTCATTACAGCTTTTGTGTGCAATTGGAGGGGGGTGATGTCAGAGAAGTCCTACAAGTTTTGGACTAGCTTTGGTGTCGGGAAAAAATTGTTGACTTACTATATACTTTCAGTGTTATTAAATACTCACAATATTTGGAAATTCTTTAAATGTTGTACATGGAGAGTAGGTCGGCGACGCAACAAATTGAAGAATGTTGGAAAACGTTGAATTATTTTTTGCATGAAATTGTATGTTTTACCGAGTGTAGAAATTTCATGGTTCAGATTTATAATCGTCTCGGGGAAATCTCAGGCCCACGTGGGGACGTGAAATATTTTTGTCAAGTTTATAGGACATTTTATTCTTATGTTTATTTTGTCCTGGCTGTAAATTATTGGATTTTTGAAATCTGAGAAAATAAATGATTGAACAGTAGTAGTAGTAGTAGTAGTAGTAGTAATAGTAGTAGTAGTAGTAGTAGTAGTAGCAGTAGCTGTAGCAGTAGCAGTAGCAGTAGCAGTAGCAGTAGCAGTAACAGTAGCAGTAGCAGTAGCAGTAGCAGTAGCAGTAGTAGTAGTAGTAGTAGTAGTAGTAGTAGTAGTAGTAGTAGTAGTAGTAGTAGTAGTAGTAGTAGTAGTAGTAGTAGTGTTTGGAAATTCTTTAAATGTTGTACATGGAGAGTAGGTCGGCGACGCAACAAATTGAAGAATGTTGGAAAACGTTGAATTATTTTTTGCATGAAATTGTATGTTTTATCGAGTGTAGAAATTTCATGGTTCAGATTTATAATCGTCTCGGGGAAATCTCAGGCCCACGTGGGGACGTGAAATATTTTTGTCAAGTTTATAGGACATTTTATTCTTATGTTTATTTTGTCCTGGCTGTAAATTATTGGATTTTTGAAATCTGAGAAAATAAATGATTGAACAGTAGTAGTAACATTTTAAAAAGGGGAAAATCGTTTGTTGCGAAACATTAACCGTTTTATTAATGTCTAACGATATCTGTCGATTGGACTCCGCAACTTACAAAAAAAAATTAGTTTAAATCATGGATGGTGAAGAAATAACGAACAGTGGCTTACACGGTTTTTTCGAATAAAAAAATTATTTTAGGAAAGTTGAAAATAAAAACTTGGAACACATAGTTGGCTATTACTTGAGGCATAAAGCTGCAAAGAATGAAAGGGGTGTGCCTGAACCGAGCGTACACTCAAACGTCGATGTCAACCTTACATCTATACAATATTCGATAGATGAAATTTCTGATAAACCAAAATGTCATTTCTGTTCTGCTACACAAAGTCAAAAAACACCCGAGAATACCATGCAGAAAGAGCCGGCAAATCTTATTCTAAATCAAGATGGCTTGAGGAAGATTCTAAGTTACTTGCAAAACTTGAGGTGTAATTATTAGCGGCCGGCGTGACTCGCATACACATTGAATTACAGAAGAGTTTTAGTCATCGGTCATTGGGAGCCATCAAACGTCATAGAAGACTTCCTAAATACAAGACGTTTCTGCAACAGTTTGCTAATGGATTGCAAGTGACTTCTGACCAGCTTGCAAACATTGAGGCAGAACCGGTTCAAGAAGAAATGATTCCAGCCATAGATTCAGATTTGAGGAAGTTAGCGGAAGCAGAAATGAATCTAACTGTTAAAGAAAGAAAACGGGTGAATCATGTTTTGCATGATCTGTTTCCAGAATTGGGGGTTGTGGTCATTCAAAGAAGAAGAAACACGCCACAATATCAAAGATTTCTTCAACACCTGTTGATGTCAGAAATGCCGGTAGCACACCAAAAATGGTCATTTCCCCGTTGCTCCTCTTTTTGATGGTCCGGTTAACAACGCCAGAGAGAGTGTTCTGAGCTTGAAGCAGTTTGTGATAGAAAAATATCATCTCTTCAGTCCACCTTTTGAGTGCCAGCATTGATTTTGAGACAACAAGGAAACTGTTAGAAAAAGAATATGACGATTGGTTTAAAAAAAGATTGTATCTTCTCGTTGAATCTGACAGACTAAGATTAGTTTAAGCCCGTAATACCAGAAAAAATAAAATTAAGAAACCAAATACAATACTGCATCGGAAAAATTTCCGTTTAGGGAATTTATCAAAATGAAAAACCATTCTTCAAAAAGAACTGTAAAACAAAAAAAGAGACGTGAATGCTACTCAAGAGTCCAAGAACTTTTTAAGAAAAACTTAGCTCTTGGGGCTCGTTCTGTTTTGAATGGCGATTATGAACACGAAGCCAGGCCGGTACCACATGATCAGTTGCACGAACATTGGGAGAAAAATTTTATTCAGAAATCTAAAGATGACGCGAGACCTGTCATCGTTGCTGCGGGAGAGAATTATGTAATGGAAGCACCTATCACCAATAGAGAGCCGTAATAATACGGCTATCAAGAAACTTAAAGATTCAGCTCCTGGGATTGACGGTGGGAAAAAAATCCATCTTTGCAAAATTGCAGTTGAGGAACTGGCAACACACATGTCACTGTGGCTTTTGACTGGAATGACACCCGCATCCGTTAAAAATTGGAATTGTGACTTGCATTCCAAAGAAAAAAAGTACTGAAAACCCAAGTGAGTTCAGGCCAATTACAGTTAGTCCAATCAACGGTCGGCTCTTTCATCGTGTTATCTGCCAACGCATGGAGCAGTAGTGGCCATTATCGCCACGACAAAAAGCATTTCGTTCTGGAGATGGGTTGGCAGACAATATTTTGTTGCTCAAATCATTAATATGAAAAAGCGAAACCAGAAGCAGAAAGTGAATTTAACCTTCAATTGATGCCATCAAGGCTTTCGACACTGTCTCTTAGAAATCAATTATTCGAGCGGCCTCAAGACTGGAGACCCCTCCACTGTTGTTGATTTACATGGCCAATCTGTACGACGGATGCTTTGTCCACATGAAAATGGGGAGAAATATCAGTCATAAAATTCCGGTCCTCAGAGGGGTAAAGGAAGGTATTGGATCGTCACCCCTGTTGTTTAATGCGATAATCGATATGGTGATGAGTGAAGTCGATTGGAATTTCTGGGCTGGGGACAAAGATTCAGTTAGATCCAATTACTCTGCTTTTACCGACGATTTGGTGCTTCTCTCTTCAACTGATGTGGGTATGCAAATGTTAATGGAGCAGGTTGAACGTGCTCTAGCCAATGTTGGCTTGAACATAAATCCCACAAAGTGCGCTTCGCTAAAAACAGAAATTGTTAGCAAGAAGAAGCTGTGGATTGGTAATCTAATACCATACCTCAAAGTACAAAACTCCGAGATTTCAACACTAGATAATACCCAAACATACAAATACCTTGGAACTGAAGTTGGGCCAAAACAGAAATTCATTTCAATTGCCGGTTGCGTTCCGAACTCATTACAGGCGCCATTGAAACCGTTTCAAAAATTGTATATACTCCGGACACATGTTCTGCCGGGTTTAGTACACCATCTGACGTTTGACTCACTGACTTTGTCTACACTGACTGATGCCGACACCGATCAGGGCTGCCGTGAGGCTGTGGCTTTGGTTGCCTAAGGATGTTCCAGTGTCATTTTATTATGCTCCTCTTGCGTCTGGGGGTTTGGGAATTTCGCAGCTGAGAAAGTGGGCTCCAATTATCAGAATACAAAGACTCAACAAACTGCTAACTCAAGCTAAAATTAGCAAAGATGTATTTCTGCAAGATGTGCTGAGAGAAAATTTTTCTGTTTTGTCCTAAGTGAGAAGGTTTGGAAAACTCAAAACAGGAGTTGATGGAGCACAAAAAAAATTGAAGCTGCACACGGCTGAGAGATTATATAAATAACGGCTATATATTGAAATCTTTTTCAACAGCAATTGGTTTGAGCGATTGGATAGTGGATGGAGCGGATGTGTTTTTGAAATGTATCAAAGTTCGTGCAAGTGTACTTTATAATAAACTTAAAGCATCGCGGAGACGCCCAATAGCTGATACGTCGTTTGATGCAGGTTGCCGAATATCTTTTGCAAGCCAGTCCCAAGCCTGGAAAAAGGAAGAGGGAGAATTTAAAAGGATAAAATTATGATCCATGACAGGA
>OZ022241.1:23925572-24378072 GCA_963978895.1 Erpobdella octoculata
TGGTAACTGCTATAAACAGCTATATTGCTATAATATTCTTTTAACATAGTGTCATAGTATTTTAGTTAAAGTTAAGTAGTAAGTAAGTATTCTACTGACTTAGTGTCTTAGTTAGCACTAAGACTAGTAACAATCATTCGACTGATTTTGTTCAATTTCAATCTAATGATCCATTCTATTCTATTGAATGAAATTTTTCTAATCTAGTGCAAGCACTGCGGAAAAGGTTTTTCTCTAATAATACCGGCAATGTCAACATCAATGCTTGTGGTGCAAAGTCGGATACAAGAAACGAGAGTGCCATCGTGGAGCCTGATACGATTTTTCTGACTTGACATATTTCATGATGGAAAACGCTGCTTCACAGATGGAGGTGCTTCCAAACATTGAGCACAGTTTCAAAGCAAAAATACGTAAAGCTGAAAAACGATCATGGCTGACCAATATCCAAAATTCTTCATGCACACACTTCTTGCTCAGTAGAAATTGATCGGTCTGCAGCTCACAAAGTTCAAGCTGAAAACTCGGATGCTGATTCTCAATAGATGCACCCATTGGATTACTGAACAATGCAATGTCGCCTCTAAGGTTCTCGAAATATGAAAATCGGGTTGAGAATTCGTCGATTAACGTACCAATGATATCAGTATGCGAAAAAAAAAATTTTGCGAAAACAGTCGACATATGCCCCAACAGTGTTGCAATGTTCTGCTGATTTCTTTGCAATCGCAGATTGAGATTGCTGAGGTTCTATAGATAAAATTGTTTTTTTTTCCAAACTCGGGGGCGGGCCGGATGAAACTATCTAGCCGGCCGAATCCGGCTCGCGGGCCGCCAGTTGGACAACCCTGCCCTAACCCTATCCTAGGTAGTCGCATAAAAAGTTTCAAAATAATTTTTTTTCTGAATTTGAATGGTATATTCAAATTCTGAGTTGGAATATACCATAAAGGGTAAAAAAATAAAATTAATAAAGATATAGCGAATCAAATATCGCATACCGGCGCCTACCGCCATGGTAATAGTTATAACGTTACATAACACGCTACGCGATTCCTTCGTTTACACTTTTTCTAAAAACTCAAATTTTTCTATGTAAAATTTTTTAAATTATAATTACATTATTAAATTAATTAAAAATTTTTTGTATAACATTTTCCCATTTTAAATAAATTATTTATACTAATTATCATAATGTTTAAACTAGTGTTTACTCTTCATCGTGTTTATAGTTAATTATATCCGAGAATTATGTATTAATCCGCCACACGGGCCGTTCGTGGGAAAGATTACCGTTAAATGATAATTCATTGGATCAAATCTTCAAGTTCAACAGTTCAAATTTGGGACAAGAAGCTCAAAAAAAAAATTTAACTATGAGAATCCTGTGCTTATGAAAAATATATTTATAGCATTTGAATCTTTTTACCAATGCTTTTATTAACTCGTCGTCTCTGTTTGTTTCTCTGTCTGTTTCAAATCTTGCAATCAATTTTTGAGTCACTTCCTGAGAATAGATTTTTTTCAAATTTTGCATACATGCTCAAAATAGAAGACAATGCAATATTCAATTATTAGTTTTACAATAAGTCAATTAATTTAGTTAATTTTAATTAATTTCGATATTTCGATATAATTCAGATATTTCGACTTTAATATAAAATAAAAGAGTAATATAAAAAAAATTGATTGCAAAATTTGTGTTTTAATTACATATAAAAGCATTGGGTTTTAAAAATTCGTTTTTAATTTACTTGTTTTATTTAAAAATCATGGCATATATGCAAGTGCATTTTTAAATTATGTCTACTTTATCTAAAAAAATTTTTGTATTGATTTGCATTCAGGATTATTTTATTAGGGACAGATTTTCAAAATTGTTTCTTATTATAATAGGAATCAGTCCTGGGACCTCTGGTGTTTACAGCATATACGGAGGATCTCACCGAGCTACTGGCAAATTACATCAAATCCCATTTATACGCTGACGACACCCAGTTGTACACCAACTGCCCAATTGAAGAAATAAACGCCGTTGGAAATGCGTCGCGGAAATAATGAGCTGGTGTGCATCTCGTCGCTTGCAACTAAATACAGGAAAACAGAGGTCATCTGGTTTGGATCGCGGGCTAGCCTGGCCAAGCTGAGAAGTCGAGACTGCACAATACGAGCCGGATTGGAATCGGCTAAGCCGTCAGCGGTTGTGCGTGACCTGGGTGTCCGACTGGACTCTAATTTAACAATGATGCAGCACATCGCCAACGTGTCAGCTTCTTGCTTCTACCACCTGCGCCGTCTTCGACAGATTCGTCGGCATGTTGGAGCGGAGGTTACAGTAAAGCTAGTTCTGACACTAGTTATCTGTAGGCTGGATTACTGTAACTCGCTGCTGGCTGGATTAACACAAAATTCACTTGAACCGCTACAGCGTGTACAGAATACTGCTGTGCGGTTAATCTTCCAACTTGGCGCACGTGGCCACGTTACAACGAGCATGTATCAATTACACTCGTTGCCAATAAAATGGCGAATACAATTCAAACTCTCCATAATAATGCACTCAATCTACTATGGAAAATGTCCTCAATATTCTACTGCCGACGTTAAGTCGGTGGCGGGCAATGCCTCACGTTCTGGCCTGCGATCGGCCAACTCATCAACATTCAGCATACCTCTTCTCCACACAAAAGTCGGTGAAAGGGCCTTTTCCTACTCTGGTCCTGCGGCATGGAACGCCCTTCCGTCAGAGATTCGCGAAACAGCGGATCCTCTCTCCTTCAGATAAAAAACTAAAAACATACAAAATAAAAATGTAAATGTATAACATTAGGGCGCTACTTCGTATATCAATTAATACCCCAGAGGCGCCGGGAACTGCTAGTGCATATGCCACCCGCACGTGTCTCCGAAATCGGAATGCTCCAAACCCTATTACATCCCAGTCGTGAAACTGGTACTCATTCATTGACCAGTGAAGGATGAAAGGCTGAATTACGCCTCGCCGTGACTGAGATTTGAACCCACGAAGGCAGGATAATAATAATAATAATAATAATAATAATAATAATAATAATAATAATAATAATAATAATAATAATAATAATAATAATAATAATAATAATAATAATAATAATAATAATAATAATAATAATAATAATAATAATAATAATAATAATAATAATAATAATAATAATAATAATAATAATAATAATAATAATAATAATAATAATAATAATAATAATAATAATAATAATAATAATAATAATAATAATAATAATAATAATAATAATAATAATAATAATACGAATTTATCAAGCGCCAAGGCACGCGACTGGGGTGCCCTCGGATAAGGCCAATTTATAATAAAAAGTTTTAAGTTTAGTTCTAAGGGCAGCGACGGATCCACAGTTTTGAATTTCAGCTGACAGTGCATTCAAGACTATTGGCGATGCGTGTCGAAAGGACCTAGCACCGATATTGTTGTTGGCTTTTGTCCGTGCGAGTTCAGGAGCTGTGGACGAGCGGAGCGGTTTTTGGATGATTCTGTTATGAAGGAGTTGGTGAAGATATGTGGGCGATGAAGAAAGCCGAATTTTGTACGTTATCAGAGCGATTTTGTACAAAATTCGAGAGTGTACCGGCATAAAGACGACGACGATGACAGAAATGACGACAACGATGGTAGAGATGACGACGACAATAGCAGAGATGACGACGAATCTTTTTTATTTCTGTATTATTATTTTCGCCATTTTTTTATTTATTTATTTATTTTAATTATTATTATTTTTATTTTTATTTTATTTATTTTTTTATTTATTTTTATTTATTTATTTATTTATTTTTGGATCACATTTCTATTAATTATCGGACTTAATTTTTGCAACTGTTTTGTTAAGCACCCTTTAAACGGCTTCTGCTGCATACGGCGCTATACAAATTGGCGTTTTTAAATTAAATTAAAATCCAAAGGATAGACTCTAAGGACTATTTTACCAGCCCTATTCATCATTCTCTGGAGACGTTTTTGGTGGTTCAGAGGAATACCAAAAAGAAGGGAGTTACAATAATCGAGCCTTGACAAGATCAACGAGTTGGCGCTTTCCCTCGATAAAAATTTTCTGACGTGGGCGATTGCTCTGATTTGATGATGACATGAACAAATGACTAATGAAACGTGATTTGCGAAAGTGAGACAATTGTCAATCAACACGCCAATGATTTTTAGAGTGGGGGAGAAAGGAATTGAGTGTTCGCCAACGGAAAGAGATTTTAAGTTGGAGATAGCCTTAATCGAGTAACTTTATCCTAACAGAACAACTTCAGTTTTAAATGTATTAAACTGAAGGTTGTTGTGCAAAAACCAGCGTTTAATGAATTTTATGCAATCGGTCAGTCTCTTAATTTCCAAGTCGGAGTCCCGGTAAGAGAGCGACTGGAAAAGCTGCGTGTCGTCAGCATATTGATGATACGGTACATTTTGTTCGTTGATAATGCTACATACAGGAGATATGTAGGTGGTGAAGAGAAGAGGCCCCAAGACAGAGCCCTGAGGAACACCGCTGGTGATCAGAACAGAAGATGAGCTGCAACCACCCAGTTTGACAAACTGTGACCGACCCGACAAGTAGGAAGCAAACCACGACAAAACGCTGCTAAAGATGCCGAATTCTTTGTGGAGTCGGTCAAGAAGGGTGGTGTGACTAATTGTGTCGAAGGCAGCCGAGAGATCAAGGCCAGCGAGGAGAGTAGAGCAGAGCAGTTTCAGTGGAGTGACGTAAGCGATAAACAGACTGATAGAGAGAATAGTTAGGGTTGTTATGATATGAGGTTTAACTCTCTTTAGAACCGTCCTCTCGACTATTTTGGAAATAGTTGTGAGGTTGGAGATATGTCTAAAATTGGAGAGAATACTGTTATCTAGGGAAGGTTTTTTCAGAAGAGGTAGTAATTGGGCTCTTTTGTGCACAGACGGAAAGCATCCTTCGCAAAAAGAGATTACATAGGTTAGAGATTGCTGTCGACAGCGTGTCGGAACAATGTATAAAAACTTGTTTAGGAAAAGGATCTAGGAGAGAAGGTTTTGAGTTAGCGATGAGTTTGCTTATTTCAGAAGGAGTCACTTCCTCAAAACTGGTTAAAAGAGGAGAATCATTTGATCTCCAGTAATGCTCAAAGTTATTGTTGTCAGAAGAAATGCGCTGACAAATGCTCTCATTAAGCAATTTGATCTTCTGAGTAAAGAAAGTACTAAATGAATTTGCCAATTTTTCACAATCGCCGTCGAAAACTGTCTGCTTTTCCCGTCTATGAAGAAGGTTGTTGAGAGAGCGCCACAGACTGCGAAGATTTTCAGAGCTTGAAAGTGTTGCTCTGATTGATTCGGTTAGAGAAGCTAGGATAGCATGTTTTGCAAGAATCTTGGCTTTGTCATATTCCTTTTTATTCACTGAGGAGAGGGAAGAAAAATACTTTCGCTCGCATTTCCGTCGAAGTTTCTTGGCAAGGAGAGCTGAGTCAGAGAGAGTGTTGATGTGGGAGGTGACGCATTTTTGATTGTTTTTATTTTGAGAGGTGCATGTAAATTAAGAATGTTGGTGATTGTTTTATGTATTAAAATGGCATATTGATCAGTGGATAGGCCGTCCGTAATGAAGAAGTTAGATGTTAGTAGGTCGTTGTTGAAGTTGCACCAGTTCATTGATTTTAGATTACGATAATCTTATGTTATCGTTATTGACAAGATGTGAGTAGGTTGCTTCACCGCCGTTATCTGACACAACCCACCCCCTCCCGTCGCCGAGTGACGCACAGCAAACATCAAATGGAACGGAGCTACTGGCAGGACGTGGAGTAGGGATACAACGGCAGTTCTGCAAAGCATGAGGAGAAGAGTGTTGTAAGGTCTTGTCGGAGACGACGTCGGAAATGTCGTCCTCATCGGCGGCCAAAAAACCACAGGCCGTAAGAAAGGAAACGTCTGCTTCGAGGAGCGTATTGCTTTCGTCGGTGAAACTCTGCGCAGCAACTTTGTCGAGACCGCTAGTGGAAAAGTCATCACCGTCCAGAAGGCAGGCAAGCTGGTCAAAGGGTTCAAGACGATCATCGTCATCACCAATCGATAATGTAGTAGAAGTGTGTGCGGCGTCGGGACAGTCGGAAATAGTATGTATCTTTGTTTCAGATACATCAGGTCATGGTCGTTACAATCATTGTTAGAAGCCGGTGTAGGAGGTAGGGTGGACTCTAGGCCGGAGACACTCTAGAGTACATAATAACTAGGTATGACGTACTCATAGAGTACACCTTACCTAGGTAGGATGTACTCTATAGGTATGCTATACCTAGTCATAATGTACTCTAGATTACGGGCTACCTGGTTTGCATCCAGGCACAACGTACTCTAGTTAGGTTTTCGTTATGGAACAAGTTTGAAACATTTAATAACATAAAGTGAAACGTAATCAAAATTATAAATTTGCATTATACATGCAAACGGTAAGTTGAAAATACAAAATAGGCCATAACATAGAGTGAAATTTAACTAGAAATTATAAATTTGTGCTAGAGTTCTCCATTCCTTATGTAGGGTGGACTATAGAGTACATACTCAATATTATTAAATGTTTCAAACTTGTTCCATACTCTAAAGCAGGGGTCTCCAAACTTTTATATGTACACAAATTTAATTTTTTTTAAATATTATATTTTCCCAATTTATCTTAAACAAATCAGACAATTTAATTTTACTTTTATTTCATATTCTACTTCACTTTTAGTTTGTTGTCAGCCTGCGTATTCGAGCTTTTATCGCTGCCTGCCGGTATTTTCCAAATAATTTCGATATTTCTTTTAATTTATATAGATTCTTTTTTAATCAAAAAATTAGTATTTTTTTGCTATTGGTATAAAATTTATAAAAAATTTTTGAAAATACACGAAAATAATTTATTACGCTTTTCTCCATGATTACCATTGTTTTGTACTGTCATATAATTGTGAAATGTGTAGCACTCTATTTTAATTAGTGATAATTGCTTGCCAGTGTGCGTTTTTTGAGACATTCATGTTGAAATAACTTTTTTTATCACAACATTAAATATAATATTAAAATTATAATTATATAATTTGAAACAACATCTATGTTTTGATTCTTTCTTATATTGACCTCTAGGATCTTTGGTTAGCAGCCGCCATAAAGGCGGCTGTTTGAGCGTCTCCAATAAATTCCCTAATTTAAATGTTCTGCCAAAGGAGATCGTTTATAATTTTTAAAATAATTTTTAATTTTTGTAAATGCAAAAGTTTTTGTTGTTTTGGCGACCTGAGTCTCTTCGATGGTTTCGACTCTCTGGCGTCTCCCGGGGTTGGATGGCTGTTAGGCATCGGCATCGAGTTTTCTGTCAGCGTGATCAACTGTGGGGCTTCATCCCGGTTCGTTTCAGCGCTTGTGTCTGGTTGTTGAAGGCCCTCGTCTCGCCGTCTCATCTGATTGTGCCATGTTTGCAGCTCTTGTCTAGATTAGTGTTCTCATTTTTAACTTTGTGAATGAATGGTTGTATTTTAGTCAATTGTTTTTTTTTTAGTTTTTCTATACTTTTGTTTGAATTTGTTTTGGTTTGAAGTGTTATTCATTTTTTTGTGGAGTTTTCTTCACTGATTGATTAGTTGGTATGTATTTTTTTTAATAAGGGCTTTGTTATCTTTTAATTTGACTTAATATTTGATTTGTTGGTATTTCTTTATTCTCCTGATTATTTTTTATTTTTCTTCAGATTGTTTGTCCTCACCATTGATGCTTTTTTCATAGTGTTTTCCTGTTAGTGATTTGCCAAACGTTTTTGTAGTTTTAGTATGGTATCATTGTGATTGAAAAATGATCTTTTATTGTTACTAGTTTTAGGGTCCTTAGTAGTGCTGCCTTATAGAGGCCATTTAGAAAGCATTTTCATATTATAATTGTTTCTTTTCTTTAGTTATCTATGCTCTTGTTGAATGTTTGTTTGTTTGTTTTTTGTGTCTGTTGGTAATTATGCTGATCGTCTTCCGTTTTCTAATTAGGCATGCATGTTGTAATTGTTATTTTTCGTGATTTTTTAGAACATTTTTATTTAGTGAATTTATTAAAGAGCAAGCGCCTTTGAATTTAAGAAAAGGCGCTTTATAAGTTTATTTGATTGATATTGTGTAGTCGGCCCCCCAAACTGCTGTTGACAGTTAATGCGGCCTTCCGACCGAAAAGTTTGGAGACCCCTGCTCTAAAGAATGGAAAAAGTTTACACAAATTTATAATTTAATTTTACTCTCTGTTATGGAATATTATTTTTTTCAGCTTATCGTGTACAGGTTTAATACAAATTTATATATTTGATTACATTTTACTTTATGTTGTTAAATGTTCCCGATTTTCAACTTTTGTTTTACAGCGTCTTCGGCGGTTTCGAACTCAAAAATTGTGTAATAACATTAAATTTTGCTTTTAAAAGAAATAAAATTCGATTAAGGTGGATGATAACAATTAAAAACACAAATGGAATAAAAGCGATACAGGTGATTTAATCTTAAAGAACAAACAAGAAAAACAACTTGACGACATTGATCGATTTTTAAGAGATGGTTCTTTTTCAGCACACATAAAAAGACGACAAAGTCAGTAAGCAAACATGCAAACAAGTAAAGAAAAAACGAGTTTTTCAACACAAACTTTGATTTCAAATACACTCGATTTAGAAATACAAAAAATGTTCAAATAATTTTTTTTAATTGAATCATGTATTGTCATCCAATATAAAGCTATGCTGAAAGTTTCAGCTTTCTAGCTAGTCCAAAAGCTGGTTACATTTTACTTGCAATATTTGCGTACAGAGAGACACACACATACACATACACACACAAACATAAATTGTAACCTTAATAAAAGTTTGTAAAAATGTGCAATAAATACATATTAAACAACGATGTCCTGCAATACCGATATGTCCAGCAAAAATCAAAGTCTAACAGTATGGCCCCAGCCTATTTACGCCTAATAAAAAGTGCAGCAGAAATCAGAAAAGATGTTCTAAAAGCTATTCATTAACGCATTTGTTGTAACAAATCTTTAATTAAACCATACTGTGCCAATAAAACTAATGATATTGAAGGGAGTGAAGAGAAACAGACAGTTCAAGCGGCAGCTATGGGTGGACATATTTGCAGATGGCAGGGACAAAATATTACTCAAATTGTTGGACGCAAAAGTATGGTGGCCAGGAATGAACGTGAATGGGAGAAAATTTGTAGCAACTTGTGAAGCTTTTCAACGCGGAAGCACTAACTTCAACAAAGCTGCTCCTACAATGCACTATTCCTATTCTCAGCAAAGTTGGTTCACATATTGCTGTAAATTTGTAGACTTTACCAAAGACAACAGAGGGATATGTTGCTACTTGCGTTGTTGTTCATTACTTTTCAAAATGGTTGGAAACAAAACCTATAGCCTCAAAAAACAGCCAAAGTCGTTGCCACGTTTCTTTATGAACTTACTTGTCGACATGGTTGTGTGACTATACAGATCAATAATCAAGGTCGGGAATTTTGCAACAAACTTTCTACTGAATTACATCGACTGACAGGAACGAAGCAAAAAATAACAAATGCTTATCACCCACAGGCAAATGAACTTGTAGAGTGTCAGAACAATCCGAAGTAGTTTTCTGAAAGTTCTAGGAAGCAACCAAGAGAGGTGGACCGATGCCTTGCAAGGTGTTCCGTTTGCTTTTTGTACAGCGAGACACAAATCTACTGAAAAAACACATTTTGAAATAATGTACGGCTTCAAAGCAGTCTTTCCAACAGAATAAAAAACTTTCCTATTGCTGGGTCAGACAAATCGGCTCCGTTTGATTTGCAAGCTGGAGAATTGAGTTTACATGAAAGTGAAATTAGAAAACATTGACAACAACTTGTTAACCATGGCTTTGTAATTTGTAACTATCTTTATTGTTATGTTTCAGCGGTTTACAAAATTACTAAAATATTTCTTAAATACATTTTAAAACATTACATCATTGGATGGTTCTAACTTCCACTTTTCCTGTCTCTCATCGACTGCATAAAACGATGACGATAAATTTAATTTTTATCTATAACACTGTTTAGTGTATTCTAGAGTTCATTATGCCTGCAGGTATCTCGGATTTTATACGGTTAAATTTTGCTAGAGCATATCTTACCTCTAAGGATATTGTACTCTAGAGTCCAAAGTGCCGCAGGTATATTCGACTCTAGAGTATGAGAATCTACTAGAGTAGATTGGGGATTTTTTAGTCAGAGTCCATTATACTTGCAGGCATATTGAACTCGAGAGTCCAAAAGTTGCCTAGAGTCTACCCTACCTTTTACACCGGCGCAGTGGAACGTGATAAACAGGTTCAGGCTCTCCATTCCTGTAGCCATATAAAGTTGAGGACCTGCTCATACCATGGGCACTATTTGTTTGTCCAGTAATATATATATATATATATATATATACATATATATATATATATATATATATATATATATATATATATATATATATATATATATATATATATATATATATATATATATATATATATATATATATATAATGTGTGTGTGTGTGTGTGTGCGTGTGTGTGTCACAGTCTTCCCTGCAGGAATGCCGTGAACACCAGAAAAAGGCAACACAACAACACGACAAAACAACTTTAATAAAGCGCAAATCAAATGTAAAAACGAGCAGGACTTCGCCTGATACTAAATAGCTAGACTGTCCTGGCGGGGTTCAAAGCGCTATATATATAGCCTCAGGAAACACGTCAACAAACAACAAGAAAACAACGTCTGCCAATTAACGTTTAGGTTCCTGTCTAGACTGAGAGTCTAGACAGGTCGACGGGTGCAAGATACACTTGTCAGGAGGTCCGGTAGAGCGACCCCTGACATAACTCCCCCTCAAAACGAAGATGTTGAACAGTCTTTCAATATCTTAAATGTTATCTTTCACAGTACTGGATGAAGAATGGGTGTTCGTTCGTCGATGTATCGCGCCTACCAAGGCTTCAAGGTCGGGGACATCGAAGAGGACGACGAGGAAGATGAGGAGTGGGTATAATCGGAGAAGTAGAACTTTGTAGATAATCTGGATGAAGAATGGGCGTTCGTTCGTCGATGTATCGTGTCTACCAGGGCTTCAAGGTCGACTTTAAACTGGAGATGTCCTTCCTGAAAGTAACTTTTACTCCCACCAGTAAAACCACCCATATAACCAGCACGACCCATCCAAGTTTAATCCCATACCGGTCTGAATTGTATTAACGAAAGAATCATCATCACGTCATATCAAAGAAGTTCAACTACTTCAACAATATCATTAATTATAGAATATCACAACGATCTGCAACTAAGACAACAAAAGAGAAAACTTATGCACCTAGAAATACAACTAGTACAATGCGCCTCTAGGCTTATGCTAGAAAACAACATTTCAAAATTTATAACAGTAAATAATAAACATAATAATAAACATAAATACGACAAGTAAAAAAAATGTCGTCTAGCTCTCCGTGTTGAGAAACTACTCCCCTATCCGGGAGAAGAAATCGGCGGCTCCGTGAGATAAAAGAGAGAGTTGTGATCAGAATGTATGGTCACCATGGAAAGCAGTATCCAGGAATTATATTTCTTACGGGTGTTATAATGACGCTCATAGATATCTTGTTCGTAGTCTCCATGTAGAGTTTTTCTGGCTCTATGTGAAGCTGCCAGATCTTTCTGAATTTGTAGTTCAGCTTCAAGCTGCTTGTATCTTTTGTCACTCTCTTTACTCGCATTTGACATTTCTTGTTTGGTTACATTGATAAATTCGATCTCGTGCATGAATTCTTTGATCTGGACCTGGTAACGTTTGAACTGCTTCACAGCTTCATCTTTGACTTTCAGAGCATCAGCAAGTTGTTCCTCAATAGTTCTGAAGTCAGCCTCAAGCTTGTTCCGGGCATTCGTTGCAAGCTGCCTCTGTCTCCTCTCTTTTTCAAGTTCAGCTTCCACGTCTCTTATCTTTTTAAGAAAACCTTTTCTACCTTCTTCATCAATTTCCTCTCTTGACTGCGCCTCTCTCATCGACTGATCTTTCAAGGTTTGCATATTCACTTTTAGTCTTAACTTGGCATCTTCGGTTCCATGAACTTCCTTTTCGAGCTCTTCGCTTCTGGGCTTCCACCTGAGTTTCAAGAGCTTTTTTGTCTTTTTCTAATTCGTGAACATTCTTTTCGATGTCATCTTTAGAAGAAACCAGGTCATCATGTTGTCTCTGCAGTTGACTTCTTGCTCTGTTTGATTCGGTCAAATCTTCGTTCAGCCATCAACTTGTCGAGTCAGGTTGAGAATTTTTGTTTTTTTTTCTCTGAGATCCTTTTCCAAGTTATCTCTTGCAATTGTCAACCTCTGAGAGATGGCTTTTTCTTCAACCAGGCTTTGATCGAATTTTCTTTGCTTTTTGTCAATTAATGAGAACTTTGACCTTTCGTTGTCCAGAAGAACAGTGATGTCATCGAACTCATATTGCAGTTTTTTCTTAGATTTACTTAGTTTATCGTTTTTTTAACTAATTGTGCGATCCTCTCTTGAAAGGTTTCAACTTCTCGCGATCATTTCTTTTTCGATTCTTCAAGGACATCGTTCAATGCATCGTGTTCGTCAGCTTTAAGCTTGTATTTTTTGTCAATTACTGAAAACTTTGACTTTTCGTTGTTCAGAAGAACAGTGATGCTATAAAACTCATACTGCAGTTTCTTCTTAGATTTATTGAGCTTATCGTTTTCTTCAACCAATTGTGCGATCCTCTCTTGTAAAGTTTCAACCTCTCGCGTCCATTTTTTTTTCGATTCTTCAAGGACGTCGTTCAATGCATTGTGTTCGTCAGCTTTAAGCTTGTATTCATGCAGCTGTGTAGCCATGCTTCCCAATCGAGTTTCGACGGTTCTCTGAACTATCATTCGTTTGCGTTCTTCCATTCTCCATCGCTTTGTTTCTTCCCTGTCTCTTTCAGCTTGTTCCTCCCTCCTTCTCATCTCTTCTAATTCTAGCCATCTTAGTTTTCTATTTTCTCGTTTTTCTTCTAACATCCTCTCTTCTAATTTTAACATCCTTTCTCGAAACGATCTATCAATTGATTCTCCAATTGTCTTTCTATTTCCAACTTTTTCCTCCTTTCTTCGCCGTCCAACATACCACTACGTTTTTGTTTTTAGTGACGTTCTCCTTGTCGATCTCCCCATGTCGGATCTTCGCTAAACCCACTAGAGTCTTTCTTTTCAACGTTCCCCGCTTTCTTCCAATTTTCTGGATACACATTCCCTTCCAGTAATTGCACTAGGTTTCCATAACCCTCAACACCGGACGACATACTATCCATCTTTAACCAGATAAGTATTAAATAAAAGACCTACTTATCTAAACTCAGACCGGCGTGAAAACTCGAAAAGAAACTCAAACCTTGAGCACGGATGAGTCGGCCGATTCTAGCCACGGAAAGTCTCGTAACTGGTTAGCTGATCCCGAAAACGTCTGGCGAGTCTTGGTCACAAGGAGAACTTCATCGACAAGAGAGATCTTCTTCCCGAACTTGCTTGTCGCCCTTCTTTCTTCCTGCTACTTGATCCCACCACTGCCACCAAAATGTCACCAGGAAGAAAAAGGCAACACAACAACACGACTAAACAACTTTATCAAAGCGCAAATCAAATGTAAAAACGAGCAGAACTTCGCCTGATACTAAATAGCTAGACTGTCCTGGCGGGGTTCAAAGCACTATATATATAGCCTTAGGAAACACGTCGACAAACAACAAGAAAACAACGTCTGCCAATTAATGTCTAGGTTCCTGTCTAGACTGAGAGTCTAGACAGGTCGACGGGTGCAAGATACACTTGTCAGGAGGTCCGGTAGAGCGACCCCTGACAATATATATATATATATATATATATATATATATATATATATATATATATATATATATATATATATATATATATATATTATATATATATATATATATATATATATATATATATATATATATATATATTTTCTTTCGTGCATGCTCCGTTAAAAATAACTGCCCATTTTTTGTTTATAATTTTTTTAACATAAGATTCTAATCTACGGACAACAACTTTGTTTTTTAAATAAAATTCTTTATTAATTTTCGTAGCGGGCTTACTGTACAGTTTCGGCTCGAAGGCCATCATCAGAGCCCTTTAAATAGAAAATAATGAAAATATTCAAAATGGACGAATGTGAAAGTCGAACTGAAAATGGAACAATTGCGAAACGTATTTACTTAAAATAGACGATTAGGAAATAAATATAATTCGAACCGATATAATTGGGATAAAACCAAGAAGAGATAAAATAATGTGAGATAAAATTAAACTGAGGTACAAGAACAGAAATACTACTGTAAAAACAGAAAACGTGAAATGAAATTGAGTTAGATATTGGTAGATGTTTGATATGGAATGAGAATCCGTTTTAGAAAGTATATAAACTTACTAGAAATCAACTTCGAAACGGCGGAGCGACCAGCGAAACAACAAACGAGGCAAGCGGAGTTGTTGTGTATGAAAATTAAAATATTGAAGTATAAAACCGGAATGAGGGTATAAAAGTATAAGAAATTATAAAAGTATAAAAAATTATAAAAAATTTATAAAGAATATAAAAAATATAAAAGGTATAAAAGTTATAAAAATATAAAATTATAAAACTGAGTAAATGCGGCTATTCACTTTCGTCTGCGGAATGTTATGTTGCCGCAGTTAGTTAAATGTGGGAATGCTGACGAGCAGTCCACACGCACTGATCCGCTGTCATCGCCGGGCGGAACCGCTCGACTAACGCCGCCGGATACCGACGCCTCGACGCCGTGGCCCGGGGTGGAGCGTAGGTTGGCCTCGCCGGACCCCGGCGCGCCGATGCCATGACTCGGGTTAGAGTGCAGGTTAGCTCCGCTGGGTCCGCCAGACGCCGGCGGAAAGACGCGAAGAATAGGAGTAGAGTACGTGTCGTCGGAGTCAGACGTCTGCTCCTCGATGTAATGACCCGGAGTGGCGTGAGGGACGGCGTCGCCGGACGTCGAAGAGGCTGCGTCGACGTAAATTGGAATGTCCGGAAAACTGACAGATTTCGGCTCTCCATATCTGTAGCCAGGTTTAAAAGATAATCTGTCGTTCTCCGGGAACCCCTGGTGCGTCACGCGACGACTGAGGCAGCAATCGGAACCCGAGCGACGCGGCGAGTCAGGGACGCGTCGATCAGTGAACCGACCGCCGCGATCAAGGGCCGAGAACACAGGCCGCTGCGACGGAGGGACGGGTGCGACCGTGGAACCGTCTGACGAAGAATCCGCGTCTGACTCGGTGAGTGGCAGGTCCGGGGAGACGTCGCGGAGAAGCCGAATTCCGGACGCAGCGTCCGCTGAGCAATGATCGATATGCGGAGAATTCAATCGTGAGGGTGAAATGGTACGGCCGCCTCCGCAGCCGGAAGCGTTGACGGGTGTCGAAGGAACGGCGTCTGTATAGGTTGAATTAAGTGGAGGATTGGTAGGTTTTGGATCGCCGCATCTGTGGTCGGAGGAGGAGAGTATCTCGCCGCCTTCCCGAGTACCTGGGCAGTTAGAACGACGATCGAAGGTTGAGCGACGCGCCGCGCCGCCAGAGGATCGGCTGATAAGCTGGTTATTAGGGTGAGGTAAACGTTCGTATGGAGTGGAACGACGAGCGTGGTTGTCTATGCGACCGAAAAGCTGCAGAGTGTGCGCGAAGGCGTCGTCCTGGACGTTAATTGTAGGGCGTTTATTTTGGATAAACAGTGCTTCCAGAATCTTCAGTCGTGTGGGGTCGTTGTTGAATGAGAGTATTTTTGTGTTTGGGTCCAAAAGTAATCTTGTTGGTTTGACGTTGTGTACGGTTTGTAGATGAGTGCGTATACTGCCACCCTGGATGTGCATTGTCAGCCGCCTCGCTAACGTGGTCCGAGTGTGGCCTATGTAAGTTTGCGTCGCGGGACGACAGAGAGGACATTGGAACTCATAGACGACGTTGGTTCTTTTGAGATGGTTCTTGCTAATGTCATTTTTTGACGTCGAGCTGTTGACGGCAACGAGTTGATGAGCTTTCGGACATTTATAAAATATCCGCAGTCTAAGTTGATAACGTTCGGGACTGACGATGGAAACATTGTTGCGTATTATGGACGTGATAATCTCCTCGTCTGTTTTATAGTTATTATGCATCTGTGCTTGGTAGAATAATGAAATTGTAGATTTATTACATGAGATACCGGGCTGTGGTTCGGTGTTCGAGGACTGAACGACGGAAGGTTTTGGTGATGTAATGAGTTTTCTATTAAGAAATTTCCGGATTCCATCGTCGACAGTTCGATTACTGAAATTATTGTTGATTAGAACTTTTTTGATACGTTCGACTTCGGTATGGAATTCTTCCCAGTCGTTGGTTATCTTGTAGGCTCTATGCAGATAGTTTTGAATAACGCTCTGCTTGTATTTTTCTGGGCAGAATCCGTCTGCGTTCAGAGTTGCACCGTTTGACGTTGGCTTAGAGTAAGTACCAAGTTTTAGTTGGTTTTCAAGTGTTGAGACTGTGACGTCTAAGAACGGGAGCTGTTTGTTGATATCGCTTAGTTGATACGTAAAACGTAGAACGGAGTGATTTTCGAGCGTAGCTATCAGAGTGTTTATTTCCGTGTTGTTTTCGCACATAACAAATATGTCGTCGACATATCGTGCGTAGAGATTAGGTTTTTATATATATATATATATATATATATATATATATATATATATATATATATATATATATATATATATATATATATATATATATATATATATATATATATAAATCAGTGTTCCCTCTAAGGATGGAGACTAAGTGGGTAAAAATAAAAACATGTTGGCTGAAAAAAATTAAAAACTGATGTAGTGTGTTGGGCATTATCGGCCCAATATGACTTTATTAAACTCGAATTTTGTCAAAATATTAAGTAAAAAACACACAAAAAAATGCGATATATATATATTTATATATATATATATATATATATATATATGTATATATATATATATATATATATAATATATATATAACAGTAACTAAGACAACAAAAGAGAAAACCTATGACCCTAGAAATACAACTAGTACAATGCGCCTCTGGGCTTATGCTCGAAAACAATTTTTCAAAGTTTATAACATTAAATAATAAACATAATAATAAACATAATTAGGACAAGTTAAAAAATGTCGTCCAGCTCTCCGTGTTGAGAGGCTACTCCCCTATCCTGGAAAAAAAATCGGAGGTTCCGTGATATAAGGGAAGGGATTATGATCGGAATTTACACACACAATACATGACATGAATCATGAGTGGCTGGCAAAAAGAGTCATTTTGGCAGCAAAAAATGTGGACGTTAATGACTTAAATTTCAAGATACAGCAGTTGTTGCCAGGCGTATTGGTGTCATACAAATCGATTGATACAGTTTGCGATGCCAGCGAAGCCGTAAATTATTCAACTGAGTTTTTGAACTCATTGGATTTGCCAGGCATGTCACCGCATCATCTACAACTTAAAGTTGGATCTCCGGTTATTCTACTTCGGAATTTTAACCCGCCGCGGCTGTGCAATAGCACGCGATTAGTAATTAAAAAATTGATGAAAAACATTGTCGAAGCCAGCTTTTTGAATGGCAAGTTCCGAGGCGAAAGTGTTTTGCTGCCACGGATCCCAATGATTTCCACAGAAGTGCATATTGAATTCAAACGAATTCAATTTCCAATTAGGTTGGCATTGGCAATGACAATTGATAAATTGCAAGGTCAAACGATGTCTGTTTGTGGCTTAGATTTGGGCACGCCATGTTTTTCTCACGGACAATTATACGTGGCATGATCTCACGTGGGCTAACCATTCAGTTGGTTTGTGTTGGCTAAAGATGGATTTACAAAAAACATTGTACACTCGATTGCTCTTTGAGATTGATTTTTTTAAATTGACATAATTTGTACATTCAACTTTTAATAAAAAAAACTAAATTAATTTATAAGAAAAACAAAGTTTGCCGGGTCAGCTAGTATATTTATATAAATATATACATGAACTAAAAAAAAATAAAATATTTAAAAAAACTTTTAAAAATACCACGTTTTTGTGAACTAAAAAAAAAGAAAATAATTTTTCTCTGGGCTGTGTGAGAAATGTCTTGATGGAGGCATGCGTTAATTGTGGACATTCGTATAACAAACAAGCCATAAATTTTCAACACTCAAAACGTGGGGCGCCATTTATATTCAAAAAAGCATTCTATTTTGCTTAAAAAATAGCCCCACGTTTTAGGTGTTGAAAATTTATGGCTTGTTTTTTATACGAATGTCAACAATTAACGCATGCCTCCATCAAGACATTTTTCACACAGCCCAGAGAAAAATTATTTTCTTCTTTTAGTTCACAAAAACGTTATACTTAAAAAAAATTTAAATATTTAATTTAATTTTTTATTTGAACATTTTTTCAAAATGATTTTGACTAAAGGTGTTCACATAGGCCCCCGTATCTAATTTAAATTTTATCGGCGTCCATCAACCATCTTGAACGTAATCAATAAAACCGAAGTTTTATTAGCAACACATGAATTAATAGAATGTTCTTGAATTTCATTGTTAGCATGGGTTGCATTAATCCTTTTCAAATGACACTTCCTAGCAAAATGATTCATTTTTCCACATGATGAGCACTGCTTTCCGTAAGCAGGACATTTCTTTGGCAAATGAGTTCCGCCACAGTTGTTACATTGCTTTCCTTCAACAGAATGGAACTTTGCCTTGTTATTTACAACAAAAACTTCTTCTTTGGCTTTACCTGTAATGGTTTTTACCTGGGCCTATAATGATTTTGCTGCTCTGCAAATGTTTAGGGCTCGCTGCAAAGAAAGATCGTCTTCACGTAGTAGAATTTCCAAAAGTGTACGGTCGGCACAACCTAATACGACTCTATCTCTGACCATATCGTCGAACTGGTCTCCAAACCTACAGATCTTTGCCTTATTTTGGAATTTCGTTGCCATGTGCTTAAATTAACTTTTTTGGTTGTTGAGACATCTGACAAAAAGGAAATATTTTGCTGACAACATTCTTTCTTGGAGTAAAATATCCTTGGAATTTGGTTATGACAATTTCCAAGTTTTTTTTTCGGACTCGCTGTTGAAGTTGAAAGCGTGGAATATTGTGAGAGCCTCAGGTGGTCGTACCATCGTTCAGCAACTTGGACACCAAGATCCTGTAGTGCAGTCCAGTGCAGATAGTTGGCGATCCGATTATGTCTGTGCGTGTGTTCTTTCGGGGCTAGAACTGAACATCCTGAGATGACGTGGCTTATGTGTTCTTCTTGTTGGTGGCATAGCCTGCATTTGCTTTCCACGTTCATTTTCAGTATTTTCCTTTGATGGTACCTAGTGCTTAGCGCTTGATCTTGTGCTGCTATGAGAAGACTTTCAGTTTCACCTTTAAGTCCAGAACTTCGCATCCAGCTGAAAGTAAGTTCCGTGTCAACAAATGGCATGCAAGTGTTTTTGAAGAATTGACCGTGAAGCTTTTTATCCATCAATTTGGAAATTTTTTCTTCTTCTAGCATAGTTTTCATTATCTTCTTTTTTGTTAGATTTTCAGTCCTCTTTTGAGTTTGTAAATATCGGTTTTTGATTTCTTTTCCAGTTTTGACTAACGAATACTTTTTCTTTCTTTTTTCATGATTAAAAATGATTTCCATAAATCTGTCTGCTTTTAAAAGAAGGTATTTATATAAACCAATCACTGTACACTTGAATGAACTCTCCAACTTAATAAGTCCTCTTCCACCTTTTCTACGTGATATATATATAGCCGGTCTATGTCAGCTAGTTTTTGTTTAAATTCTAAACTCGCGAAGATGAATTAGGGTACTAAAATAGTAGCTGCAAGAGGCTACAAAAAGTATAATGCATTTAATAGGTAATTTTTTTACAATAGTTATAGTCCTCCAGCGATCTCTATGATCAGTGTTTACAGATCATATCATAGATCATTTTATAGGAGCCCGCGCACATACCTATATGAGATACCTATGTAGGTATATAGATTTTTTAAAGATTTTCAGCCGTTATTTTATTTATAGAATTTTCGTAAGATTTTTTCAATGACAGTCCGCTGTCATTCAGAAACGGATGACACCTAACTAACTACGCCACTGAATGCATGTAACATAGAATAAAACCGAACAGATTTAATGCTGTGTATGGGTAGGAGAATAGTTGAACGAGTGGAATGGATGGATAGGTAAGTGGATAGGTGGGATTTTGATCGGGAAAAATCAGTATGTTGGACTAGAATTAAAAAAATGAATAGAAATTAAATGATTATTTGTGGTTGTTGGACGATGACTGGATGGAGTTAAAATGACATATGGACGGAATGAAAAACTGAACAGATGGTAATTGAAAAGATAAAAAAAACACAAGAATGCACTTCGAATTATGAAAAGTAAAAAAGTGGGAGAAGCTGACCTGATATATATATATATATATATATATATATATATATATATATATATATATATATATATATATATATATATATATATATATATATATATATATATATATATATATATATATATATATATATATATATATATATATATATATATATATATATATATATATATATATATATATATATATATATATATATATATATATATATATATATGGATCGGTTTATTTGACTCCTGTCATAGATGTTGGCGATCGTCTCGGTATATCTCCCCGTGGTCTACTAAGTGATGAGGTTAACTACCTTTCCAACTCATTTCTTCAACCAGCTCCCATCGTGCAACTACCCACGCCTATCCTACATGAGCCTCCACCTGAGCCTCCATCTGAGCCTCCACCTGAACCTCCACCTGAACCTCCACCTGAGCCTCCACCTGAACCTCCACCTGAGCCTCCACCTGAGGCTCAGGCTCCAGCGGTGTCATTTCAACATTTGTTTGAGTCTTCAAATATAACTACAAGACGTCGGCGTTAATTGAATCATCTATATGTATCCCATTTGCACAGTCATGCGTTTATTTTAATTTTTCATATAAGTTTACTTTTATTTTAATTCATCACATGGTTTTATTTAAATTTTTCACCTTTTATTATTCTATTTCATACTTTTTTATTTCAATATACTGTCACTAGATACCTATAGTTTAATTTCATTAATCTTCTAATAATTTTATGTGTTTTAATTTCTATTATTAGTATTATAGACTTCATTCAATTCGTCCTATCTATTTATATTTTTTTATTTTATTTTATTAATAATAATTATTATTTAATTTATCTTTATACTTCTTTTCATTTATCAATTTTATAAGCTCTCGTAATTTACTTATATCGTCATACTCTGGTTTTAAATACTTTAATTTAAATATTTATTTAATATAGGCACAACACTATTTCTATGTTGATGTTTACTATATATTCTTTAGCTGTTTACGTAATACGACATTTTAGGTTACGGACTTGAAGATGACTGTAGTCGAAACTGGCCAGTCAGTCCTAATTATTATTATTTGTATTATATAAATTTTTTAAAATGGACTCTAGTTTACGTCGTAAAATTAAATATTTCGAACAGTTTATTAAAAAAGTCATTAATGCAAAGTGGTCGTTTGTTTTTAACGGAGTGTGTTTACGAGAGGGGATTTTGCCAAAGTATATTACTCATATATATATATATATATATATATATATATATATATAAATATATATATATATATATATATATATATATACCCTTGGACAACAGAAAGTCCGATTAAACAATTAACCTCAAAAAGAAGGCTAATAAAAAACTAGTAAAAATTCAGCTTAAAGTTGAAACCGATTGTCAGACTCTGCGATATATATATTAAAGTAATGACAAAAAATTTTTTTTTGTAACGAAACTGAAATCACTTACATTCGAGGAACAATTGTATGCAGATGACAGTAACAACATCAAATTTTAAAAAGATTGAAAAAAGTTCCCCCACCTCTTTATTTTTTGTTCTTCTCCCATCGCAGAGTCTGACAATCGGTTTCAATTTTAAGCCGAATTTTTACTAGTTTTTTATTAGCCTGCTTTTTGAGGTTAATCGTTTAATCGGACTTTCTGTTGTCCAAGGGTGTATATATATATATATATATATATATATGTATATATATATATATATATATATATATATATATATATATATACATTAATAATGTAAGATGGCATAAGATTTTCTTTAAGACAAGCTCGATTAAAAATAAGTCTCCATTTAGCCGCTATGAGTTTTATAGATACTTTCTCAATATTTCGGAACAACGTTTTTTGTTTACTGCAACACGTATTAAGAAAAGTATTAACATTTAAAACCTTCTTTATTTCAGACTTACGGGCCGTTTCGGCTTTCGCCATCTTCAGAGTCTGTAAATACAATCGCGTAAAAGGAGGCAAAAGATAAGTAAGATCAACCTGTTAGTCCTGATGATACCGCGCGCACCTGTGTCGAAGAAGAATGTCGGATTGATGACAATTGTTCGTACTCATCCAGTTCCTTCCTCCATTTACTTTCAAACGAGAACATCACTGTTCGACGAAAGCGGAGATATTCTTGATTTTATTTATTTAAGTATCTTATGTAATTTCGACTTAATTTAATCATTTATTATCATAATACTTGCTTTTATTATTATTATTACTGCTACTATTATTTTATTTTTTAATTAAACGTTTTTAATTATACCTATTTTATCCTCATAACTCCAGTTTATTTTATGCACGGTAATTTAATTACAGTGTCTAAATTTGATTATTTTTATTAATATCCTTCTATTAAGATAATTCCTTGAGGATATTAGTTTATTTGTATATTTAGTTATTACATGTTTTCTTATCTTTTGCCTCCTTTTACGCAATTGTATTTACAGACTCTGAAGATGGCGAAAGCCGAAACGGCCCGTAAGTCTGAAATAAAGAAGGTTTTAAATGTTAATACTTTTCTTAATACGTGTTGCAGTAAACAAAAAACGTTGTTCCGAAATATTGAGAAAGTATCTATAAAACTCATAGCGGCTAAATGGAGACTTATTTTTAATCGAGCTTGTCTTAAAGAAAATCTTATGCCATTTTACATTATTAATAAAAACCGATCGAAAATGGCAAAACAATTAACTCCGTTTAATGCTAGAAACATGCGCATACAGTTAACGGAGGAGTGTACTTCTGCCGAATGTACATTCCGAGAACTTAATTTGAGTTATGAAAAGTTATTGAATGACGTTTCTTCTGTATGTTGTGACCAAGAAGCTTCACAATCTTTTCTTCAATTTACACAAGAACAATTTATCAAATTGGAACGAGTTAGACGAAGTATTATTACCAAGAAACTCAGTAAATTATACTCCGGTTCGTTTCTACTGAAGGATTTTACTGATTGTTTTATAAACCTCTCTTCATATACTCCTTCTCCCGTCGAACGTGATTTTTTAAATCTTGGATTTAACTTTCATATCTGCAAAAAGTACGATCAAACAAACAAAAAAACAGAGCTGGAAATTCTCTTTGAAAAACTCCATTCATTGCGAGAAGTTGGACTGATTATGTTCGATGATTCTTTAAGAATCGAGTTGCTACGCGAGGGACAAATTAACAGGTATCGTCCATTTCATTCTAGTATTCCAACCCATCTCAGACACGCGGCTAAATCATTACGATCTAATCCTAATATAGTATTACTCAAGGCTGATAAAATTCAAAGCTATGTTATTATGAACAACTCTGAATATCTGATGAAACTAAATGAACTAGTTGCTGATACAAATAAATTTCTGAAAATTACAAAAGATCCAACTTTTGCAATTAAACAAAGAGTTAATGTTTTAATTCAAAAATTGAATAATTGTCTCGACGAAGATAAAATGTCTATTTTAATAGGAGATTTTGCACCTGGTTACTTATACGGTATGGTGAAAACTCACAAAGCTGGTAATCCTTTACGTCCAATAATCTCTCAATGCCCTACTCCTACATATCATTTAGCTAAATATATCAACAAGATAATTTTTCCATTTTGTCCTAATCAATATAGTCTAAAATCGTCTCTGGATTTTGTTGACTTGGTTCATGGTTGCAAGAATAAAAGAATTTGTGCATCTTTAGATGTTGAAAGTTTATTTACTAATGTACCTGTTCAAGAGACAATTTCAATTATCTGCCGTTACGTGTATAATCATTCAACGTTGCCTCCTCCAAGAATTCCTGAAGAGCTTTTGAAACAAATTTTGACTATCTGTACTTCAGAATCACCATTTCGACATCCTAATAATAATTTATACCTCCAAGTCGACGGTGTCGCCATGGGGTCTCCACTCGGACCTACATTCGCCAATTTTTATATGGGAAATTTAGAGACAACTGTTCTGTTAAATTTCAATCCCAAACCATTATTATACGCTAGATATGTCGACGATATTTTTCTTCTTGTGGAAAATGAGTCTGATTTGTTTAAGTTGAGGGATAGTTTTGAAGAAAAATCCGTTCTACATTTTACTGTTGATTTGAATCATCAAAATAAACAACAAGTACATTTCTTAGATACTCTTATTACTTCCACCAAGAGCGGACTCAAAACTAAAGTCTACATTAAACCAACCAATAATGGTGTCTGTCTAAATGGTGATAGCGAGTGTCCCGACAGATACAAGGCTAGTGTCATCAATAGTTATTTATTACGGGCATACAGATTTTCTGAGAATTGAATGGAGTTCAACATCGAAGTCGAAAGGATTAAAAAAGTTCTTATCAACAATAACTTTTCTAATACCGTTGTCGACAACGCCATCAATAGTTTTGTTACTAAGATGGTTACCAAAGAATCCTCTACACAGAAGGTAAAAGAGGACAACATCAAACTAATAACCTTGTTCTATAGAAATCAGATGCATTCCGATTATAAATTGGACGAATCTGTTTTACGTAGAATTATCAGTAAAGAAGTTTCTGTTATACATCCTAATAATAACGTGTTGAAGTTATATATTTACTATAAAAACCTCAAACTTTTTAACCTTGTAATTACCAACAATAGAACCCGGAAAAAAGATGATATCCTACAGCAAACCAACTTGGTATACCAATTTAAATGTCCGTTGCCACACAGTAAGGTGGAACAATATATTGGTCATACCAGAACTAAACTGTCTCGTAGGTTAACAATGCATCTGCAATCCGGCAGTATTCGACAGCATTTTGAAACAATACATCATCGAAAACTCACACGTGAAGTTCTCGTTGCTAATTCAAATATTGTTGTTAAAGAATACGATCCTCTTCGACTTAAAATAAAAGAAGCTCTTTATATTCAGAAACTCTGCCCTTCAATTAATAAACAATTTGAAAAGTTTTCTACAACTCTTAGATTATTTGGATTCACTGAGGACATTGCTTCACGACCGAATTTTGAAAAGAGTAACAATGTTTTGACTGCTTCTGACAATGTTGACACTTCGATTAACGGAAGTAGCATGGGTCCTATTGATCTTTCAAATGGTCATCTTCTCGATACCTTTTCTAATGCGACTCTTGATGTTTCTAATGTTAATGAATTCCACGACATCGGTAACTGCTGCTCTGTTGATCTGGTTCAATCACTTGATAATCTTCTTGAGACTGATTCACCTGATGAGTTTCAGCTTAATCATAAGTGTGATATGTATAAAACAAACAGTCCTGACGTTTTGGACGCATGCTCCTTTTCGCAATATTTCGATACCACGCAAGATCCGTCATCTAAAGATACTTTAGAAAATATCCTCACAGAAAGTCCTTGTTCCTTCACAACCGTTGTTGATGACTTGGATCAACCTGTTAGTCCTGATGATACCGCGCGCACCTGTGTCGAAGAAGAATGTCCGATTGATGACAATTGTTCGTACTCATCCAGTTCCTTCCTCCATTTACTTTCAAACGAGAACATCACTGTTCGACGAAAGCAGAGATATTCTTGATTTTATTTATTTAAGTATCTTATGTAATTTCGACTTAATTTAATCATTTATTATCATAATACTTGCTTTTATTATTATTATTACTGCTACTATTATTTTATCCTTTAATTAAACGTTTTTAATTATACATATTTTATCCTCATAACTCCAGTTTATTTTATGCACGTTAATTTAATTACAGTGTCTAAATTTGATTATTTTTATTAATATCCTTCTATTAAGATAATTCCTTGAGGATATTAGTTTATTTGTATATTTAGTTATTACATGTTTTCTTATCTTTTGCCTCCTTTTACGCGATTGTATTTACAGACTCTGAAGATGGCGAAAGCCGAAACGGCCCGTAAGTCTGAAATAAAGAAGGTTTTAAATGTTAATACTTTTCTTAATACGTGTTGCAGTAAACAAAAAACGTTGTTCCGAAATATTGAGAAAGTATCTATAAAACTCATAGCGGCTAAATGGAGACTTATTTTTAATCGAGCTTGTCTTAAAGAATATATATATATATATATATATATATATATATATATATATATATATATATATATATATATATATATATATATATATATATATATATATATATATATATATATATATATATATATATATATATATATATATATATATATATATATATATATATATATATATATATATATATATATATATATATATATATATATATATATATATATATATATATATATATATATATATATATATCTTTGAGACATGCTCTAAGAAATACAACTTGCCATTTGGCAGAAACAACTTTTCGAGCCAAATTCTCGACTTTTCAGTATAAAACTCGCTGTTCGAGACCACAATTAGTCAAAAACTTTTTCGTTAAACTTTCATTGTCAGACCGACGGACCGTTTCAGCTATGTCAGCCATCATCAGGGTCAAAAGTAAAACGAGAAAAGTAAACAAACGGAAAGAACCGAAATTATCAAAGAATTAACACACCAACAATTGAGTAAACACTCCACCTGTCAAATCAAAAGAATACGATGCTCAACAAAAAGAACATAAGTAAAACAAAATTCCACAGTGTTTAAAACCGGAATCATAAACTAATGAAATCACAGAGACTATAACATTTATACTATATGAATACACCATCAATTTTTGCGCTTTCGCTGTGTTATATTAGAAGAGACCAGATTTTCCTCGGATACATTACAATGAGATTCGTCAGGAGCAGCCTCAACAGCCACAGTATTTGTGTCAGAGGACGAGTTAGAAGTATCTTCATTTATGTTATCCTCGTCGTTAAAAGGAATACATTGTTTATTGATTGCAGGTCTCGTTGATAAGATATAGAGAGCCTCTTTAATTTTCAGCCGGAAAGAGTCGGATTCATTTGTTAAAATCGAAACACCTTCAAGTTCTTTGCGTGTTAGCTTTTTCAAATGAATACATTCATAATGATTAAGAATACTCCCGAACTCGAGATGCATCGTGAGTCTCCTTGACAACGTAGTGGTAGTGTGACCAATGTATGTATCCGCCTTACAATGTGGAATTAAACAATTGAAATGGTACATCACGTGACTTTTTTGCAACGGGTCAGTGATACTTGTTACATCATTCTTGATGACCAAATTGGAAAGTTTCAAGTTTTTGTTATAAATATATAAGCCCAGTTTATTCCTGACGGGGTCTATAACAGAAACTTCCTTTTTTTATTATTTTCTTTATAATACTTTCATCCATTCTGTAATTGATATTCATTTTATTTTTGTAGAACACGGGGAACTCCTGGCGTACATCACGACCCTTGTCAGCGTCAGACCCAGCCGAACTCACAGATGTTTTCATTTTGGTTACAAAATTGTTAATAAAACCGTCAAAAAGCTATTAGAATAATTGTTGTTAACCAAGAGATAATTAGACAAACAGGATTATCAAATGTATGCGTCTTTCTCATTCCATAAAAATATCCAGTACCAAACTCACTTATCAACTTAGATAGCTTTTCTTCTGAATCGAAAGAGTTAACTTGAAAAAACAATTTATTAACTTACTGTTTCAGACTATTGGTGGAATCTTCTGTAATAAGTCTAAATTTTGTAGAATCAGAAATTATGCTATTCAGCTTTTGTATATAATCTGAGTAATTAATTACAAAATAACACTAAATTTTATCGGCTCTGAGTACAACTATATCTTTATTATTGCGGGGAGATTTTGCTGCAAACTTTAAGCGATATGAAACAGAAGGTTTAACATTAGTGCTTCTGTTAATCAATCCCTCGCGTAACAGCTCAACTTGTAGAGACTGGCCAAAGTCGATAATTCCACTACTTTTGTACGAGCATAATTTATGATACAGTCTCATCATGGCGGACAACATGATGACCAATTTGACGTACGATTCTATTTTCTACTTTTTAGTGCATAATAAGACTAGTTTTTAAAAAGTATATTTATTATTTTTTATATTATTTTTTAGACTGCTTTTAAGGACATTCCTGTCAGCTGTTTTCATTTGTTTTATGTTAGCTGCATAGATTTATTTTTTAATATTTAATTCTATATTTCTACTAGTCTTATATGAACTTGCTTTGGGAGGTTACTCGTTTAATCGGACTGTCTGTTGTCGAAGGTTATATATCAATATATATAAAACTCAAATACCACTGACTGACTGACTGACTGACTCATCACGAAATCGCAAAAACCACTGAACAGATTGTAATGAAATTTGGGACATATCTTTCTCTTGAGTCATAGGTGCTCACTAACAAAAGGTTTTTAAAAATTCGGCCTGGATCACCTTATTTCGAAGAATATACAATGCGTAATGTGTTAGTATTGAAACGCGTCGGGTGGGTAAAATGCAGACCGCGGACTTATTGATTAAATAAATGTTAACAAAAATATAGAAATTTTTTGTTATTTTATTTATTAACTAGCGGGGGCACCCGGCGTTGCCCGGGGTTTTTAGAGGTTTTTCTAATGTTTGTCTCTCTCGCTCCCGTTTCCTTCTCCGCTTTCCCGTTCCCGTCGCGTTCCCGGTCACTTTTCCGCTCCCGGTCGCTTTCCCGCTCTCGGTCGTTTTCCAGCTCATGGTCGCTTTCCCGCTCCCGGTTGCTTTCCCGTTCTCGGTCGCCTTCCTTTTCCCGCTCTATCTGTCGCTCTCAGTTGGCTTCCCATTCCCGTTTTCGCTTATTTATGAATGTATATGTATGTGTATATATATATGTGGATATAGTTCCCGCTCACTCACCCGCTCCGCTCATTTTGTGACGGATTTCAATTTTTTTTTCTCTATATTTGATTCCCCTTGACTCTCAAGGTTGTGTGAAAATTTCATTACGATCGGATGAATGGTGTAGCAATGCATAAAGGACATATATACACACATACAAACATTCATTTATATATATATACTAGCGGGGGCACCCGGCGTTGCCCGAGGTTTTTAGAGGTTTTTCTAATGTTTGTCTCTCTCGCTCCCGTTTCCTTCTCCGCTTTTCCGTTCCCGTCGCGTTCCCGGTCGCTTTTCCGCTCCCGGTCGCTTTTCCGCTCCCGATCGCTTTTCCGCTCCCAGTCGCTTTTCCGCTCCCGGTCGCTTTCTCGCTCTCGGTCGTTTTCCAGCTCCCGGTCGATTTCCCGCTCTCGGTCGTTTTCCAGCTCCCGGTCGATTTCCCGCTCTCGGTTGCTTTTCCGTTCTCGGTCGCTCTCCCTTTCCCGCTCTATCTTTCGCTCTCAGTTGACTTCTCGTTCCCGTTTTCGCTCATTTATGCATGTATATGTATGTGTATGTATATATGTATATAGTTCCCGCTCACCCACCCGCTCTGCTCCGCTCATTTTGTGACTTATTTCAAATTTTCTTTACTATATTTGATTCCCCTAGACTCTCTCTATATATAGTTCCCGCTAGCTCACCCGCTCCGCTCCGCTCATTTTGTGTCGGAATTCAAATTTTGTTTTTATATTTGATTCCCCTTGACTCTCAAGGTTGTATGAAAATTTTATTACGATCGGATGAATGGTGTAGCACAGAGGCGTGGATTGGGGAGGGCTGAGGGGGGCAACGGCCCCCCTCAAGATTTTTCCACCAAATAAAAAAATATCATTTCTAGCTCACCCATGATTGAGTATTTAGATTAGTTGATAAAAGCAGTATTTATCATACTTTTTGAATTATATCTACCTAGTTATATCCCTGCTAATATTTTTCTTTTAGTGTCTTCGGTCCATCCGATCGAACTCGCATGAGCTTTAGCCCCGTGTATCTGTCCTAGCTTGACGAGCGATTAGCATTATTCTTATCCTACCCGGTTGTTTAAGCTTTCTTACCAAGCTTTTTCCAATTCCTTTTAAATTATTTTTATTAGCTCACACACACTTGAGTATTTAGATCAGTTGATGAAAGCAGTATTTATCATACTTGTTGACAGTTGTTGATTAATATCCAATTAGTTAAATATCTGCTATTATTTTCCAATTTTCTAGTACCTTTAGTCTATTTGATCTTGATGATTCAGTGGACAATTTTGCAAAAATGAAAGAACGCGATACCTTTTGTTACATTCATAATTGCGTTTTTTGTCTGCATTCAATATCAAATAAAAGTTAAGTTTTTTAACTGTTTTTAACTAATTTGATGTTTTACATAAAATAACAACATACAAATGTATATTCGGATAGTCATTTTTGTTTGAAGATTCTCTGGGTTAAATTTGAAAAATCTTTGCCCCCCTCAACATTTTGCTGAACCCACGCCTCTGGTGTAGCAATGCATAAATAACATACCTATATACATACAAACATTCATTTTTATATATATAGATAATAATTACATCTAAAATTTAACCGAATCCGTTATTTACTGAATCTTGGTTATTTATTAAGCCGACTAGTTTAGGTTGCTATGGTGATGAATTTTTTTTCATTATATGAATTAAATGTTAACGAAAAATTTAGAATTTTTTTTATATTTTATTTATTAATAATTTTATATAGATACATATTTACAACTAAAATTCAACCAAATACGTTATTTACTGAATATTGTTTATTTATTTTTAATAGTTGCGGTAATTGGTAATTGCGTAATAAAATTCATATTTAGTTTACGTAACAACGTTTGAAGGCTTCAAGCAAGTTTTAGCTATTTTAAGCAAATCTATTTTACGTTTTGAAAAGCTAAAAGAAGTTAGGAAGGAATGGAAAAGAGAAAATGAGCGAGAACGGGAACGGGAACGGGAGAGCAAGCGTGAGCGGGAACGGGAAAGCGACCGGGAACGGGAGGGCAAACGGGAGCGGAAAAGCGACATCGATGACTATTATTATTAATGAGAATAATGAGTAATGTAATAGTAATGATCATTCTATGTTTATGTTTTGGTTTAGTCTATTTGATAAACTTATTTTTTCAAATTTGTTACATAGAATTGGATTGATTATTTTGGTGTTTCGATATCCGTAATTGACCGGAATAGTAGCTCATCTAAGATACATCTTTAATATTTATAATCTCGATTATATTTTTGGTTGTATGTGAGTATGTGTGTGCCACCTGTAGTGTGCACGTCGTCTGCAGCTGGAACTCGAAACTTTCTCAGCGTCTTTCTTGCCAACCGGATTCGCCATCGCCTATAAATAAACCCGCTGGGTTTTCTTCACTTTCTTAATTCTTGCATACAGGTACTTTCTTGCGTTTGTTATAAATTTTGTAAATTTTTATAAATTTTGTAAATTTTTATAAATTTTGTAAATTTTTATAAATTTTGTAAATTTTTATAAATTTTGTAAATTTTTATAAATTTTGTAAATTTTTATAAATTTTGTAAATTTTTATAAATTTTGTAATATTAAAATAATTTTTTCAATGAATTCCTTTAATGTAGTTATTAATATATTAATATTGTCTGTTGCGTATAGTTCATCATTCTATGTTATCTCGTTTTATTCGAGACAAAATTTCCACTTCAGTCGAGATCCCGATATCGTATCGTATCGTATCAAAATCGCCTCGTTATTGATCGAGGCGTCTTGTATCGTATCGTTTAATTCGAGACAAATTTCAGAAATCGTATCGTTCCAAAAAATAACGGGACGCAGAAGCTTAGACAATACATGATTCAATTGAAAAAAAAAACTAAATTTGAACATCTTTCGTATTTCTAAATTGAGTGTATTTGAAATCAAAGTTTGTGTTGAAAAACTCGTTCTTCCTTTACTTGTTTATTCATTACTAGCGAGTATGCAGCGTTGACCGGGATTTTTAGAGTTTTTTCTATTGTTTTCTCTCTTGCTCCCATTTCCTTCCCCGCTTGCTCTCCAGCTCCTGGTCACTTTCCCGTTAATGCTTGCTCTCCCGTTCCCGCTTATTCTCCCGTTCCTGATCGCTTTTCCTCTCTCGGTCACTTTCCCGCTCCCAGTGGTTTTCCCGCTCCCGGTCGTTTCCCGCTCCCGGTGGTTTTCCCGCTCTCGGTCGTTTCCCGCTCACGTCGTTTTCCCGCTTCCGGTCACTTTCCTTTTTCCGTCGCTCTTTCGCTCTCAGTGTCTTTTTCTTTACCGCTTGCTTTCTCGTCCGCGCTCATTCTCTAGTTCCAGTTTCCACTCGCTCTCCCGCTCATTTAATGACCGATATCAATTTTTTGCACAAAAACCTTCCTCCATTGACTCTCAAGGTTGTGTGAAAATGTCATTACAATCAGATGAATGGTGTAGCAATGCATAAGTTACATACAGACATAATCTCATTTTTATATATATCGATTAAAAAGTCGTAAAAACTATAAATACGACCATTTTAACAAAAAGTAGCAATTTTGCAAATTATTAGGCAAGTTGAATTGCTGAATTTGAAATATAAAACATGTTTAAGCACAATTTCATAGAGCAGGCTAAAGTACGAATACAAAAGAAGATCCTGTGGTTATTCGTTTACTCTTCTTGTCAGCACTTTAACCTGTAAAAAATATTTAAACCATTGATTTTAACTTAAACATTATAGAGCTGTCTACGAGTTAGATTTTTCCATAAATTGGAGCGAGTTGGGTCGAACATTTTCAATTTGGGATGGGTTGGCAGCCCCGCATACTACTTGCTAGCTCCACAAACGCACAAAAGACTTTAACCCCCAACCGAAGCTGGCACTCATTTATCGACCACTAAAGGATGAAACGCTGAGTTGACGTGAGCATATTCGAGTTAGTTTCTTGCTCAAGGAAATTACGTGCCAGGACCAGGAATCGAACCCGAGTTCTCGGACTCTAAAAGCCGGTGTCTAAACCTTTAGACCAGCGGTTTTCAAACTACGGGGCTTGCCTGACGATTTCACAGGGGTCGCCCAAGACTTTCAGAAATTTGAGTTTTTTTAAACAAGCTTTTTAAACTTGAAACTTGTGTCTATTGCTTAATTAACCATGTACAATGGCACATATTCTTTTTCCCACAAGACACCTTTGTGAAAAAAGTTTTTCAAGCTTACTAGTTATCAATTCTAAATTCATGAGTAGGCTTAATGCTAAAAATTATTTGTGTTGTGCTCTTGCAAAGACTGCTAAAAATTTCTAAGACTCTGCCTCCAAAAATAACTAACCACCGGGTGGAGGGTAGTTGGAGGCTGTGATATTTCAGTTACAACTTTTCAGTTACAGTTAAAATTACAACATTTTACAGTTTTAGTTAAAGTTAGTTTTTCAAAAAGATTTTTCAGTTAGTATTACAGTTTTTTTATTCATTTTCAAAATGGTAAAACTTCAAGTTCATTTTCAAAAAACATGAGTCTCTAGGTTTTTTGAAAGCCTGATTTTTTTTCTCTAGCAGTCATAGCACTGCAAACTGAGAAAACGGGCTTCACATTAACTTCTAAAGCAGGTGCAGAAATTATGTCTTTTGCGAAGATATGCAGTCTCCGAAACTCTCCAGAAACTTATTCCTGTTTGATTATTTGCTAATCTTTTTTAAGCACAAAGATAAGCATTAATTTTTTTATCAACTGAATTTTCATGCCTAGACAGCTTGCTCAAAGAACTAGGAGCTTGAAATTCTTGGCACACTTCAGTCTAGCATCTGCAATTTTGGAGTACACCTCGGCGCCCAAGTAGCCATGGAAACCCAAATACAACGCATCTGCCAGGCATCACTTCGACAACTGAGATCCGTCTGTCGTTCTGTTTCTACGAAAACATGTTCAGCCCTTCTACATCCATTTACCACTAAAAAGCTTGCTTACTGTATCAGTCTGTTGGCTGGAATCGGAGTTGTTTTAACCGACCAGTTGCCTTTTAAAATAGCTGATGACCGGAAGGTAGTCGGAGGTACATTTTCCAAAAATTTTCTAAAACTTTTTTATTTATTTTATACCCAAAAAATTTCTTTTTCAAAAATCCTTAGGAGGGCAATTTTTCACCTGCCCCCAAATGACGTCCCTGAAAGACCCCCCATAATTTCTGACCTGGTAAGAATGAATTAACACAGCCTTTTCACTGTCAATTTAGCAATTCTATTTTGGAGCTGAAGCATTCAAATTAAAATGATTGTCACGATTATCGCCTCTGTAATAGGCGAAACTGTTGGTGAACTTTCAATCAAAACAACTGGGATGTTTAAAAACGAAGTCAAACACTTTCTCGTTGACCACTAGTTATTTTAATTATCGAAAATGTCCAAAACACCAAATAATATCAATTATAACACGACAGAGTTTAACAGGGGTTCGAGTTCTAACTAAACAAGCGCAATTCTCCTAATTCAAATTTCAAAGCCTTCTTTAAAAAGAAACTTGCAGGTTACACACAAAAATTCAAATCAGATAGCCAATCTGATTTGAATTTTTGCGTAACTAACTAACTCTAACTAACATCATACATCGTAACTTCTAATGAAATAAAAAGTAAATGAGTAATATAATTAGAAATTAGTTTATTATATGATTTTTGTTATGATTTTACAGAAAATGGTTTTCAAATGTTCAGCATACGGCTGCAAGACAGGCTATGTCAGTAATAAAGACGAATCCAATGAACATATTAGTATGCATCAATATCCGAGAAAATAAAGAGTTATGTGATAAATGGATTAAAGCAAATCCGCGTGAAAATTTTGTGCCAACAAAATAAAAAATATTCAAAGATATGTTCACTTCATTTCACCGAGGAGGATTTTATCTATAGTTCAACTGACACAAACACAAGACGGGTCTGCAAGTGCAAGAACATAGGAATTGAAAAAATTGTGAAGCGTTTAAAGCCTGACATATTGAGGAACTGTTTGAAATGGAGAAACAGATGGATTTGAGAAATTTGGCTGAAACAGCCATAAAACCCAACAACATTGACCGTCTTTCTGTAAAGCTGCGGTTTATTCGGAATCTACACGAGATGCCTTGTTATATTATTCAAGCAAAGAGTATTTTTGTTGGAAAAATACTGCAGATCTTATTACCATAATATTGGATGCATGGAGCATAATTAATGTGAAAAATCCTTCAAAAGGTTATAATAAAAGAAATTCTCATATCGACCCAGTAAAAAGTACTGAAGACTGGAAACTTATAAAATTGACTAATTTCTTGAATTTGTTAGAGAATTGGGAGAGTTTGGGGAAAATGGGACTAACTCGAAAAACATTTGGTGCTGTAAAGCAGTCAACAACTGCAATTATACAGTGCTGCAAATATTTAATTGAAAAACTGGGTTTCAGTTATGTTCTGCTGGGTAATAATCAGTCTGACTCGATTTAATCAAAGCATGTTATAACTTATTTTTTCATGAAACAAACTTAAATTACAAATATAAATTTTTTATTTGGGTTTGGCTGGATTAGACAGTTGTCAGGAGGGAATTATTATATATCCTGCCGGCAAGTATTGGAAAGTGACAGAAAGATTAGAGCCCTTTCACTCCTTAAATTTTCCGGGTTCACAATTGATTAAATTGAAAATTTTATCATTCCACCTCAGGATGCAAATGATATCTTAAACTTGCTGGCAGATGAAATTGCTGATAAATTAGAATTCAGTGGTACAATGGAACATGATTATACAACTCTGGCATATGTCTGCGGTGCATTTGTGAAATCAGTTTGCAACACAACCAGGTGCAAGTCATGTGAACATTATCTCATAGAAGATTTAAAAAATGAGAAAAAATTGACAGAAGGTTTAATGAACTATGTGGATCAAGTGGACCGAGGAGGCCTCACCAGACATACTGAATATGCTTGGAATGTTACAGTTTACTTTTTTAAAGTTTTCCATGCCTTAAAAAAGTCCAAAGAACTGTTTGAAAAATTTCTGAGATCCTCTGATCACATGGTTCTGTTTCAGAAAATATCAGAAAGATGTTTTAATGACGATGTTCATTCATTTTTTTTCTTTTTCAAAATATTGGAATTTTAATCATGAACGACCCTATTTTATTTCTAAATCTCTTTTTAATTGTTTAAGCACAAATTATATAAATACATTAGAAAATATAAAGAATACAAGTGAAGGGAAAATTAAAAAATTGAAAAGTTAATTTGTTGTGTTTTTTTATTAAAAATTGCTTGTCAAACAACTCTTGGAACGTAAATGAATAAAACAAATTAATGGGAAAAACTCTTGTTATAACGCTGATGCAGCATGGCCCACGCGTGTACACTTGGTTTTGAGTTGGCTGTCATGGTCTTATATTGAGAAGTCCATGACAATGGATAGGCAATATAGGCATGCACACTGTGTATCACACGGGCGTGACAATGATAAATCTCACTTGCTTGTAAATTGTAAGAAAAATCTTGTTGGAAGAAATATGTTTTATTTTTGTAATGATAAGTTAAATTATAGTTGTAATATAAAATTTAGAATTATGAATACTCAAAAATAATAGGCTAAAACTCTAAAAAACAAGTTATCTTTTAAAACTAAAATGGCGCAGTCGACAGATTACTCGATTTTTAAAAGTGATTATGTATTTCGCTTTGATGCCGCTAATCTAGCGAACGAATGGCGACGGTTTATTAAAATGTTTCAGATTCACCTGATTGCAACCGACTCTCTCAAAAAGACCGGCAACACTTTAGTAGCAATGCTTTTGAGTCTCCTCGGCCCTGATTCTCTTTCGATCTTCAACGCGTTCGACCTAGATGAATCGGACAGAAATTCCTATGGAGCAGTGGTCAAGAGGTTTGAAAAATTGTGTACTCCAAAAACTAATGTCATTTTTGAGCGCGTGACATTTTGGCAGTTAACGCAGTCTTCAGACGAGTCAATAGAAGTATTTCTAATGAAGCTCCGAAACCAAGCCCGGTCATGTGAGTTTGGAGACCAGCTCGAACCGATGATCAGAGACAGAATTGTACTCGGATGTGGCGATAGGACTCTGCTAAAAAGATTTCTCCGAGAAGACGAGCTTACTTTAGAACAAGCGATAAAAATCTGCCGATCAGCGGAATCTGTAGAAAACCAGGTAAAAGTCATCAATGGCGAAAACGAACCAGCGGTCTTTGCAGTCAGGAAAGAAAGTACAACACCCCTGCAACCAGGTAAGGCAACATATCAATGAGGAAACTGCGGTGGAACTCACCCTCCCAAGAAATGCCCGGGGTTTGGCAAACAGTGCCTCTCCTGTGGAAAGCATAACCACTATGCTAAATTCTGTCAAAGAGCTCGAATTCATCAACGCGGATCGGAACGTCAAAAAGCACATGGATCCCCTGCAGTCCACGAGTTACAGGACACCTTCTACATCAACACATGTCAAACGTTACAGACGACAAAGGCTTGGTGGAAAGAGCTTGTTGTTGGAGGAATAAAGGTACGATGCAAGCTAGACACTGGAGCGGAGGTAAACATATTGCCCAAAACCGTTTGGAATAAAATGAGAAATCGACCACCCCTTTGTCAAACCAAGGCAGTACTCACATCGTTCAGCAATACCAGTGTACACCCGGTGGGAGTGGTAGCTCTATCAGTTGTCCACAATCAAAGAAGTGTGCCAACACAATTCTATGTAGTCAGCCATCTTGCTTCTCCTCTTCTAGGTCTTCCAAGCTGCCAGGAGTTGAACTTTATTAGAAAGGTTGACCAAGTGATGACACATTCATCAAAGAACATCATCAATGAGTTTAAAGAAAGAAAATCCTCTGCCTGGCATTCAACACCAGTTACTTGGAAAACTACTTCGGCCACGACAGGACCGCAATACATCAGAGGAATGCAGCCGTTTGAAAAAAATTGAAAAACAGATCTTCCCAACAGCAACAGTCATATTCCCGACAGAAGAAAGACCAGCAACTCCAGCCATTGCAGCAGAGCAACCAAAAGTCGCAGCAAACAAAGTATGGCCGACAGTTGCATAGAGACAACCGTCAGCCGCAACGTGACAACCGCCAGCAGCAACATGAACCAAGTCAGAAGCAGTACCAGCTCCGTCAACAGTATCAGCCGCGTCAACAGCAGCAGTACCAACCACGTCAGCAGCAATATGAACAGAGCCAACAGCCTCGTAAACAGCAACAGGCATGGGGTCCTCGACCACAGAGGACACCTAAAGTAGGAGAAATATGTTACTCTGGTGAAGGATCAAGAAGTTATTCTGGACAAGGATCCAGAAGTCAGCAACAACATAAAGTTCCCCCCACATGAGTCTCAACTGCTCTCCCGAGTCATCCATGGCAAAGATCAACTCCAAAGGTTGCAAAGAAAACAGAAATCATATTATGACAGATCGACTGACAAGTTACCTGAACTGCAACCTGGTGAAACCGTCAGATTCCGTCATCAGGGCCAGTGGATTCCAGGTCAGGTCAAGTTTAAACATGGCATTCCTCGTTCATATGAGGTGCAGACGGATGCAAGTGAAGAATTGAGAAGAAATCGTCGACATCTCATTTCAACTAAAGAACCTGGTCCAACTCAGGTTACCCCAGCATCTGATGACTGTGCAGAAACTCCGGATGAGGCAACACAACTGAATTTAGATCAGCACCAGACGGAAGCAGATGTAGAACCAGGTGAAGACATGTCTCGAAGTTATGTTACCAGATCAGGAAGGCTGTCAAGACCTCCAGTCAGATTTTTTGAACTTTAAAAAAAATCTTAGGGAGAAGGTGTGACATATCTATGTTGAACATTCAATGTTCTTGATATATCTATGTTGAACATTCTATGTTCTTGGATGATAGTTGGACTTCCGCCTCGTTCCTTTTCAGTTGTTAATCTCGTGGTTGCTTTGTTAACTCGTTTGAATAAACTTGTGTGTATCTCATCCGAACGTTTATTCTTTATATACATATATAATCGAATACGACATCGCTCATATCAAATACCGTAAGCCGTAAAACATAGAATAAAGAATTATTAAAAAGAAATTCTGCGCATATATTTGATTATTTTTTCGAAGTTTTACTGTAGGCCTGTCATAGGTACGAATCCCACCATAAATTCATCCACACTTTTGTAGAAATTATATTTACTAGAGCGGGCCACTTGAAATGTTAACGCGGGCCGGACTTTGGACATGCCTGCAGTAGGTGGTCGCAAACGGTGCTACCTTGGTCGGCCACCTAAATCATCTTTTGTTGTTGAGCATGGTTATTGTTTAAAAAAAAATTCAAATGGACATAGCAATATAAAAGCGTCGAGCACCACACAGTCTCCAGTCTGCAATAACTAAATGTGGAAGTTCTTGGCAGAAGTCATCAAGCTAAATGATATCCTTAGCTTTTTAAATGTTTTTTATTTTTCAACTGGTTATACTTTTTAATTAATAACAACTATTTTTTAATTTGTTATTGTATTTATTGTTTTATGAGTTATAAAAATTTGTTTAAAAAATTAAAACAAGATCAAAACTTTGTCTGTAATTCCAACAGCTGTTTATTATGTGCAGCTTCGAAGGTTTTACAACTATTTAGTTCTGACAAAAATGACCTCTTACAACTTTTTACTTCTGACAAAGATAACCTTATTCATTCTTTTTCGAAATGTGTGATTTTCCCATAAACCTCTTTGAGCAAAGGTACACAAAATGTTCAGTTACTGGATTCAATTCTAACGAATCATTGGCAGTTACTAATGCTTCTCTTCTTCCTTTCAATTTGTACAAATGAATAGTAAATTAAAATATTCTTCTTTCGTTCAACTTGTAAAAATGAATAGTAAATTAATAATATTTTTCTTCCGTTCAACTTGTACAAATGAATTGTAAATTAAAATAAATTCATAAACCTATTTAATTTGCTTATAATTATCATAAGATTACTTTATTTATATCTATTAATGTATATTCTATTTATTCGTAAGCTTACTAACTGACCTCCTCTTTCTATATTATAACTGCTTTTTGATATGATTTTTTATTTCAAACATTTTTGCTACATTTTTGCTGAGACAGAATATTTTCAGTATGGCTAAGAACAAGTGTGTTCACTCTAAAACATGGATCTTATATCATAGAGCTCTGTTATGGACATAACTTGATACAAAAACAATTATTAATTTATTATGCAAATAACTATTATTATCTTTGTTGATATATTTTTGATATTTCCACGTGTGCACAATAGTAGCCACGTTATATACTTTTTCATATGATTATTATTGTCTCGTGTGTACTTTCATAAACGCTTGTAATAAACGAATTAATTACAAGAAACTTTGAGTTTTGGCATTATTGAAATAACCTGTAAAAACACAACAATTGGCGCAGTCGAAAGGATACTTTTCTACAATCGTTTTTTTCAGGATTTCAAGATGTCGGACGTAGGCAAGCTCATCGCTCTTTTCTAAGAACAAATAGTCAAGATGCAGGAAAGTCCCCAAAAACAAATAGAGACAATTTTATCTCGAATGGGACCAGCGAACGTATCGATACCGAAATTCGCAAACTTCGACTCAACAAAAGTAATTTGGAGAGATTACTGGGCCCGTTTCACAACATTCGCCAGGGCACACTCTGTTTCTGCAGATAAGATGCCACAAGTTTTTCTCATGAGCCAGAGTCCCACCACCTACAAACTTTTCGACACTTTCGCAGAACAACAAAATCCACAAAGAAACATCAACACTCTGACCATGAAAGAGATTGTACAACACATGGAAGTACAATTTAATCCAAAAAGATTATTTGTCAGAGAAAGATACAGATTTTGGTCAGAAATGAATCAAAACATTGGTGAAAATGTTCACGAACTAGCAGCCTGAATTCGACAAGAAGCTTCAACATGTGATTTCTCCGCCATCAAGGACCCTCAATATGAAGCTATGAGAACAAAGTTCATTTGCGCAATAAAAAATGAAGCGGTCTTGAAGGTGATTTTCAGGATGGATGATGACGATCCAACATTCACAAAAGCTATAGAAATAGCTGCCGGTGTTAAGGATGCGCAAGAGTAGCAAAAGAAACAGTGTACGGTACACCATCACAGAACTCGATCAACAAATAAAGAGCAGAAGGGTACCAGTCAAAGTTCCTGAAAACAAACACTCTTCTCTGTCTAAAAACATTTGTTTACGCTGCGAAAAATACAACCACACAGCGAAGAACTGCAAAAACAACAGCCTAACATGTAATTTTGCCAAAAGAAGCAACACCTTGAGATAGTGTGCTTTAAAAAGAAAGCACGAACAGTCACGGTGGTCATTGACTCGTCAGTAAAAACAACCTTTGTTTTAGTCATTGACACTCGACGGCAAAAAGTACAATATTCTTGTTGGCAGTGGAGCAAGGGACAGTTTCTGTTCAAAGAAGGTTCGGTTGAGCATGGGAAAACCATCAATGCAGCCATCTGCAAGATTTTACGCTTCAGCAACAGGAAACCACATTCCAGTAATGGGAACATTCAAGATAATGACAAATTTAAAGAATAACAACCATAAAAGACAAGTCGAATTCAATGTCTCAGAGGTCCATGACCTAAATCTTCTCGGACGAAAACAATCCTCGATTTAAAAATAGATGTCACAGCCTTGATAAAAAATGAAGTGTACAACGTCTCAGAGCAATCACATTCAAACTTTCAAAATTACAGAGCAACTGAGCATGGGAATGCGGATGCAATATACCGATTGCCAGTTAGAGGAGAACAGGATTTTGATGCAAAGAAGAAAAGGCAGATGTATCAACAGTTTGTATGATTTACACCATCAGTCAACAGATCAAACCAGCAGATTCTAAAATATTGGCTAAATAATCTAGCAGAGACCCAACAATCTCAACAGTCATAAGATATGTAATTTTTTTTAATTTTTTATAATAGTTTATAGTCCTTTACACCAGGTGTTTTAAGACTGTAAGATATGTCAAAGAAGTATGGCCTAAACAGATGGAAAACGACCAAACAAAACACTACGCAAATCTAGCAGACTCTTTAGTTACAGAAGGAGGATGTTTAAGATATGGAGCAAGACTAGTAATCCCAAAAAAATCCGAAACCAAGTAGTCCAACTGCTACACCTGGGACACTTCGGAATACAAAGGATAAAGCAGCTGGCTATCTAGCCAGCTGCTTTATCCTAAGTTGTCTACTGGCCAGGCATAGACCACGACATTGAAAATCTTTGTCGTAGCTGTACAACTTGCGCAGAACACCAGAACAAACAGCAAAATTTCCAAACCATCCATGGATGCTGCCAGAAAAGCCTTGGAGCAGAATACACCTAGACTATGCCATAAACTTCATGGACACTAAATGGTTAGTATTAATTGATGCTTATTCAAAATACCCATGCATCCATGCTACCGGTTCAGTAAAAACCAAGTTAACAATCCAACTGTTAGAAGAGGATTTTGCACACTTTGAATATCCCCATGCATATATATATATATATATATATATATATATATATATATATATATATATATATATATATATATATATATATATATATATATATATATATATATATATATATATATATATATATATATATATATATATATATATATATATATATATATATATATATATATATATGACTCTACTAGGAATCGAACCCACGTGTCTACGGCAACACCGCCTCGCCTGAATGCAAGCGCTCTTACCAACTGAGCCACCGACCATATATATATATGGTACGGTACACTATTTGTAACACGAATCATGATACTTTGCTTCAGCAACAATTCTATCATGACACCCAATAGTTGTATATACCCTGTGGCTAATAAAGAGCTCTAAAATGATATATTGCATGGTCAAGTCAGACAAATTCAAAAATATTTCTTAATTGTACCATAAACACTGTACACTATTGATATTTGAGCCCACATCACATCTATAATAATGTCTTTTTCCAAGAAATAATATTGTCCATAACAATGAGAACAAGTAAAATTCAGTGAGGCCTTCCTCCATACTGCAATCGCCGACTTCAGCACTGTCGAAGCTCAGTTTCAACGATCAATATAATAGTATAACTATAAGCAAGAAATAATCAAATTCAAAATTGTTTTGATCTAAAAGTAATTTTGAGTTAAACATGAAAGCAGTAGCAATTGAAGCAATTAAAAAAATCTTATTTATGTGAAACTCAATAGAATTTTTACACTTTCCAAGTGATAGATTTTATAATTGAATCTAAATGCTTTTTTCATGATTTTTACGATATAGACGTAACAATTTTTAACATATACCTCAGTTTGTCGAAACAATATCAAATCAATCTAAGCATCTAAGGCTGCGTTCTAAACATCGGCTCCGCGTCATTATGCTAATTATTCATAGTTGTTGGTTTAAGGCTCTGTGGGTCCTGAACCAATCCGACGTTATTGCACCTCATTAATTATTAATGTGTCCTCGTGCCTAGTGTAAAAAATAAAGTCGTCTGCGCCACATACATACATACAGACAGACATATGAAATTATGTAGATAATTTGCTTTTTAATTTTTCTTGTTGAACTGCCATCTAGCGAATGCATGGAAAACCTCAGCCAGTGAAATTTATGATTTTTCGGGGATAATGTTTAAAAAAACGCCATCGTGTTGGATTGAACACCTAATGACATATATAGGCTGGTAAGAAATAAAAATTTACATTGGTGTAAAGGACTATAAAATATTACCGAAAAATCTACATACTTGTTTCGACAATACATATTCGGCAATAAATATAGATAGTTGTGTAGAAATTTGACGTCAATGTTATGCAGCAATATATAAGGAAATGAGATGGAAATTCGAGCAATGCTATCTAAAAATTTCGATAAAACTGGCAGAACATTTTAAATTAATGTTTTAAAATTTTTAGTAATGTTGTGAACAATTCGTGTAAAAAACACATTTGAACAAATTTGATTGCGTGAAAAAGGCTCTCTCCTGGATGCCTGGATTAATTAGGAGAGACCTAGTTGTTATCAACTGCGCCATCCAAAAACGTATTCACACAGTACAGCTCTGCTGGATGCAATATGTGAATTTGACTTTTTATTTATGATGTTTGTGTTGAAAATAACACTATCAAACTCAAATGTAGTCTTAGCAAATGTTTGCAGAAAACGATTGTTGACGAGTTAATAGCTAGAAAAACAGCTACATCATTTCACGGACACAAAATGAAAAAATAATCATTCCATGACCCACGATTTTTTTTTTCATTGAGACAAGAGTTAGGAGAAACAGTATTTTAGTAAAAAGCAAGTTCTAGTTGGCAAGAAAACAACAATAGAGCTTCTACTAGATCCAACTGCCAAAAACTAGATCAACAGAGCCACTGAATATTTCAGTACTATTTAAGACGGAATAAGATCATTGGTGGAATGGATTTCCGATTTAGTGTTAGGTCATGATCAAGACATGCTTTGCTTTAGACACTAGAATCTATTACCCTTAACACTGACGCGTCACATGAGCACCATAAAAAGTTGTGGTGTTGATCACGATTTGCTGAAGGCAGAAAAAATAATTTGGTCAGTTTTTTACTGACCGCACTTCACAAGCAACCGCCGCCATTGTTGTTTCAACTCTATACAACAATGAACTTTTTTCTGTTTTCAAAGTTGTTAATATTTTAGCTTCCCACTACGATTACCTGTTGTACGTCTATAGTGGCTTATGTGGTGGCTCACATAAGTTCAGCACGCCTTTTATTGGTTGCGTTTTACTTGTCCAACTGTTTATCAGTTCGTGAACATAGAAATGACCATTCTGATGCCACATTTGCAACTGGCATTTTGAGTACTAACTAAATAGGTTTTTTTTCAATTCAAGAAATTTGTTAGTTGGTTTTAGTAAAGCTATTGTTTCTCAAATATCTTCCGTCTTTGAACACTGTACTAACAATACTTTGCAAGCTTTGGCAACGTACTACCTCTGCTTAAATTGTAGGTGTGCATCAATCAATGGCTGCAGGAATTTCATTTCTAAGAAGCTGATGAAAGCTTCATGACAAACAAGAATACTTTTGATCGAAGGAAAAGTTTTATTATCAGCGAATCGACGTTTCAGTTCATACACAATTTGGTCGATTATCGGGAAAAACCATTTTTTGCATTCATGTGCCTAAGTTTAACCTTTATCACGTTTGTTAATATTTAATTTAAAATTTTTAATTTTTTTGTTAAAATGTTTTGGTGGGACTAAATTTTTCCAAAAATCGGCTAAAAATCAGGATATGCGCGCTGAAATAAGGACTATTAAAAAAATAGCAGAGCATCTAACCATTCCCTTTTAGGCTGCTAGTTAACCTATGGATAAATGGATACTACCATTTAGAAATATGCCTCACGGTCATCAGCTTTTTTGAAAAAAAGTTGACAGATGGGATTTTCTAGGGGCGCATTGCTTAGACTTTTCCACAGGTGCCTAAAAATCTAGCTATGCCACTGCTTGATACATAGGTGGGTATGCATTTTGAGCCACTCTTGTACAAATGCATGGTACAGTTTTAATACGATTTTAGTTTATTATTAAGCATGATTTCAAAAGTTTTACTGTTATTAGTATTATCGTGCTAAAATGGCAAAGGTGGGTTGATTTAGTTTAGGAATTTTTCTCTTGTTGGGGGGGGTCACTGAGAAATAACCCACAGACACCTCCGACATTGTAACGAAACAGTTTTTATTGTTTCCATTTTTTTAAGTAAAACTTCTTTTTACATAATGGAATTAATATAAATTACTTGATCAGTCAATTTTCCAATTTGTTTGTTTAAAGCCACAATGAGGTCTTCCATATTTTTAAGTTTTGAGTTCATCTCATCAATGACTGGTTCATCATTTTTCAATAAGGAGTATTGTTTTATCTCAATTGATCTTCTACTTCTTGTTGACTGAAAGTTGCCAGTCCGAGAACAATCTGTAAAGTTAATTATTATTAAAAGCCTTAAAAAAAAATAAAAAGAAATCACTTAATAGCACCTGGCTTCACATGGAATAAAATCTAAATTATCTATATATATAAAAATGAATGTTTGTATGTTAATGGGCTTTATGCATTGCTACACCATTCATCCGATCGTAATGAAATTTTCACACAACCTTGAGAGTCAAGGGGAATCAAATATAAAAAAAAAATTGAAATCCGTCACAAAATGAGCGGAGCGGGTGAGCGAGCGGGAACTACACACACACACACACATATATATATATATATATATATATAAATATATATATATATATATATATATATATATATATATATATATATATATAAATAAATATATATATATATATATATATATATATATATAAATATATATATATATATATATATATATATATATATATATATATATATATATAAATATATATATATATATATATATATATATATATATATATATATAAATATATATATATATATATATATATATATATATATATATATATATATATATATATATATATATATATATATATATATATATATATATATATATATATATATATATATATATATATATATATATATATATATATATATATATATATATTTCCTTTAAAACATCGTCATATATTGAAAATTGGCTGAAAAAATACAATTTCAAATTTCAAATCTTTCTATCGAATTAATTATGCCACCTAAACGAAAAGCTATTGATTCCACAGTTTATTCGCAATATATATATATATATATATATATATATATATATATATATATATATATATAATGTTTGTGGGTTAGTTTGTCTATTATAGAAACGGGAAAGCGACCCGGAACGGACAGCAAGCGGGAACGGAAAAGCAAGCGTGAGCGGGAACGGGAGAGCAAACGTGAGCGGGAACGGGACAGCGACCGGGAACGGGAAAACGACCGGGAGCGGGAAAGCGACCGAGAGCGGGAAAGTGACCGGGAGCGGGAAAGTGACCGGGAGAGGGAAAGCGACCGGGAGCGGGAAAACGACCGGCAGCGGGAAAGCGACCGGCAGCGGGAAAACGACCGAAAACGGGAAAGCGAACAGGAGTGGAAAAGCAGGTGGGAAAGGAAACGGGAGAGAAAGAGACAAACATTAGAAAAACCTCTAAAAAACCCGGGCAACGCCGGGTATCTCCGCTAGTTTATTATATTTTTAATTAACTAAAATATGAATCATTTCAAAAGAAGCACAAAAACAGTTGGAATTAGAGGTGTAAAAAACCAGAAGTTTGACTACCATTTCACCCATTCCCATAAATGTTTTTTTCCCCGTCCCATCCCATTCCTATATTTTCAACTCAATTCCATTTCCCTGTTTTCTCAAGCACATAATTCCCATTTTCATCTTTCTCACTTGATAATCTACAAAAGAGTTGTTGGTCTTTTCATTAAAATAGTTAATGCAATACATAAACCATCTAAAAGAAGTTTTCAGTTAATTATTATAAATTTAAATATAGTATGTATTAGTGTTACCATGCACCAATAACAAACTATTAAGGCTCCCTGGCGATAAGAATGAACCAATGTCATTTATGAATTTAGATGTCTTTTCAACCATGATCCTCCTACACACTCAAACAACTTTATCTAGGAGGTTGACAATGCACGTCCAAGGCGGTAACATTAATGCCCATTACCTCAAACACCATGGACTTGCTCTGACGAGGGCCATCAATGATACCAATACTCATGTGTTGACTTCGGCTGGCGATCCCGCACGGCTGATGATTTTGGAAGCTTTGTTCATATTGGAGCGTCGGCCAACTATGAATGTTCAGGACGAACACTTTGATTACACTTTACAGTTGTTTGATGCTGATCATATCGGCCAATGCTCAAGTCATAGTACAGCGCAGACTACGGTTTCTTTAAAGCATGGTTCCCGATTAGAAGTACCTGAACCAAGTTTTGCTCAATCAAAAGCACTACCTTTAGAAAATTTGATGCCCGTTCAACCTGTCATACCAACTGAGCTTGCATTTAACCTTCGTCCTCTTGGAGTAAACGCCGTTCATGAAGAAGTAATAGTTCCCAATGCTGATCATACCGGCCAATGCTCAAGTCATAGTGCAGCGCAGACTATGGTTTCTTTAAAGCATGGTTCCAGATTAGGAAAAACTGAACTGAGTCTTGCTCAATCAAAAGAACTACCTCCAGAAAATTTGATGTCCGTTCAACCTGTGATGCCAACTAACCTTGTACTTAATATTCGTCCTCTTGGAGTAGATGCCGTTCATGAAAAGGTAATAGTTCCCGATTCTCCCACCCAATCTCGTGTTGAAGTGCAACTCACTGGCGACCCTCTTGCCGATCACAATACTGAGCGCCCACCTAATGTTCCATTATCTTTTCAATTTTCCGTTAACAGTGCAAATGTCACCATTCGTCGAAAAATACTGATAAAAATGCACATTGCGACTTAGTTTGCGTCATGCGATGGGTGCGTGTTGCGACATGTACTGGCTTATATGTTTATGTTTGTATTTTTACTTTTATTTTAAAATAGTTATCTTTTTACTATGTATTGTCCATCGTCTTTTCCAAACTTTAAACAAACTAAACTTATCTTTATCTTATATTCATCTTTATTTCACACTAACATTTCATATACTATAATTCATATTATGTGATTTCCCATTGTTCCAATCCAGCTTTTTAGCTGCCATACGAATAAAAGTTATATCTTAATATTACACATATATTCTCTTTTTATTCCACCTGTTCCGCATACTTATAGCTAAATACTAACTTGTTTTGTTCACATTATCGAGACGGTTTGATTTCAGTTGTACTACTTGTTTAATTTCTTACGTTGCGTAATCGTTCCGTAATGTCCGAGGTCGTTTGATTTTGATATTATTCTGTTTCATTTCTGTCTACTTACTTGTCCTCTTTTCTGCTGTTTACCTGGGGCTCTGAAGATAAAAAGTTTTTTTCGAAACTGCAGTCAGCCCAAGTAGAAATATAAATAAAAAAGGTTGTTTGCTTTCGAAGTTTCGCTTAATTGAAAATATTTTGCGCAAGCTGATAAACGCCAAATGGGCCATCGTTTTTAACGGAGCATGTCTGAAAGAAAAAAATTATAACATAAACAACAAGTACTCTTGTGAGACATGTTGGTCTAGTGGTTTAAACACAGGCTTAGATATCCGGAGTATTCGGGTTCGATTTCAGGTTCGGGCACTTTGTTTCCTTGAGCAAGAAAGTAACTAACTCATATTTGTTCAGGTCCACAGAGCCGTTTATCTTCTCGACGGACCTGCGTGGCCCATTTACGCATAAGGTCGCTTACGAAGTTGCGAGTGACAGGAGAGACGTTGGCGCAGCCGCCATTTTCACCACATTGTAGCGGCGAGGTACGGCCGAACTTGTCGTCGTGAATATTGGTGTTTGGTCGATGTTGCAAAATCATCAACGCTTGCTTAATTTTAAGCCAAATAAGGTCAGGGTCTTAATAAACCCTTTCAGTGTTGTCGCTAGGCAATTTTTCGTTTTGTTTAAAATCGTGGACTTTGTTGAAATACGTGAACCTTGTGTCCGGGAGTAGTCAATGTATGTTTCGAAAAAATTGTGGGAATATAGAGAGGTAAACTTGCAGACGACGTTTTTCATTTGTAGAGCGCTAACTGTAATTAGGCTATTTCTAAGAACAAAGTTATGAGTTTTCATGTTTTTATGATAGACCAGCACTTGACTTGGCGAAGCGTAAGATTTTACATATTAGTCGCACTCAAACCGCACTATAAGCTCAAAAACAACACCAATGCGCTAATATAGTAATAACTTTACGCACGCTTCGCAAGCGAAGCGTGTGACTAAAATAGTTAGTAGCAGATGATTTTTCACTTGGACACGTTTTGGAATGGTCTTCTATTTGATTGGATGATTTAGGAAAAAATGCCTACGTAAAAAAACCTTTAATGGGCGATTTGGAAAAAACAGCCTACGAAAAAAACCATGTTAATTGGGTGATAATGAAAAAACCGCCTATGAAAAACACTATTTATTTGATGGTATCGGAAAAACAGCCTGTGAAAAAAACAACGTTTATTGGGTGATAATGAAAAAACCGCATACGAAAAGAACAACATATTTTGGGTGATAGTGAAAAAAAGCCTAAGAAAAAACCCAACTTTTAATGGCTGATAATGAAAAAAAACCCCTACAAAAAAACCCAATCTTCAATAGGAATAATAATAGCAAATTAGTTAATTTTCGTAAATAATAATATTATTAATAATTAAAATAAGAGGAATAATAATTGCAAAATAGTAAAATGTCGATAATAATAATTTCATTAAATATATCCGCAAAGCGTAGAACTTCCCAATAATAGGAATAATATTAGCAAATTGGTTAATTTTCGTTATTAATAATATTATTATTAATGAAAATAAGAGGAATAATAATTGCAAAATAGTAAATTGTCGTTAATAATAATTTACAACTTGTTTAAAATTGGGAAAAACCCGCCGAATACTACTTCGGAGATTTATTTATTTTCAACTTGCTTATATTGAAAGATGACGTACGATGCATTATATATATATCCGCAAAGCGTAGAACTTTTGAAGCTAATAACTTTTTATTTAAACATTTTTAACATAAAGTGGCTTACCAAATTGTGTTCAGCGTCTCATAATCTATCAACGTGAGTTTTTTCAGACCTGCAGATGCTAATCGGGTGACATACATAATACATATTACATACATAATACATCATTGTGCTTTTATGTTAGGAACCAGCACTTGACGCACGCTTCGCGCGCGAAGCGTGTGAGATTTTACATATTATTAGTAAATATAGTCGCACTCAAATAGAACTCTAAGCTCAAAATCAACACCAATGCGCTTATATAGTAATAACTTTACGCACGCTTCGCAAGCGAAGCATGTGACTATGTCAGACAGTAGCAAATGATTTTTAATTTGAAAACGTTTTGGAATGGTCTTCTATTTGATTGGATGATTTTGGAAAAACTGCCTACAAAAAAACCTTAAATGGGCTATATTGGAAAAAACAGCCTACGAAAAAAACCACATTTATTGTGTGATAGTGAAAAACCAACTACGAAAAACACAATATTTATTGGATTTGATCGGGAAAAACAGCCTACGAAAAAAACAACATTCAATGAGTGATAGTGAAAAAAAAAGCTTACGAAAAACCCAACCTTTAATGGCTGATATAGGGAAAACCCGGCAATGTACTACTTCGGTTATTTATATATTTTCAACTTGTTTATATTGAGTTATGATTTATGCTCAAAATTTATTCGCAAAGTGTCGAACTTTCCAATAGTAGGAATAATATTAGCAAATTAGTTAATTTTCGTTAATAGTAATATTATTAATAAATAAAATAAGAGGAATAATAATTGCAAAATAGTAAATTCTCGTTAATAAGACTTTACAATTTGTTTAAAATTGGGAAAAACCCGCCGACTACTATTTCGAGTGATTAATTTATTTTCAACTTGTTTATATTAAAAAATGACGTACGATGTATTATATATATCCGCAAAGCGTTAAACTTTCGCGGCTAATAACTTTTTATTTAAACATTTTAACAAAAAAGTGCCCTAAAAAACCGTGTTCAGCGTTTCATAATCTATCAACGTGAGTTTTTTCAGACCTGCAAATGCTAATCGGGTGACATAATACATAATACATCATTGCGCTTTTATGTTAGGAACCAGTTTTTGACGGACGCTTTGCGCGCGAAGCGTGTGAATTTTTACATATTAATAGTAAAAGTAGTCGCACTCAAATCGCACTCTAAGCTCAAAAACAACACCAATGCGCTATTATAGTAATAACTTTACGCACGCTTCGCGAGCGAAGCGTGTGACTATTTTAGCCAGTAGCTGATGATTTTTCACTTGAAAACGTTTTGGAATGGTCTTCTATTTGAATGGATGATTTTAGAAAATCTGCCTACAAAAAAAAACTTTAATGGGTGATATTGTAAAAAACAGCCTACGAAAAAACCCATATTTATTGGGTGATAGTGAAAAAGCCGCCTACGAATAAAAACATATATTGGATGTTTTTGGAAATAACAGCCTACGAAAAACACAATATTTAGTGAATGGTATCGGAAAAACAGCCTACAAAAAAAAACAAACTGTAAAGGCTAATATAAAAAAAAAACTCCTACGGATAAAAAAACGTTTATTGGGCAATTTTGGAAAAACATCCTACAAAAAAAACCCAACCTTTAATGTCTGATAATGAATAGAACCGCCTACAAAAAACCCAACCTACAATGGCTGATATTGGGAAAACCCGCCGATTTATTTATTTTCAACTTGTTAATATTGAGTTATGACGTATGCTCAAAATATATCCGCAAAGCGTCGAACTTTTCAATAATAGGAATAATATTAGCTATTATTACAATAAGAGGAATAATAATTGCAAAATAGTAAAATGTTATTAATAATATTATTATTTACAAAAATTAACTAATTTGCTAATATTATTCCTATTATTGGAAAGTACGGCGATTTGCGGATACACTTGATGAAATTATTATTAATTAGCAATTATTATAATAAGAGTAATAATAATTGCAAAATAGTAAAATGTCGTTAATAATAATTTCATTAAATGTATTAAGAGGAATAATGATTGCAAAATAGTAAAATGTCGTTAATAATAATTTCATTAAATATATCCGCAAAGCGTAGAATTTTCCAATAATAGGAATAATATTAGCAAATTAGTGAATTTTCGTTATTAATAATATTATTAATAATTAAAATAAGAGGAATAATAATTACAAATTAGAAAAATGGCGTTAATAATAATTTCATTAAATATATCCGCAAAGCCTCGATTTTTCCATTAATATGAATTATATTAGCAAAATAGTCAAGTGCTGGTACGCTCAAAATTATTGGGAAAACCCGCCGGCATACTTCGAAGATTTATTTATTTTCAAATTGTTTATATTCAGCGATGACGTACGATGCATTAGATATATCCGCAAAGCGTTAAACTTTCGCGGCTAATAACTTTTTATTTAAACATTTTAACAAAAAAGTGCCCTAACAAACCGTATTCAGCGTCTCATAATCTATCAACGTGAGACCTGCAGATGCTAATCGGGTGACATAATAATACATAATACATCATTGCGCTTTTATGTTAGGAACCAGCAGTTGACGCACGCTTCGCGCGCGAAGCGTGTGAGTTTTTACATATTAATAGTAAAGGTAGTCGCAATCAAATCGCACTTTAAGCTCAAAAACAACACCTATGCGCTATTATAGTAATAACTTTACGCACGCTTCGCAAGCGAAGCGTGTGATTATTATAGCCAGTTGCATATGAACACGTTTTATAAAATAGTAAATTTTCGTTAATAATAATAATTTACAACTTGTTTAAAATTGGGAAAAACCCGCCGACTACTACTTCGGTGATTTATTTATTTTCAACTTGTTTATATTGAGTTATGGCGCATTCCAATATAATAGGAATAATATTGGAAAATTAGTTAATTTTCGTAATTAATAATATTATTAATAATTAAAATAAGAGGAATAATAATAACAAAATAGAAAAATGTCGTTAATAATGATTTCATTAAATATTTCCGCAAAGCGTCGAACTTTCCAATAATAGAAATTATATTAGCAAAATAGTTAATCTTCGTTATTAATAATAATTAAAATAAGAGGAATAATAATTGCAAAATAGTAAATTGTCGTTAATAATAATTTACATAAATAAAAAACCCGCCGACTACTACTTCGGTGATTTATTTATTTTCAACTTGTCTATATTTAGCGATGACGTACGATGCTATATATATCCGCAAAGCCACAAAGCTTGCAACTTTCCAATAATAGGAATAATATTAGCAAATTAGTTAATTTTCGTAATTAATAATATTATTAATAATTAAAATAAAAGGAATAATAATAACAAAATAGAAAAATGTCGTTAATAATAATTTCATTAAATATTTCCGCAAAGCGTCGAACTTTCCAATAATAGAAATAATATTAGCAAAATAGTTAATCTTCGTTATTAATAATAATTAAAATAAGAGGAATAATAATTGCAAAATAGTAAATTGTCGTTAATAATAATTTACATAAATAAAAAACCCGCCGACTACTACTTCGGTGATTTATTTATTTTCAACTTGTCTATATTTAGCGATGACGAACGATGCTATATTTATCCGCAAAGCGTTAGACTTTCGCGGCTAATAACTTTTTATTTAAACAATTTAACAAAAAAGTGCCCTAACAAAACCTTGTTCAGCGTCTCATAATCTATCAACGTGAGTTTTTTCAGACCTGCAGATGCTAATCGGGTGACATACATACATAATACATCATTGCGCTTTTATAGTAGGGATATGGAGTTTCAACTGCTCAAACGAGGAATTAGAAACTTGAACATTGTCTTAAATTATTGTTATAGTATTTTTTAAACCTGTTTGTAGTTGTCATGCATTTGTGCACAATAGAAAATTGAAAGGAATAACTTTTTGGATTGCTTTGCAGTTGCAGAATCATTAACTTTTCAAGCGACGAGTTTTTTTATTGCTACTTCAACCATTGTATTTTAGAAATTATTATTAATTAGGAAGGCTTTAAGGATCAAAGTTGTTCCCAGTGTAAGAGTAGTTGTAAGCCCGATTTAAATAACTAGCAATTACGCTGGTTTTGTACCGTTCAGGGCAGTTACGGTCACCGCCGTTTGTTGGTTTTGTGTATACGGTTTAGCCAGAAATGTTAACTTTGCTAGCTGAAGATTTGTGTTTTTGATAACATTATTATAATTTTACTGGATAATCTTAAAGATATTTTTTAAATCTTCAACGCCTAACACTATCTTATCAAATAACATTAAACAACTTTTATTTTATGATAAACGACACAATACTCCCATTAAAATATATAAATTTTTTTGAATAAAAAAACTAAATTGCTTTTCGACAGCCACAACATTACACAACAATACAAAAATTTTAATAACCTTCACAACACTGAGACCATGCTTTGAGATCCAGTTTTGAAATATCTTGCGAATCACAATTTATATATTTGCTTGAGTTGCCGGTCAACATGAAAACATCTTTTTGTACGTTCTTTATAAAGTCTGAATTGTCACAAATAACACGAGCCAAGGAAGATTTGTTTAACTCTGTCAACTGTACCGTATTAAAAACACCAGGATTCTTGTACCAAAATCTAAACATTAAACACGTGAACCGTAAACAATTTCGTTTTTTTTTCATATAAATCCATCCATCCATCCATCCATCCATCCATCCATCCATCCATCCATCCATCCATCCATCCATCCATCCATCCATCCATCCATCCATCCATCCATCCATCCATCCATCCATCCATTCATATATATATATATATATATATATATATATATATATATATATATGAGGAACATTCTGTGTTACATTTCACGTTTGAATTGAGTGACATTAACCGGCAGTTACCATTTCTGGATACGCTAGTCTCTCAGTTTGAGTCCGGTCTGAAACTGAGTGTTTATACGAAGCCGTCTTCGACTGGGGAGACTTTAAATGCACTTGGATATTGCCCAGATCGTTATAAAGTTAATGTTATCAATAACTACTTACACAGGGCCTACCGTGTTGCAGAGAATTGGATTGAGTTTGATTGTGAGACTCAAAAAATTAAAACTTTACTGGTGAACAATAATTTTACAAACACTGAAATAGATAAAACTATACAGGTGTTTTTGGACAAAAAGCTTGCAAATACTATGGGAGTTGTTGCTGATTGTGGAAAAAAACTTCCCATAGCGTTATACTATGAAGCCCAAGTGCATGGAGGACTGGAGACTGATGGAAAGGTTCTTAAAGATATTATCTCAAACAATGTCTTTGTCACTTCTCCTGATACCCACCAGTTAAAAATAATAATCTACTACAAAACTAAAAAAACTCATCAATTAGTTATGAAAAATAATCTGGTTAATTCTAATTTTCTTAAGAGAACCAACGTAGTTTATCAGTTTCAATGCCCTTTCCAGCACGATAATAAAACTAGTTACAATGGACAGACTCGAACAACTCTGGCTAGAAGATTGACGATGCACGTTCAGGGCGGGAGTATCCGTGCTCATTTCCTGCGTGAACACAAAGCCATTCCTCTTACAAGATCAATATTGAATGAAAATACTACAATACTATCTTCTTCTAATGATATATTGCGGTTAAAAATACAGGAGGCCTTATATATACATAGAGAAGCACCTATCATGAACATTCAGCGAGATGCCTTTAATCTCACATTACAACTATTTGGAGATTATAAAACTCTAACTTGTGAGGTCAAAAATATAAAGCCCAAACTTAACAATTCTTCGGTAAAATTAACTTCTACCTGTACCCAGGGTCCTGAGATTGTCGGTGGAGTTACTGGTGGTGCGACTGATTTTGAATTACACAGTGGCTACAGTGGTGAGCCCGTTTCCAGTCGTCCCGTTCCAAGTCCTGCCACCGATATCTTTTTTGATGCGGACACTTCATTTTCTTCTTTCGAGCAGTGCGAGGAGCAGTGTGGTGATCCTGGTGAAGATAACTTAGATATCGGCCCCTCGTCCATGTCGACATCTGCTATGGATCATATCGTGGACCCGGAAAGTGGTGGCGGTGAGAGCAGCGACGGCTCTCGACACGAAAGCGTTGGCCAGCCGGTCCGCGACAACTCGTCATCTACGTGCGATCGGGTTTCGGTAGATGCGACATTGTGTTACGACCGTGCTGATGAGATTGTTTCGATAAATGAAGCAGTTAATGATGAAAATGTTCTTTTGGCAAGGATGGCGGCAGTTCTGCATTAAGACAATATAACTATGCGACGTCGACGATAACGTTTTGTGTAAAATTACGTGGCAGTTTAATTAATTAATTTAATTTTGGCAATTCTTCAGAGATGGTTTCCGTTTTAACAATATATATATATATATATATATATATATATATATATATATATATATATATATATATATATAATATATATATATATATATATATATATATATATATAAATATATATATATATATATATATATATATATATATATATATATATATATATATATATATATATATATATATTCTATTCTATTCTATTCTCAGTTTATTTGCATCGCGCAAATTCAAGCGCAGGCGCTTCACAAATGCGCTGCGCCGTTCGTATAATAAGGAATTAAAAAAAAGTAAAATTAAAATAAAATAACAGTAAAAATAATTAATTATTGAAAAAGTACAGTTTTCAAAGATGCTTTGAAAGTATGGAGGGAGCTTTCACAGCTTCGAAGTTGAGTTGGCAAGTTGTTCCAGGCAGTTGGAGCAGAGAAGAAGAAACCACTCCGGCCTATTGATGTTTTTATTCTTGGCACCAGCAGATGTTGAAGCGCGGCTGAGCGAAGAGAGGTTCTTGTATCATTAATCAATGGTTTGCCGATAGCCTCCGAGAGGTAGACTGGAGCATGTCCACGAAGACTCTTGAAAGTGAGCACGTTCAATTTAAAAAGAACCCTACTCTTAACAGGCAGCCAGTGAAGTCGATTTCGGATGAGGTCAGTGACACTGGCTGATTTTGGCACCCGGAGAATGATCCTTGCAGCTGAGTGGAGTACAGATTGAAGTTGCGTGAATAGATAAGTTGGAGAGTTTGCTAGGATGGCATTGCAGAAGTCCAAACGAGAGTGAATTAATGCTCGAACAAGAGTGTGCACCGAGCCAGGTGTAAGAGATCTTCTGAGGATGCGTATCTGCCTAAGGTGGTATTGGCAAAGCCGTACGATATTTGCAACATGTGGGTGAAAAGAGAGGTCAGAACTGATTATGACACCAAGGTCACGTACAGTAGAAGAGATGTCTATTTTTGACCCAGCAATTAGTAGTGGTCCAGCTGGACATTTTTTCACTCTTCCAGAAGTTCCGAGCCAGATGATTTCAGTTTTGGCAGTGTTTAGACAAAGTCTGTTTGATGTCATCCAATTTTTTATATCTTCTACACAAGTTGACAGGCGTGACACAAGAGTGCCACAATTTGCCACAGAACTGTGGTCATACAATTGCAAGTCATCTGCATAGGCATGTACAGAAAAACCATGCTTTTCAGCAATAGAGATAGCATCAGCAGTGTACATCACAAAGAGGACGGGACCAAGGACAGAGCCCTATGGCACACCAAATTCAACATTTCTTGAAGAGGAAATCTGATTTGCAAAAGTAGTAGAGACAGAACGATTTCAGAGATAGGAACAGAACCATGCTATGGCAGTTCCGTCCAGGCCATACTTTTGATGAAGCCTCTCTAGCAATATAGAGTGGTCCACAGTATCAAACGCTGCACTGAGGTCAAGGAGACAGAGCAATGTGACTAAGCCATTGTCAGTAGCACAGAACACGTCCGACAGAACACCCAGTATGACGGTTTCAACGGTAAGCAGACTGAACTGGAGGAAGAAAAGAGTGCTCAGATAAGTAGCATCCAAGTTGACCATTCACTGCACGTTCCAGCAGTTTAGAAATAAATGAAAGATTAGATATAGGCCGATAGTTTTTAGGATCTAGTGGATCAAGCGTAGATTTCTTAAGTACTGGAGTGACAATCGCAGACCCAAACATTTTTGGAAAGATACCACTTTGAAGAGAGGTGTTAAGCAGAAGAGCGAGAAATGGCGACAACTCCGTTGCAACTTTCTTAATCAGCCAGGTTGGTGCAGGATCTAGAGAACAACTTTTGTTCGGGGCACTCATTATCAATTTGTAGACATGTTCTTGAGTGATAAAACTGAAACCGAGTAATGTTGCAGAGCATTCTTCTTGGGAGAAAACAGGAGATGGTGCCGATGATGTGGATGCTCTGACAGATTCAACTTTGTCATTGAAAGCCTTGTCAAAACAGTCTGCAGTTGGGCCGTCAGGAGATGATCGCGAAAATTGCTGGTCACGACAAAGCATCTCCCCCAACGTCCTCCAAAGTCTTTTTGGGTCGTCCTCAGCATCTGAAATTTTTCCATGCCAATATTTTTTTCCTTTTCAATATATAGCCCATGGAGATTGCGTGTCAGGGTTTTTAGATTGTGGTAGTTTGTCATTGTAGGGAAACGTCTGTAAAGTCTCTCTGTTTGACGGGTTAGTCGACGTGCATCGCCACAATCAGAATCAAACCACGGCGTCATGGGCCTGAGACGGCGACGGGTATTACTTATTGGAGCCATGTTGTTTAGGATGTTGGAGACTGTTTCAAAGTAGATATTGAGGAGCTCATCAACTGAAAGACTCTGGAGGTCCACGAGAGAACCACAGAGCTGACTAGCAAGTAAACTAGTACGAAAGTGTTCAATGTCAAAGTTCTTCCATCTTCGTGACTTGTTGTACATGTATTTCACAGGACTGTGGGTGAAAGGGATTGTGAACCGAATGAGAGAATGATCAGAGAGACCAGGAAAATCGATAGTAATTTTAGGTAGGGGGCGTTCAGAACGAGTGATGACGAGGTCTAGTGTGTGTCCCCCAGTGTGTGTTGGTTCAGTAACAGACTGAGCCAAGCCAAAAGAGTGCAAGATATGGAGAAGCTTTGTAGTGTGTGGGTTATTGTGGTCATTAACATGGATGTTGAAGTCACCAGTTAGTAAGATGTCGCAGGCATAGGTCATGAGGCCCTCAAAAATCGAAGACAACTCGTCAAAAAATTGACAGCAGACAGGTTGACTTCCGGGACGGTATAAAACAACGAAGATGAGTCGTTTTCCTGCTGATGAAAAAGATGAAGCAACATATTCAAAAGTGGTAGGTGAGAGATCGAAATTGACTTTTGAAGCTTCAAGGATGAAACGATAGATGATGCAAACTCCACCTCCAAAATTACCATTTAGATAATTGATATATATATATATATATGATATATTATGATATATATATATATATATATATATATATATATATATATATATATATGTGTATATGTTTATATATATATATATATATATAAGGCAAATGAATCAAGTATGTTCTTTAATAACGCCAAAACCAATGAAGGGATTTGCACGAAATTTTACATAATAAACATTTGCCACCTAAATAATGTCTTTTTTATTTAAAAAAATTGTGTTGAATGTTTATATAAAATTAATTTTTAAAAATATTTTCGTCTATGCATTTATATCGCGGCTTAACAAGCTGAGGGTTTCCGTCGCCTTCTGTTGCGCCGTTGTTGGTTGTCGCGATTTCTCAAAATCAAAAGTGAGTATTATTTTACTTATATCAATTATATCAAAAGTACTATTATTTTCTTTATTTTTTTTAATTACTGTATATCGTTCAAATGTTTTTGAATGTTTTAGAAAATTAATTTTTTTAAATATTTTCGCTATTGTATCAGAGCTATGTTTTGTTTACATTCGCTGTTTATCGTCTCAGTTTCTCAAAATCAAAGTAATTTAAAAACTTAGGCTACTATTCTTATATTATTTAATTTTCTAATTATTATTGTTGTGTATATATTAAATTGTAAATTGTTTCGGTCGTTGTGTGTCAGGTTATCATTATCGCTCTACCAGTCTAACGGTTAGACTAGACCGTCTAACCTCTAACAGATATTATTTTGTGCTTTACAGACTTAAAAAAGAAAATTGAAAAATTTATTGTGAGTGAGTATATCTTTTAAATCCAGATAACTTTGGTTTTCAGGACTAATCAATAAATTGCAGGTAGAATTTCTTCTATTTAGACTCTAAATTTTAGAGATATTTTGTGCTTCACAAAAAGAGTTCCAGACTTAAAAAAATCAGTAAATGAAACATTTTTTTGGGCAGGTAAGTGTTTTTTTATGTGATGGCATTAGCCGACTTGGTATTAATTTATTATTGACGAGTAGTTATCACTATAATATTATGAATTAATTTATCGGTCTTATTTTATTTTTTACTTTTCAGAGGAAATTAGAAAATTACATTTTAAAGAAAAGCTTACATGCAACACCAATTTATTGTAAAAGTTTCACTGATATATGAGTTGCATGAAATTTGAAAGAAATGAAAGCAAGTATTTGGAGGAACGGAAGAGCGAAAAGAGCGAGCAGGATAAGAAGAGCAAGCTGGAGCGGTAAAGCGTAAAAGCAACCGGGATCGGGAAAAGTAAAAGAGACCGGGCCGGAAAAGCGACCGTGAGCAGAAATGCGACCAGGAGTGAGAAAGCGACCTGGAACGGGAAAGCAAGCGGTTAAGGAAACGGGAGCCAGAGAAAAAAACGATAAAAACCTTTAAAATCCCCGGGCAACGCCGGGTAACCCAGCTAGTATATATATATATATATATATATATATATATATATATATATATATATATATATATGTCTCAACTTCAGACTCGAACCCACGACTGTCGGATCGGCAACACCGACTCGCATCAAGCCAGCTACCTTACCATCTGCGCCAATTCCACTGCCAAAAAACAGTGGTTGTTAAGCGCTTTTGTTGGGGTATGTTGAACACAACACTCGACTATGAATGGGTACGAATCAATGCTCGATAGTCTATATACGTTGTCCGTCACTAGATAATTTAATAGCTTTCGAAGATATATGTTTTTATGATATATATTATAAGGAAACATAGCGTTGATATGATTTTACGAGCCACATATATCTGAAACTTGGATGGCTTACAATCCACCACGAAATAACGCAAATGTAAATGTCTCAACTTCAGACTCGAACCCACGACTGTCGGATCGGCAACACCGCCGCGCATCATGCTAACTACCTTACCATCTGCGCATTGATTCGTACCCATTCATTCCATCGCCAAAAAACAGTGGTTGTTAAGCGCTTTTGTTGGGGTATGTTGAACACAATATAATATATATCATAAAAACATATATTGTAAGCTATCCAAGTTTCTGATATATGTGGCTCGTAAAAAATATCAACGCTATGTTTCCTTATAATATATATATAAATATATTACGAATAAACTGTGGAATCAATTTATCTTTGAGACATGCTCTAAGAAATACAACTCGCCATTTGGCAGAAACAACTTTGCGAGCCAAATTATCGACTTTTCGGTGTAAAACTCGCTGTTCGAGGCTACAATTAGTCAAAAACTTTTCCGTTACACTTTTGTTGTCAGACTGACGGACCGTTTCAGCAATGTCAGCTATCATCAGGGTCTAAAGTAAAACGAGAAAAGTAAACAAACAGAAAGAACCGAAATTTTTATAGAATTAGCACACCAACAAAAGAGTTAACACTCCACCTGTCAAACAAAGAAATTACAAGGCTAAAAAAAAAGAACAAAAGTAAAACAAAATTTCCATAGTGTTTACGACAGCTGTTGAGGCTGCTCCTGACAAATCTCATTGTAATGTATCTGAGGTAATTCTGGTCTCTTCTAATATAACATACCGAAAGCGCAAAAATTGATGGTGTATTCAAAAAGTATAGTCTCTGTGATTTCATTAGTTTAATATTCCTGTCCTAAACACTTTGGAATAAATTTATATAAATAAATATAAATATAAATATAAATATAAATATAAATATAAATATAAATATAAATATGAATATGAGTATGAATATGAATATGAATACGAATACGAATACGAATACGAATACGAATACGAATAGGAATGCGAATAGGAATAGGAATAGGAATAGGAATAGGAATAGGAATAGGAATAGGAATACGAATACGAATACGAATAGGAATAGGAATAGGAATAGGAATAGGAATAGGAATAGGAATAGGAATAGGAATAGGAATAGGAATAGGAATAGGAATACGAATACGAATACGAATACGAATACGAATACAAATACAAATACGAATACGAATACAAATACGAATATAAATACAAATATAAATAGAATTATAAATATAAATATAAATAGAATTATAAATATAAATACGAATATAAATACAAATATAAATAGAATTATAAATATAAATATAAATAGAATTATAAATATAAATACGAATATAAATACAAATATAAATAGAATTATAAATATAAATATAAATAGAATTATAAATATAAATACAAATATAAATATAAATGTAAATATAAATGTAAATGTAAATGTAAATGTAAATGTAAATGTAGATGTAAATGTAAATGTAAATGTAGATGTAAATGTAAATGTAAATGTAAATGTAAATGTAGATGTAAATGTAAATGTAAATGTAAATGTAAATGTAAATGTAAATGTAAATGTAAATGTAAATGTAAATGTAAATGTAAATGTAAATGTAAATGTAAATGTAAATGTAAATGTAAATGTAAATGTAAATGTAAATGTAAATGTAAATGTAAATGTAAATGTAAATGTAAATGTAAATGTAAATGTAAATGTAAATGTAAATGTAAATGTAAATGTAAATGTAAATGTAAATGTAAATGTAAATGTAAATGTAAATGTAAATGTAAATGTAAATGTAAATGTAAATGTAAATGTAAATGTAAATGTAAATGTAAATGTAAATGTAAATGTAAATGTAAATGTAAATGTAAATGTAAATGTAAATGTAAATGTAAATGTAAATGTAAATGTAAATGTAAATGTAAATGTAAATGTAAATGTAAATGTAAATGTAAATGTAAATGTAAATGTAAATGTAAATGTAAATGTAAATGTAAATGTAAATGTAAATGTAAATGTAAATGTAAATGTAAATGTAAATGTAAATGTAAATGTAAATGTAAATGTAAATGTAAATGTAAATGTAAATGTAAATGTAAATGTAAATGTAAATGTAAATGTAAATGTAAATGTAAATGTAAATGTAAATGTAAATGTAAATGTAAATGTAAATGTAAATGTAAATGTAAATGTAAATGTAAATGTAAATGTAAATGTAAATGTAAATGTAAATGTAAATGTAAATGTAAATGTAAATGTAAATGTAAATGTAAATGTAAATGTAAATGTAAATGTAAATGTAAATGTAAATGTAAATGTAAATGTAAATGTAAATGTAAATGTAAATGTAAATGTAAATGTAAATGTAAATGTAAATGTAAATGTAAATGTAAATGTAAATGTAAATGTAAATGTAAATGTAAATGTAAATGTAAATGTAAATGTAAATGTAAATGTAAATGTAAATGTAAATGTAAATGTAAATGTAAATGTAAATGTAAATGTAAATGTAAATGTAAATGTAAATGTAAATGTAAATGTAAATGTAAATGTAAATGTAAATGTAAATGTAAATGTAAATGTAAATGTAAATGTAAATGTAAATGTAAATGTAAATGTAAATGTAAATGTAAATGTAAATGTAAATGTAAATGTAAATGTAAATGTAAATGTAAATGTAAATGTAAATGTAAATGTAAATGTAAATGTAAATGTAAATGTAAATGTAAATGTAAATGTAAATGTAAATGTAAATGTAAATGTAAATGTAAATGTAAATGTAAATGTAAATGTAAATGTAAATGTAAATGTAAATGTAAATGTAAATGTAAATGTAAATGTAAATGTAAATGTAAATGTAAATGTAAATGTAAATGTAAATGTAAATGTAAATGTAAATGTAAATGTAAATGTAAATGTAAATGTAAATGTAAATGTAAATGTAAATGTAAATGTAAATGTAAATGTAAATGTAAATGTAAATGTAAATGTAAATGTAAATGTAAATGTAAATGTAAATGTAAATGTAAATGTAAATGTAAATGTAAATGTAAATGTAAATGTAAATGTAAATGTAAATGTAAATGTAAATGTAAATGTAAATGTAAATGTAAATGTAAATGTAAATGTAAATGTAAATGTAAATGTAAATGTAAATGTAAATGTAAATGTAAATGTAAATGTAAATGTAAATGTAAATGTAAATGTAAATGTAAATGTAAATGTAAATGTAAATGTAAATGTAAATGTAAATGTAAATGTAAATGTAAATGTAAATGTAAATGTAAATGTAAATGTAAATGTAAATGTAAATGTAAATGTAAATGTAAATGTAAATGTAAATGTAAATGTAAATGTAAATGTAAATGTAAATGTAAATGTAAATGTAAATGTAAATGTAAATGTAAATGTAAATGTAAATGTAAATGTAAATGTAAATGTAAATGTAAATGTAAATGTAAATGTAAATGTAAATGTAAATGTAAATGTAAATGTAAATGTAAATGTAAATGTAAATGTAAATGTAAATGTAAATGTAAATGTAAATGTAAATGTAAATGTAAATGTAAATGTAAATGTAAATGTAAATGTAAATGTAAATGTAAATGTAAATGTAAATGTAAATGTAAATGTAAATGTAAATGTAAATGTAAATGTAAATGTAAATGTAAATGTAAATGTAAATGTAAATGTAAATGTAAATGTAAATGTAAATGTAAATGTAAATGTAAATGTAAATGTAAATGTAAATGTAAATGTAAATGTAAATGTAAATGTAAATGTAAATGTAAATGTAAATGTAAATGTAAATGTAAATGTAAATGTAAATGTAAATGTAAATGTAAATGTAAATGTAAATGTAAATGTAAATGTAAATGTAAATGTAAATGTAAATGTAAATGTAAATGTAAATGTAAATGTAAATGTAAATGTAAATGTAAATGTAAATGTAAATGTAAATGTAAATGTAAATGTAAATGTAAATGTAAATGTAAATGTAAATGTAAATGTAAATGTAAATGTAAATGTAAATGTAAATGTAAATGTAAATGTAAATGTAAATGTAAATGTAAATGTAAATGTAAATGTAAATGTAAATGTAAATGTAAATGTAAATGTAAATGTAAATGTAAATGTAAATGTAAATGTAAATGTAAATGTAAATGTAAATGTAAATGTAAATGTAAATGTAAATGTAAATGTAAATGTAAATGTAAATGTAAATGTAAATGTAAATGTAAATGTAAATGTAAATGTAAATGTAAATGTAAATGTAAATGTAAATGTAAATGTAAATGTAAATGTAAATGTAAATGTAAATGTAAATGTAAATGTAAATGTAAATGTAAATGTAAATGTAAATGTAAATGTAAATGTAAATGTAAATGTAAATGTAAATGTAAATGTAAATGTAAATGTAAATGTAAATGTAAATGTAAATGTAAATGTAAATGTAAATGTAAATGTAAATGTAAATGTAAATGTAAATGTAAATGTAAATGTAAATGTAAATGTAAATGTAAATGTAAATGTAAATGTAAATGTAAATGTAAATGTAAATGTAAATGTAAATGTAAATGTAAATGTAAATGTAAATGTAAATGTAAATGTAAATGTAAATGTAAATGTAAATGTAAATGTAAATGTAAATGTAAATGTAAATGTAAATGTAAATGTAAATGTAAATGTAAATGTAAATGTAAATGTAAATGTAAATGTAAATGTAAATGTAAATGTAAATGTAAATGTAAATGTAAATGTAAATGTAAATGTAAATGTAAATGTAAATGTAAATGTAAATGTAAATGTAAATGTAAATGTAAATGTAAATGTAAATGTAAATGTAAATGTAAATGTAAATGTAAATGTAAATGTAAATGTAAATGTAAATGTAAATGTAAATGTAAATGTAAATGTAAATGTAAATGTAAATGTAAATGTAAATGTAAATGTAAATGTAAATGTAAATGTAAATGTAAATGTAAATGTAAATGTAAATGTAAATGTAAATGTAAATGTAAATGTAAATGTAAATGTAAATGTAAATGTAAATGTAAATGTAAATGTAAATGTAAATGTAAATGTAAATGTAAATGTAAATGTAAATGTAAATGTAAATGTAAATGTAAATGTAAATGTAAATGTAAATGTAAATGTAAATGTAAATGTAAATGTAAATGTAAATGTAAATGTAAATGTAAATGTAAATGTAAATGTAAATGTAAATGTAAATGTAAATGTAAATGTAAATGTAAATGTAAATGTAAATGTAAATGTAAATGTAAATGTAAATGTAAATGTAAATGTAAATGTAAATGTAAATGTAAATGTAAATGTAAATGTAAATGTAAATGTAAATGTAAATGTAAATGTAAATGTAAATGTAAATGTAAATGTAAATGTAAATGTAAATGTAAATGTAAATGTAAATGTAAATGTAAATGTAAATGTAAATGTAAATGTAAATGTAAATGTAAATGTAAATGTAAATGTAAATGTAAATGTAAATGTAAATGTAAATGTAAATGTAAATGTAAATGTAAATGTAAATGTAAATGTAAATGTAAATGTAAATGTAAATGTAAATGTAAATGTAAATGTAAATGTAAATGTAAATGTAAATGTAAATGTAAATGTAAATGTAAATGTAAATGTAAATGTAAATGTAAATGTAAATGTAAATGTAAATGTAAATGTAAATGTAAATGTAAATGTAAATGTAAATGTAAATGTAAATGTAAATGTAAATGTAAATGTAAATGTAAATGTAAATGTAAATGTAAATGTAAATGTAAATGTAAATGTAAATGTAAATGTAAATGTAAATGTAAATGTAAATGTAAATGTAAATGTAAATGTAAATGTAAATGTAAATGTAAATGTAAATGTAAATGTAAATGTAAATGTAAATGTAAATGTAAATGTAAATGTAAATGTAAATGTAAATGTAAATGTAAATGTAAATGTAAATGTAAATGTAAATGTAAATGTAAATGTAAATGTAAATGTAAATGTAAATGTAAATGTAAATGTAAATGTAAATGTAAATGTAAATGTAAATGTAAATGTAAATGTAAATGTAAATGTAAATGTAAATGTAAATGTAAATGTAAATGTAAATGTAAATGTAAATGTAAATGTAAATGTAAATGTAAATGTAAATGTAAATGTAAATGTAAATGTAAATGTAAATGTAAATGTAAATGTAAATGTAAATGTAAATGTAAATGTAAATGTAAATGTAAATGTAAATGTAAATGTAAATGTAAATGTAAATGTAAATGTAAATGTAAATGTAAATGTAAATGTAAATGTAAATGTAAATGTAAATGTAAATGTAAATGTAAATGTAAATGTAAATGTAAATGTAAATGTAAATGTAAATGTAAATGTAAATGTAAATGTAAATGTAAATGTAAATGTAAATGTAAATGTAAATGTAAATGTAAATGTAAATGTAAATGTAAATGTAAATGTAAATGTAAATGTAAATGTAAATGTAAATGTAAATGTAAATGTAAATGTAAATGTAAATGTAAATGTAAATGTAAATGTAAATGTAAATGTAAATGTAAATGTAAATGTAAATGTAAATGTAAATGTAAATGTAAATGTAAATGTAAATGTAAATGTAAATGTAAATGTAAATGTAAATGTAAATGTAAATGTAAATGTAAATGTAAATGTAAATGTAAATGTAAATGTAAATGTAAATGTAAATGTAAATGTAAATGTAAATGTAAATGTAAATGTAAATGTAAATGTAAATGTAAATGTAAATGTAAATGTAAATGTAAATGTAAATGTAAATGTAAATGTAAATGTAAATGTAAATGTAAATGTAAATGTAAATGTAAATGTAAATGTAAATGTAAATGTAAATGTAAATGTAAATGTAAATGTAAATGTAAATGTAAATGTAAATGTAAATGTAAATGTAAATGTAAATGTAAATGTAAATGTAAATGTAAATGTAAATGTAAATGTAAATGTAAATGTAAATGTAAATGTAAATGTAAATGTAAATGTAAATGTAAATGTAAATGTAAATGTAAATGTAAATGTAAATGTAAATGTAAATGTAAATGTAAATGTAAATGTAAATGTAAATGTAAATGTAAATGTAAATGTAAATGTAAATGTAAATGTAAATGTAAATGTAAATGTAAATGTAAATGTAAATGTAAATGTAAATGTAAATGTAAATGTAAATGTAAATGTAAATGTAAATGTAAATGTAAATGTAAATGTAAATGTAAATGTAAATGTAAATGTAAATGTAAATGTAAATGTAAATGTAAATGTAAATGTAAATGTAAATGTAAATGTAAATGTAAATGTAAATGTAAATGTAAATGTAAATGTAAATGTAAATGTAAATGTAAATGTAAATGTAAATGTAAATGTAAATGTAAATGTAAATGTAAATGTAAATGTAAATGTAAATGTAAATGTAAATGTAAATGTAAATGTAAATGTAAATGTAAATGTAAATGTAAATGTAAATGTAAATGTAAATGTAAATGTAAATGTAAATGTAAATGTAAATGTAAATGTAAATGTAAATGTAAATGTAAATGTAAATGTAAATGTAAATGTAAATGTAAATGTAAATGTAAATGTAAATGTAAATGTAAATGTAAATGTAAATGTAAATGTAAATGTAAATGTAAATGTAAATGTAAATGTAAATGTAAATGTAAATGTAAATGTAAATGTAAATGTAAATGTAAATGTAAATGTAAATGTAAATGTAAATGTAAATGTAAATGTAAATGTAAATGTAAATGTAAATGTAAATGTAAATGTAAATGTAAATGTAAATGTAAATGTAAATGTAAATGTAAATGTAAATGTAAATGTAAATGTAAATGTAAATGTAAATGTAAATGTAAATGTAAATGTAAATGTAAATGTAAATATAAATATAAATATAAATATAAATATAAATATAAATATAAATATAAATATAAATATAAATATAAATATAAATATAAATATAAAAGAACTTCTAAAAGGTGTTTCGATTTTAACAAGTGAAACCGACTCTTTCCGGCTGAAGATTAAAGAGGCTCTCTATATCTTATCAACGAGACCTGCAATCAATAAACAGTTTGAGAAATTTCCACAGATTCTCCACTTGTTTGGTGTCAAGGAATGTAATATGCATGGTTACCCTGTATTCCTTATAACGACGAGGATAACATGAATGATGATGCTTCTGACTCGTCTTCTGGCACAACCTCTGCTCCTGACAAATCTCATTGTAATATATCTGAGGAAATTCTGGTATCTTCTAATATAACACAGCGAAAGCGCAAAAATTGATGTTGTATTCCAATAGTATAAATGTTATAGTCTCTGTGATTACATTAGTTTATGATTCTTGTCGTAAACACCGTGGAATTTTTGTTCTACTTATGTTCTTTTGGTGTAGCCTAATATTCTCTTAATTTGACAGGTAGAGTGTTTACTTTTTTGTTGGTGTGCTAATTCTTTGACAATTTCGGTTCTTTCTGTTAGTTTACTTTTCTCGTTTGTGTCTATAGTTGCGGTTAAACATTTCTAATGTTTTAAAAATTTGAACCCGACCTCTTAGATGAAAAAAACTGAAAGTTACTGGCTGACTAGCTGGGAGTGCTTTTTATTTTTCCAACGAGAACTACAATTTTTTAATAGGGTCCTGACTCCTGTCTAGCTATCTCCGCGACGGTCGAGTTTTCTTTGGGCTTCACTGAACAGGAAGATGGTGAACAAAATGGCTAAAAGCTGTAAAGGAGGACTAGAAAAAAACAAGTTGCACTTATACTTGCTGAAGACCGAAAAAACTAGAAAAATTTGGTTATTGGGTCGCCGAAGCTTTCTAATGAGTCGCAATGGCCAAGAATTGAATTGATAATTAAGAAAAACTTTAATGTAATTTGAAAGACAATATAGAGAAATTTACTATAAAATTAGACACGATTATTTCTTTTTAGATTTTTGGTAACCTACCTATTTCTTTATTCTACTGAATGTGAAAATTAATTTAGTTAACGTTAAATCTTATTAATCACCTGTCTCCATCTCGTAAACGCTTGAATTGGTCAGCTATTATACAAACGAAAGTTGGTCCAATTCTTGCCTGATCCATTAAATTTTCCGAAACACCACCAACAAATAAGTCAACATTGTCTGAAAACAAATAAGGCTTTGAAAAACTTTTATCAAATATTTTTTCATGATTCTCGTTTATTTTTTTTTAACTTAAAATTTTGAAATATATTTCTTCAAAACAAAATAACTTGTAAACAAACTGACCAGGGTGTCCGTATAATTCTTCTAGCTTTTTTCTTATATCGAAATTTTGTATTTCATTACTAAAATCATCAAAAGATTTGGCTTTATTTAGACCGCAGTACTCTCGATAGGCATTGTAGCCTTGTAGGCCATGGTCTCTGCTTCTTTGTATATTGAAAGCTGCTAAATCTTGAGCAACTTCATTTGCCAAAACAAATAAGCGTTCTGTCAGTTCTGAGTTTAAAAATTCTCCTGGTACTAATCTTTTAGCAGCCACAGCAAATAATCCTCTTAAAATTGGATCAATGCCACCCTCTTCAATTAACCGATAAGGTGCAAAAAATGCTTTATGAAGTAGTATATTTCCTTCAGGAATAGGCTGAAATGATTCGTTAAGTCGCGACAAAATAGGATTTATGAGGGTATGACCAAAACGAAAAGCAGCTGATGCAAACTCGTTAGCAATCGTAGGATTGACTGATGGGTCGTAACCTTTGTAGCGTCCAATCAACTGCATTCCATAAGGACCGATAACCTTTGGTAGCCAATGTTCATAAGTTATGTGCTGCATCATGGCTCCTACAATTTTTCTGGCCTCATGAAAAGTCGTGTCACTATCCCAATGCGAATTCATGCGCTGTAGTTGGGTAGCTAACCGATTGTGTTCACGAAACCAAATTGTATGCATGGCTAGGAGACCAAGTTGCTCGTTTGCTCTGTGATCGCCAGCTTGAAAACACGGAACATGTGCCGTGTTGGGATCAACCTAGATATTCAGCTTTTTGTGCATAAAGTTAGTTGCGGTAGTAATTATTTATTTTATAAATCAGAAATACTGAATCAATCAAATGAAAAAAATAGTGCACCTGGCAGTCGACGAATTCTCCTTGATTTGGAGGCAGCAAACGCTTGTCAAAACCGTAACTGCTGTATACTCCAACTCTAAGCAGTCCGTGGTTAGAATTATGATCTCTCAAATTGAAAGCATCCTCTTCTGTACTTCCATAAACATTTGACGCATCAATAAAAGATGTCAAAAGATTGATCTGCTGTCTATGCAGAAGGTTGTCTCCAAAAAGCGCTGACGTCATTCCAGAACCACACATTGCACTTGATCTTACAAATCCAATACATCGCTGTTTTTTTACTCTTGGATCATCAGTAGCCACCGGAATTGGAAAACAGGGCGACTGACTGTTACATGTTTCATTGCAGAAACGCCCATCACTAAATCTAACAAAGTAAACCTTTTATAAATAATTTGGAAGCTGTTTTTCAACTGTTATTAGCTTATTCAAAAATTAAAATGCTATATAGAATTCTATTCATTAAAAATTTAAATTCATCATATAAACTCACTGAGCATTGCTTACTGCAGTTGGAACAAAATCTAAGTCATGATCAAGGAATTGGCCCCACTGCATGAGCATATGTGTATATTCAATATCTGGAGTGATACGATCTGTTGATATAAGACTAATGGAAACCTTCCGCGAACTCGGAATCATTACTCCATTGTAAAGTTTACGCGGATCCCAGCCTTAAACATTGAAAACTAGTTAGAGAAAAAGTATTTTTAAATCATATCTTTTTGATTAAAAAGTAACAAGTGAAAGTTAATTCAAAACATACAATTAAGATAGCTGACAATTTTCATAGCAACATGGTATCGTAAAAATATTACCCCGGTGAATATTAAACAAAAAATGTTCGTCGTTACAATGACGACACAAATTTTTGTCGTCATTATCATGTGCATCTTTAGCTTATTTTTTAATAGTTTTTGTTTCTTAAATTTTTCATAAATAATTTCTTAAACTAAACTTTAAATTTTATAATGATCTCACGAGCCTGTAAACGTCCGCGGTCATCCCATGGACATCCGGACAAGTGGAAGTTATTAAAAGGATGTAAAAAAGCTATTGCATTGTGAAATTTAGAAAAAACATCAAATAAACATCCAATAGCAATAAGCAACTTCAAGTTTCAAGCCACGGTGTCGATTGCGGAAGGACGGGGAAACAGGTTCCCTCAATAATTTGGATGAGGAAAAAGTATAAGCATTGTTTCCCAATAATATATAGGACCAGCGCGTAGCAAGAGACATGACACCTGTAAGGAAAAGAGAAAGACGACGAGTCGATTGTAGTTAGTTATAAATTAGATAACGTGTAGTGTGTTTCAGACAATTGATGATATCTATATATCTTTGTTAATAATACTTTTAATGTTTGATATTTTAAAATAATAAACTTCTTAACGATTCTGTAGACTTCTGTTGTTAAATTCGGGTTGATGACCTTGGAGCGCCGTCACTGACATTTTATGGTGTCAGAAGTGGGATAACGCACAAATTATGTCTAGTTTAGAGGGAAACAAGTGTTCTAGCGTCTATTTCATTGACATGCTCAATATTCATATTACTATTATATTTCGCCAGAATTACTTTATTTCGAATTTTTTCCGGGTTTTTGCAAACACGTTGTTATTCTATTATTGTTGCTCAATCGTCCAGTTCAGAAGAAAAAAGTGTTCAATCGGTCAATTCAGAGAAACATCGTTCAGTTCATCTCGGTTGAACTTCGCGGTAAGGTTACATAAACAGGTAAAAATAACAACGTTTTTGCAAAAATCCGGAAAAAATTTGAAATAAAGTAATTCTGGCGAAATATAATAGTAATATGAATACTGAGCATGTATAAAAGGTTGGAGAAAGAGTTTTGTTCATTTTTAAACTCATTTTTATGAGTGAGAAGAAATAATAAACGTATTTTTGCATAATCTCCACTGATGTTGCATATATATATATATATATGATATATATATATATAAATAATATAAAACACAAAAATTAGCATGTCAGGAAAAATGAAATAATTTTTCTCTGATCATCAATTTTGATAGGATTTCGCAAATAGAAATGTCTTTAGCTCGGCCTTGAATAAACTCAATGTATTGGCTTCTCGGATGCTGGCAGGCAACATGTTCCATGTTGCCGGTCCTATATATATATATATATATATATATATATATATATATATATATATATATATATATATATATATATATATATATATATATAAAAGGCAAATAGGTTAAGTCCGTTCTTAAATAACGCTAAAACCAATGAAGGGATTTGCACGAAATTTTACATAATAAACATTTGCCACCTAAATAATGTCTTTTTTATTTAAAAAATTGTTTTGAATGTTTTTAGAAAATTAAATTTTAGAATTATTTTCGTCTATGCAACTATATCGCGGCTTAACAAGCTGAGGGTTTCCGTCGCCTTCTGTTCTTCTGTTCCGCCGTTGTTGGTTGTCGCGATTTCTCAAAATCAAAAGAGAGTATTATTTTACTTATATCAAAAGTACTATTATTTTCTTTATTTTTTTTAATTACTGTATATCGTTCAAATGTTTTTGAATGTTTTAGAAAATTAATTTTTTTTAATAATTTCGTTATTGTATCAGAGCTATGTTTTGTTTACATTCGCTGTTTATCGTCTCGGTTTCTCGAAATCAAAGTAATTTAAAAACTTAGGCTACTATTCTTATATTATTTAATTTTCTAATTATTATTGTTGTGTATATATTAAATTGTAAATTGTTTCGGTCGTTGTGTGTCAGGTTATCATTATCGCTCTACCAGTCTAACGGTTAGACTAGACCAGACCGTCTAACCTCTAACAGATATTATTTTGTGCTTTACAGACTTAAAAAAGAAAATTGTGAGTGAGTATATCTTTTAAATCCAGATAACTTTGGTTTTCAGGACTAATCAATAAATTGCAGGTGGAATTTCTTCTATTTAGAGATATTTTGTGCTTTGTGTTTTACAAAAAGGAGTTGCAGATTGCAAAAATAAATTTAAATTCATTGTTCATATTTATCGTTCAAGGCTTCTGACTTCAATTGTTCCTTATCTAATATTGTTCATCATGGTTTCCTAAACTGACGAGCTTGCTATCAGCCTATCGGTAAATGAGAATTTTTTTGGGCAGGTAAGTGTTTTTTATGTGATGGCATTACAACCATTATTATTGACGAGTAGTTATGACTATAAGATTATGAATTAATTTATCGGTCTTATTTTATTTTTTACTTTTCAGAGGAAATTAGAAAATTACATTTTAAAGAAAATCTTACATGCAACACTAATTTATTGTAAAGGTTTCACTGATATATGAGGTGCATGAAATTTGAAAGAAATGAAAGCAAGTGCAGTATTTTTGTGTTTCAACAAAATCATGAACAAAGTTCTCAAGCCAGCCTATCAATCTGCTGCTGTTTTGTTCAATTTATAATTGCATCATTTGCTAAATAAAAGTGGTACTCTTCGATTGTTCCAAATTGATGATCTCAGAAAACTCTCGGAAAATTCATTAAGTTAATGCTTTGAAGGTTTTTAATATTATTATTACTTCATGTTTTATTTCAATCTGTGTTTTATATCACATTTTTCAGATCCACGGGCCAACATTTATTAACATGCCACGTGTAACGTTATATGCTTTCTGTAGACATGACACTTAAAAACTAAGAAAAACTCAAAAACTAAGACTAGCGATTTTTCGAAAAGCAGCTGTTGAACAGTGTGTGATAAATCTATTGTAAGCATTTATAATCTTACAAGTATTTAAAATAAATATAACCTGTTGAGATATATGAGCGGATTTTAACATTATTGCAGCGTTAACTAATAAATTCTTTTTTTTCAGGTTTAGTCAATCATAATAAGCCTTTGCAGAAGATCACACTTGCAGAGTGGAACCAATACATTAAAGAACACTAATTAAAATTGAGGAAGTTCAGACGTAACTAAACGAGCAAACCAAACAACAAAGTGTTAACGAGAGAACAGATCAATTTTGATGACTGTGCACAGTATTCTGCTACAGCCCATCTAAGCCACATTGGAAAGGCTCTGAAATTTAATGGAGGAACGGAAGAGCGAAAAGAGCGAGCAGGAAAAGAAGAGCAAGCTGGAGCGGTAAAGCGTAAAAGCAACCGGGATCGGGAAAAGTAAAAGAGACCGGGCCGGAAAAGCGACCGTGAGCAGAAATGCGACCAGGAGTGAGAAAGCGACCTGGAATGGGAAAGCAAGCGGTTAAGGAAACGGGAGAAAAACGATAAAAAACCTTTAAAATCCCCGGGCAACGCCGGGTAACCCAGCTAGTATATATATATATAAATAAATATTAACATATATATATATATATATATATATATATATATATATATATATATATATACTCGACTTTACTAAGAATCGAACCCACGTGTCTACACCGCCTTGCCTAAATGCAAGCGCTCTTACCAATTGAGCCACCGACCATGACCAAAAAATAATGGCTAGAAGTCTCAGTTTTTCGGAGCTTCTTAACATTAGACTTCGACTATGATAGGTTCAGAACTCCTTACTTCGGCGGAAGAGAGAACAACGATAGAAAAACTTACAAAAACTCCGGGCATTGTACACTTGATTGCTCTTTGAGATTGATTTTTTTTTAATTGTCATAATTTTGTTCATTAAACTTTTAAGAAAAAAATTCAAAATAATTTGAAAGGCAAAACAACGTTTGCAGGGTCAGCTAATATATATATATATATATATATATATATATATATATATATATATATATATATATATATATATATATATATATATATATATATATATATATATATATATATATATATATATATATATATATATATATATATATATATATATATATATATATATATATATATATATATATATATATATATACGACTCTACTAGGAATCGAACCCAAGTGTCTACGGCAACACCGCCTCGCCTAAATGCAAGCGCTCTTACCAACTGAGCCACCGACCATCACCAAAAATTGATGGCTAGAAGTCTAAGTCTTTCGAAGTTTTATTCTATTTCCTACTTAGTCATTTCATAAAAACAAAAGCTTATATAAATTCATTATTAATCAATAAGATCTAATAAGTGTTTAGCAACCACAATAGTTAGATTATAAATACTATCATTTAATTAGAATAAAGATATAACAATTGACGACGAGGATAAACACAAAACCCACGAAGCTAAAATGGACATCAATAACCAACTCATTGCATTGATGCACAACAGCAAATAGATCTTCTCTGAGAGCAGTTGACTCAACAAAAAGAAGAAAAACTTGAAAAAGAGGCTCGAAGAAAAGATAATTGAAAAAGAAGAGAAACTTGAGAGGGAAACTCGAGAAAAAGAAGAAAAGAGAATTGAAAAAGAAGAAACTGAAAAAAAGATTTCTTCAGTTAATCTCAATGATGTAGGACAATAGATCCGTCGAAGTAAGACCAGACCTCTACAAACGAATTGAGCAATTTGTTTACGATCCAGATCAAGGCCTTACATTTACTGATTGGATTGGGCGATTTGAACAGGCTGTTCAGTCAGTCGGAGGAGAATCACTGAGCGATTCAGAAAAAAGAGCAACTCTGACAGGGAAGCTTCAACAAAACGAATACCTACTACTTAAGGGTAGTATATTACCGAGAGCAATCGAGAATCTAAGCTATGAGGAGACAAAAGGTTGGCTAGAAAAACTGTTTGGTAATAAAAAAGCATTTATCAAAGACGGTTTGATTTTGAAAACGTCCAAATAAGGTATATGAAAGGATTAAACTGTTACATACAGAACAAATGATGATTTCAGAAACCTTAGTTAGTAAGGTTAATCACTATTCAGAAAGATCATCTAAAAAATCTTCCAGCTAAGAAATCCGGGGTTCACCCGTAAACAAAAATGTTTGTTTTCGCTGTGGAAAACCGGGACATTTTGCTGCCAACTGCAGAATTGATGATAAAAGTCCCAAAAGACTTTTCAGTAGAAAGAAAAGTCCAAGCTTAAGGAGGAGTCCAAGTCTGTCATATAGACGACACGAAATACGGCAAGTCAAGACAATTCCCAGCAAGCGAACAATTATAGCAGCCAATAGAAGATACACCACGGTGAAATTTGGTGATGTCGAAATTAGGATGCAACTGGACTCCGGAGCCGATGTCACAATCATCAATATAAAAACTTGGGTGAAGATTGGTTCACCAAGGCTAGATAAGGCAAGAACAAAAATTGGTGCTGCAAACGGTACTGAAATTCAAGTACTAGGTGAATTTTAAACCAAATTTTCGTGCGCAGGATTCACAGGCAATGGACGCTGTTTTGTGGCGAAAAATACAACACAACTTCTAGGAATTGAATTGATGGATCAACTTCCACCAATGATAAAAACGTTTGATGCAATCTGTTGTTCTGTTGCAAAAAAGCCTTCGCAGGAAGAAAACAGTTTAGCTGTTCGTTTACAAACAGAGTTTCCAAATGTTTTCAAAGAAGAATTGGGCCATTGCAGTAAAAAGAAGGCAAGATTGCTCCTTAAGTCAGAGTCTCAGCCAACAATTTGCAAACCACGAAAAATACCTTTTGCTTACGAAGAAATAACCATTAGGGAACTTGAAGGACTAGTCAATGAAGGAGTTTTTAAAAGAGTTGAATACAGTCACTGGGCGGCACCGATTGTGGTTGTTCCAAAGAAAAGCGGAACGGTGCGCATCTGTGCTGATTTTAAAACAGGCCTTAAGAATGCGCTTGAGATGCACCAACATCCACTTCCAGCACCGGATGATATTTTTTCAAAATTAAACCAAGGAGCTTGGTTTACACAAGTAGATTTTGCTGATGCATATCTACAGTTGGAAATGGACGAATCGTCAAAAGAGCTCGTTACGATCAACACTCCTAAAGGTCTATATCAGTACCAGAGACTTCCCTTTGGAGTAAAAAGTGCACCAGGTATTTTCCAGGAAACAATGGATAATTTAACTTCAGGGTTAAAAGGTTGTGCGGCTTACCTGGACGATGTAATTGTGACCGGCACAACATTGGAAGAACACAATATGAATGTTTTTCAACTATTCAAACGGATTTCAGATTTTGGATTTAGAGTCAAGATGGACAAGTGCTCTTTTGCCAAGAAAGAGATTAAATTTCTAGGTCATATTATCAGCAAAGAAGGCCGAAAACCAGACCAAGAAAAAATAACAGCAATTGTAGAAATGCCCCCACCAAAGGACAGAAAACAGTTAAAATTGTTTTTGGGTATATATACATATATATATATATATATATATATATATATATATATATATATATATATATATATATATATATATATATATATATATATATATATATATATATATATATATATATATATATATATATATATATATATATATATATATATATATATATATATATATACATCAATAAGTCGTAGGTGAGTGTGAAAATGTGCGTCTTTACCGTCGGATAAAGGACGAGTAACAAGCGACAAACCAGTTGTAAAAACCCCGTCCTCAGAAAGCAACCTTTTTGGACGGGGTAAGGAACATTGTCGAAAACTCCAAGACATTTTAATTTGCCAGATAAAGAGGCAGATATATGATCCACCTCGACGAAGTCGGTGCAACGTTATGGGAAATCATAACTTGAAATCATGTTGTTAATAGTTTCATCAGCCACTGAAATATCTTCTAGGAGCGTATGGTATTCGTCCGTGAGAGCCCGCGCAGCAACTTCGTCAAGACCGCCAGTGGAGAAGCCATCACCGTCCGGAAGGCCAGCAAGCTGATCAAATGGTTTAAGATAATCATCATCATCACCAATCAATAAAGCATAAAAAGTGAGTGCGGCGTCGGGACAGTTAGAAATTATATGTAGCTTTGTCTCAGATACACAAAGGTGAGGTTCATTACAATTATTGTTCATAGCCGGCGCAGTAAACCCGTGATAAGCAGGTTTAGGTTCTCCAATTCTGTAGTCATATAAAGGTGAAGACCTGCTTAAAGCTTGGGCATTATCTGTCCGTCCAGTAAGCAAGAATCGAGCCGGATCGTTACGCGCCAATTCGCAGTGTAAATTCTCGTGGTCTCTTCCAAACAACTATAGGATTTAGTTGAAAGAATTGTCTTGAATGTTAAATGTAGGATATGAGTAACGAATAAGGAGTGCTTCCTGGATTTTCAGTTTAGTAGGATCGTCATTAAACGTCAATATTTTAGTATTGGCGTCCAAAACTAATCTAGACAATTTGATATTGTGGTCCTTAAGGAAGTGAGAACAGATAGTTTCTCCATGGACGTGGATTGTCACAAGTCTGGCCAACGTAGTCCTTTTATGGCTAATTTATTTCGCGTCACAGTCCAGACAAGACGGACAATGAAATTCGTAAACGACATGAAAGTAGACAAAAATTTGCGTCATCCGATCCACATTGCCATATTTTAACAATTGTTTGTGCGTAAAAAACGTTTGATTCTTTGTTTAAAAAATCTTAATAGTTTTCGTAATTTTTCCATATTTTTGAAATGATCTGGAATTATCAATTGCATCCATTAAAAGTTTTTTGTTGTAGGCGGTTTATTTTATTATCAACCATGAAAGGTTGGTTTTTGTTGTTAGGCGGTTTCCTATATCAGCCATAAAAAGGATGGGTTTTTCGTACGTGGTTTTAAACATTATCAGCTATTAAAGTTTTTTTCTCGTAGGTTGTTTTTACACACTTTTACTTAACTTGACTTCTCTGTCTGTACTAAATGTAATTAAATAATTATTTGTGATTTTTTTTCGTCGAACTATTTATTGTCTATGATAATATGATCGTTGTTTATATTATGAAATAAACTAAATCAAACATATAACAAAGATTTTTAATAATATAAAAAATATATAATAATATAAAAGTGTGTTTTTAAAAGACTTTGTTTTTTGCTTCATTTGTTTCTATTATAAGCCATTAGAGATTGTTTTTTGTATGAGGTTTTTGTCAATATCAGCCGTTAGAAGTTGGGTTTTCCGTAGGCGGCTTTTGACACTATCTACAAATAAAGGTTTTTTTTGTAGACTGTTTTTGTATTTTTCAAGTGAAATTTCCTTTATATAGATTACTGTTTTTATGATAAAACTCACACGCTTCGCGCGCGAAGCGTGCGTCAAGAACTGGTATTAAATAATAGCCCAAATAAAAAAAATGAAAGTCTTTTAGTCGTACTTTGTAATGGTTTCATTAATAGATACAAAATTTAAAAATAAACTTACCAATCGGAAGATTAAAGTTATTTTCATAACGAGGAGGAAGAAGACGTATCAGCGGAGACAATGAAGAGCCAAGCATAGAACTTTGGTAGTTATTACAAGTGCCATCAAATGTTCTGTATTTTTTGTGAAAACATAAGTCATCACACGTTTCAACAATTCTACGATGTTCTTGACAACCCGAGAGGCTGGACACAAGCATCAATTGCGATGGTTCCAAAAGTTCTTCGTAAGTGATGTCTTGAAAAACAAATCACTAATGCATTTTAAAAACACTTCAAATGGGTCATAAGAATAATTTATAATTGTCATAATAAAAAATTGGTTATTTATCAATTAGAACAATGCTTAAACATTTGAATGTTTTACTTTTCTTTCCATTTCTTTTTAAATCAAAAATGTTTTTATTATAATTTTGGGCGCTACTCGTTGCAATACGAAAATTTTATTTAAAGTGATCTAACATTCCTAACGGAACTTGAAAACCACTATTTTATACAGTTTATTATCTTTGAGAACACACTTTCAAATGTCATGTCAATTACCTATTGTAAACGTAAACGAATTTTGCTCACTATCTATACGTAACGTTTGTAGTTTGAAGTTATTTATAGGACAATATTTCCTGAATTCTATTCCTGTTAATTACTGCTTCTTTTGAATACTAACTATTCAGAATTTTATTCTTTTCTCGAACACTCAACAACAACGCAATACTCAAAGCAATACTACACAATACAATACAGCACCGAAAACTATCTAACACTTTAAACTATATCACTTGAAAAAACTATCAAAAGGACGTGGCATTTTAAATAATTAATTTAATTTTGGCAATTCTTCAGAGATGGTTTCCGTTTTAACAATGTCATGGTTGCGCAAGATGTGACGTAGATCTGTCGTTTGACAATTAATAGATTTTGCTTTTTGACCGTATTTTTAAATGTATAACAGTTTTATTATATAATTTATTTTCTTAATATCTCCCTACAGTAAAATAAATTAACATGTCATTCTAAAAAAATAAATATTATTATTTTTTTTCATTATCGGGTTTAACTAATTTCACTTTTCATTAAACCTTTTTAGACCTTTTAGTTTAGTTTATTTATTTTATAAATATCCATGTTTTGTTTTTTTTTTTCGGCTTTGATGATGACAAACTAACTTTCGAAACGCGTTAGCCTGTTTATTACTTTAAACTTATAAATTATACCTTTTAGTATATTTTATTTATTTTATAACATAATTGTTTTTTTTAATTTTGTACAAAATACGGCTGCAAACAATGAATTCGTTAATAGTCTATCTTCCCAACAACAGGCTTCCCTTCGACGTTTTGAGTCTTTGGCGAAAAAATTAACAAATACAAAATGGGCAATTATATTCAATGGAGTTTGCGTACAAGTATATATATATATATATATATATATATATATATATATATATATATATATATATATATATATATATATATATATATATATATATATATATATATATATATATATATATATATATATATATATATATATATATATATATATATATATATATAAAAGAGCATGTCCTGACTGACTGATAATCAACGCCGAGCTCAAACGCCTCATCCTAGGAACGTGAAATTTGGAACTTTTATTGCGTAATCATCCACTAAGAAAGGATTTTTGAAAATTTTGCTCCTGAGGGGAAGAAACTGGAAAACAAACTTTTTTCTAAAACAATGTATATCTCGAAAACCAAAAATGAGGAGATTTTGAAATTTGGTATATGGATTCTTCTTGAAAAATAAAAAGATACGTGTTTTACTATTTTTTGAAAATTTGGTTTCCAGGACTTCAAATGTGGGGTGGAAAATAGGGTTATTTGTTTTTTAAAGTAACTGATACTCAAAAACTGTAAATACCACAGATGTAAAAATTTGTATTTAGTATCTACTAAAAAAAAAAAGATATACGTGTTTCATCATTTTTTAAAACTTTGGTTTCCATGACTTGAAATGTGGGGTCAAAATAAGGGTAATTTGATTTTAAAATAACTGCTACTCAACCACTGCAAGCATTACAGATGTAAAACTTAGAATTTTGATGTTTTGTGCCGGTTAAAAGTAGCTAAGTCCAGTTTATCACCGGTCGGGCCAAGCCGTTATTTTAGGGTCGTTTTACGGGCCAGGCTAAACCTTACATTTTTAAATCAAGGTGGTATGGCCGAGGTTTTTCACTAAGCATATAGACATTTTAGTGATTTTAGGGTCTTCAGACGGGCCGGGTCAAACCTGAAGTCAAGGTGGGACGGGCCGAAGTTTCTCATCAAGTATATAGAATTTCTAGGTCTGTAAAAACGGGCCGTGCCCAAATTAGACGGGCCGTGCCGGGCCAGGAATTTTGATTTTGAAACGATCTGGGCCAAGTTGTCAACGGGCCGAACCGACACCTATGGATGCACGGTTCAAATTCTCTAATTTCATGCGAGCGAAGCCGCTACGGGCACTGCTAGTATATATATATATATTAAACATATATATATATATATATATATATATATATATATATATATATATATATATATATATATATATATATATATATATATATATATATATATATATATATATATATATATATAAATCTTTGAGACATGCTCTAAGAAATACAACTCGCCGTTGGCAGAAACAACTTTTCAAGCCAAATTCTCGACTTTCGGTATAAAACTCGCTGTTCGAGACTACAATTAGTCAAAAACTTTTTCGTTAAACTTTTATTGTCAGACCGACGTACCGTTTCAGCTATGTCAGCCATCATCAGGTTCAAAAGTAAAACGAGAAAAGTAAACAAACAGAAAGAACCGAAATTATCAAAGAATTAGCACACCAACAAAAGAGTAAACACTCCTCCTGTCAAATCAAAAGAATACGAGGCTAAAAAAAGAACATTTTCAATATCCCAATAGTATAAATGTTATAGTCTCTGTGATTTCATTAATTTTTGATTCCGGTCTTAAACACTATGTTTTATTCATGTTTTCTTTGTTGAGCCTTGTATTCTTTTGATTTGATAGGAGGAGTGTTTACTCTTTCGTTTTGTTGAAGCTTCCCGGTCAGAGTTGCTCTTTTTCTGAATCGCTCATTGATTTGCCTCCGAATGACTGAACAGCTTCTTCAAATCGTCCAATCCAATCAGTGAATGTAGTCCTTGATCTGGATTGTAAACAAATTGCTCAATTCGTTTGTAGAGGTCTGGTCTTACTTCGACGGGTCTATTGTCCTGCATCATTGAGATTAACTGAAAAAATGTTTTTTCAGTTTTTTCTTTTTCAATTCTTTTTTCTTCTTTTTCTCGAGCTTTTTTATCAATTAGAAACTTAAGCAATTGTGCTATGTCTGAATCTTGGTCCTTTGACATCCTGGTCGCCAATAGTTATATCTTTATTATTCTAATTAAATGATAATAATTATAATCTAACTATTGTGGTTGCTAAACACTGATTATAACTTTTGTTAATTATTAATGAAATTATATTTGCTTTGTTTTTATGAAGTAACTAAATAGGAAATAGAATATAAAAATAAAAATAATACGACTATTTTTTCGGCACGGGCCGTCCGTAGGAAAGATTACCGAACTTTAGTTTTGAATATGTATTTAAATTAAATTGTTAATAAATCAAATTGTTGGAAGTATGGATTTATAGCCATATTTATTGAATGGCTATAAATATATATGTATGGCTGTATGTATGTATGTATGTGTATGTAACGATACAGCCTGCGGAAGAAGTCTCGTATCGATATAAATAGCGATACTTAAAATTTGGTTCTCGAATAAAGTCCCGAAAAAATATCGAGATTTTAAAAAATTATTTTTCAAGAAATAACGAAAATCATACATATTTAATTAACGATTGTCACAACTGTGAATATTTGCAATTGATTCATCAACATTGATTAATTAATCTACCTATTGACAGAAGTTTATAACTATTATCATCCCCACTTTAAATTCGGTTTTCCAAACAGCCTATAGCCCCATTATTTACTATTTTTAGTCTGGGAACCGGCAGCAAAAAAGCCACGCTCCTCTTAGGCTGCTAGTCGACCTCTGCATACTACTGATACTACAAGCCCTACAAGGCAATCGTACTCGCTGACATCGATGACTATTATTATTAATGAGAATAATGAGTAATGTAATAGTAATGATCATTCTATGTTTATGTTTTGGTTTAGTCTGTTTCATAAACTTATTTTTTCAAATTTGTTACATAGAATTGGAATGATTATTTTAGTGTTTCGATATCCGTAATTGACCGTAATAGTAGCTCATCTAAGATTTATCTTTATAATCTCGATGATATTCTTGGGTGTGTGTGAGTATGTGTGTGCCACCTGTAGTGTGCATGACAGTGCCGTAGACCGTATCGTCTGCAGCTGGAATTCGAAATTTTCTCAGCTTCTTTCTTGCTATTGCTAACCGCATTCGCCATCGCCTATAAATAAACACGCTGGGTTTTTTCACTTTCTTAACTCTTGCATAGAGGCACTTTCTCGTGTTTGTCATCATTATCATGCGCGTCACCGGGGTCAAATCTGGGAGTACTTTGAGGAAGAGACGGTCACGCAGAAAGTCAATGACAAGGATGTAGAAGTAAATCTTGCCAGATGCAAAGACTGCAGGAAACAGTATCATTTTAATTTAATCTTAGTAATCTAGTAATCTCAATCTCAGTAATCTGCAATCTATTTCTATCTCCATTGGTTTTTCCACTTTCACCATTAAATTGCCTAAAAATGTCGTTCTTTTGGTGTGCTAGAAGGTTTTCTACTTTTCAATTACTTGAAAAAATAATTTTAATTTTTCTTTTCATCGGCAAGTAAAATCATTTAATTAAATTGATAGATAAACTACCGCATAATGCGTACTAAATAAAGTAAATAAATACTTACTATCGGCGTCGGCAGTAGCGTTTTATTTAGAATCTAAATTTAGACAAATAGATGTACTGAAACTAAACAAATAAAACTTATTTCAAGTTGTAAAAAAAAATTAAATTTGGTAAATTTTTATAAATTTATAAATTTTTTAATATTTATATATTTTTTCAATGAATTCCTTTAATGTAGTTTTTAATATTGTCTGTCGCGTATAGTTCATCATTTTATGTTATCTCGTTTCATTCGAGACAAAATTTCCACTTCAGTCGAGATCCCGTTATCGTATCGTATCGTATCGATATCGTATCGTATCGTATCGATATCGTATCGTATCGTATCGATATCGTATCGTATCGATATCGTATCGTATCGTATCGATATCGTATCGTTGTTGTTCGAGGCGTCTCGTATCGTATCGTTTCATTCGAGGCAAATTTCAGAAATCGTATCGTATCGTATCGTTCCAAAAACTAACGGGACGCAGAAGCTTACTAGAAACCATGTAGTCCGTGGGCCATGTATACTTTATCTCCCCACCCCGGGGTGGGGACAGCCACCTATACTATAATACATTATATATCTTCAGAAATGATAATCCGCTTAGTTGCCTCATAGTAAGTGGTGGAAGCTCGAGATATTTGAAGAATAAGACAGCTGAAATACGGTGTTCAACACAGTTAAAATGAGTAAAAGTAGTTAGCGTTTAATAGTATACAGCGTTTAAATAAATAACAAAAATATGTTTAAAATTTTTCAAACATTTTTAAACGTTAAAATTGTTCACTCCATGCCAACGCAGAATGTTTTGAGGAAAAGACCACTTAAAGAATGTTAGAGCAAAAAGCAGCATTCCAAGACCTTTGTGAGCACATTTACACCAATATTATTCAAGGAGGTAGTGTGGAACGAATGACAATGTTGCGTGAGCGATATCTGAATCACATCATATTATCAGTCTTAGCAAATCATGTGTGCTGCAGCAACTCAAAGCAAGCGGAAAACCTTCAAACATCTATTGTTGGCTACAAAGATCAGAACATTGAATGGTGGAGCAAAGTTGCAAAGAGTACTAAATCGATTTGCAAGCACGACACACACCACACACGGAATTGTCATACAAGAAGTATTACCAAAAACGAATCAAAATCATGACAGCACTTACTTGTCAATCGCCTTTACGTGGCACTCCCTGTGAATAACCATCTAATTCATTATTCTAAACAAGGACCTACTTTATATAACCAAACAAAAAGGATATAGACACGCAGACTGTGAAATGAAGACTTGTTATTTTTCAAGTGTTTTTGCTGTTTTTCACTGTTTCTCTAATTGTATGTTTAGATAAGAAATTATTTATGAATTATGTGAATAAAAATCTTCTGGGACTAATTTGTATTTGATTCTTGTTCATAGATTCCTTCAGGTGCAAGCACGATGCACATCAGAAACGGAATAGTCCTGCATGAAGTATTACCGAAGACGAATCAAAATCTTGACAGTACTTGCTTGTCAATCTCCTTCACGTGGCACTCCAATTCATTATTTTAAAGAAAGTTTACTACTGGACCTACTTTATATAACAAAATAAAAGGAAAATAGACACCCGAACAAAGGATGTCAGGCTGAGAAATAAGAAATATTGTTATTTTTCAAGTGTTTTTGTTGTTTTTTGGTATTTTTTATTAATTGTTAATATTGGAAATGATACATGAATTATGTGAACGAAACCCTTATAGGAATAATTTTTATTTTATTTTTGTTCACAGGTTCAATTTTGACTGTGATGAATTTTTAAAACTAGACTCGGCCATTTAGGCGTTATCAGCCATTTTGCAAAATGGCCGATAATCAATCAAATCAAATCAAATTTATTTAACGCCAATGTCGTAAAAAATCATCATTAAAATTAAATCATACGAATGGATTCATATACTACTGGACTAGTTGTAAAGGTCTCTCATTACCAGCATCATCCCATTCATGGGGATAAGAGTCTTTAACTTTCTGTGATTTTTCATTAATTTTTTTTGCATTTAATTGAAGTTCATAATTTACATTTGAACTGAGTTATGTCCAGTATTTGACCTACTATAAGAACCTGTAAAATTCGATATCAGCCCATTTTTTAAAATGGCCGCCAACGCTACACCCACCACCAAATTTGAGGCAAACAAGTGGATTCATGTACTATTGGACCTCCTCTACAAAGTCCACATAACCATCCTTCCCCCGGGGAGAGCAGGGTCTCGGGTCTCTAGCTGGCCTAAGGTTAAGAATAAAAGTCTTCAACTTTCTGTGATTTTCGACTTAATTTTTTTGTTTTTCAAAAGTTTTAATAAAAAAAAACAAAAATTGTTTTGAACAATTTTTTAAGTAACAGTGCTTTAAGAATATTTAGCATTTAATTCAAGTTCATAATTTACATTTGAACTGAGTTATGTCCAGTATTTTACCTACTATAAGAACCTGTAAAATTCGATATCGGCCATTTTACAAACGCCACACCACCACCAAATTTGAGGCAAACAAGTGGATTCATGTACTATTGAACCTTCTCTACAAAGTCAACATAACCATCCTCCCTTCTCCGGGGAGAGCAGTGTCTATAGCCGGCCTAAGGTTTAATGGCTTCATTTGATAGTTTTTTACCGCACACAAAGCATTCTGGTAAAGGAAAGTCCTCATCCCAACTCCATGTAAATTCAGAACTTAAATAGCTCTTATTGTAGAGACGACAAACTTTAGTAGTCTTGTTACATTCACGACAATTAGGTGGTATTGATCTAGTACTTGTACTTGGTGAATCAAAATGGTCGTTAATGTTCTCCAACTACAATCTCGGTTTTTTGGCAAAAATATTGTCTATTATTTTGGATGAGCAAATTTTTTTTTATTAATAATACTGACAAAATGAATTTATTACAATAATGAACAATTTAAATTATATAAATTTTAGAAAACAAAAGTGCACACGGCGGCGACATTTTAGTTGTTAAATGTAAACATAGATTAAAATTAAATATAGATAGACTTATAAACAAAAACTTGTCATTTTTAAACAAACGAACAAAATTTTAAAATATATATTTTTGATTTACGTTTATTTTTTAATATTTTTTTAATTTTTATATGAACTTCTTGCGGCACACTTGGCATAGGCTGGCGATTCTAGGAGTGTTCATCAAAGGACAATTCATCAAAGGACTGTTCATCAAGGGCTATTCATCAATGGACTATTCATCAAAGGACTATTCGTCAAGAGGGTGGTTCATCATAAGGACTGTTCATCTAATGTATATTCATCAAGCGGACTATTCATCAAAAAATGTAATAAAATTGTATTAGATGTTATTTTCAACCAAAATATGTTACCAAAATGTAAGGTAATTTATATCAAATTTACAGTGCTAATGTGCTTGCATCCAAATACTTTATACTTTATAATAGAACTAGCGGGGTACCCGCCGTTGCCCGGGGCTTCTAGATGTTTTTCGATCGTTTTTCTCCCTTGCTTCCGCTTCCTTCCCCGCTTGCTCTCACGCTCCTGGTCGCTCTCTCGTTCACGTTTGCCTTCCCGCTCCCGATCGCTTTCCCACTCACGGTCACAGCACCAGAAAAACTAAATTCGGCTGTTTTCGTAAACCGTATATGTACACATTCCAAAGGCCACAAACACGTCGTAGCATCACGCATGCCCGCTATGTCAAATCTGGCATCGGTCATTTAATTCTAAGGGGTCACGCTTCAAAGACATTCATGCTTTGAGCAATCAGCAAGTTTGTAGAAGACATGGTTGTAAATTGTAATATACAACAATTTTATTCGTCATATACAGTAAATAAAACTAGACAAGAAATAACGTCAAGATCTTAAGATCAAATGAGCAAAAGACAATTGAGTAAAAAGTTTAAAAAAAACTGCCTTTAACTGTTCGTACAAACTGTAAGTATAAACACACCTCAAAACATAGCTAACACCCGCTATACCACTAATGCCATTTTCAAAGAGACGCACACGCTTGCTTTAGCGAGGTCAGGAAAGGTTCCACATTTCAAAAAGGTGCTTACTCTCGTCGATCAATGAACCAGTTTCAGATTTCATGCATACTTCAAATACAAACTAAATACATTGGAAATCACTTAATTGATATAAAAAACATATTTTGTTTTTGAATAAAAGTAGTGGTAGCGAATAGCGCTGAGAAGAGCTAAAAAATGTAGCGGCGCTACCATCAACGATTTTGTCAGCCAATAGTAGCGCCGCTACAGTAGCTGTAACGCGGCGCTACAGCTCTTAACAACCCTGGTTGCGATCACTATTTTTTTTTATAAATTACTGATATGTTTAAAATTTATTTGATCAAAGATGAAGAACTCTCTTTTAAAAATACATCGAATTACTTTACGCTGAATATATCTTGGGTATATATTGATAAAAGTTGTTGAGGAGGAGTGGCTTCAAAATTTGATGAATAGTCTTTTTGATGAATAGACTTTAGATGAACAGTGCTTATGATGAACAGTCCTCTTGATAAATCGTCCTTTGATGAAAAGTCCGCATACCGCCGCGGCACACCGGTTGTGCTAGATCAATGAAAACTGCTAAAGAAGAAATGATACTCGATGTGATCGTGACAGATGTTTCCTCAGATATTTTGAAGGAAAATTTGATGGAGAATGTGGCGGTGACGGATGGTTTGTCAGAAACTGTGGAGGAGGGCTTGGTGGTGACTGATGGTCCTTCAGGGTTTGTGAAGGATGGTTTGGTACAAAATGTGACGGCGACTGGCGTTTCATCAGAAATCATAAAGGAGGGATCATTACAGAATGTGGTGGTGATTGGTGAAAGTTCTTCAGTTATTTCTGAAGACATTCAGATCACAGATGTGTTTACTCATCTGGATGATATTCAAAATATAACCATTTCGAACCCCAACTTTTTAACTTATTTAATTACTATTTAAAAGTAAGAAACAAACATTTAAAAAATATTAACATAGACACAACATACATATTCATCACATCCTCAGACAAACAAATTTCATCATCACTCATTAGATAATCCTGACAAAATGCTATAACTCCCTGGGTTTTCCTCATGGTGTTTTTTGTAATACGGTAAGAAGATTCATGGCCTCTGCAATTGCTGCAAACAATCCAAACAGCCGATACATGGCAGCCAAACACATGCAGCACTCAAGCAAAACTGTTAAAATTCACTACTCTGTTCAGTCCAAAAAACTGGTTGCCGATTTATTCTTGGGGGAAGCTAGATATGCTTAGAACAAAACATCTGCATCAACTAACACAATAACTGGTGAACCCTTCCATGAAACTTTAGCTGCTTCATCTGGTTAAATCCCTCCAGACCAGCCTACAGACCAGCCTGCAGACAAACTCTCCGGCCAGAGGGTACAATGGGAGTATGAACATGGTAACACCATAGAAAGCTTTTTTAAATACTACATTTTAAATAAAAAAGCGCCTACACTTGAACAACTTTGCGATATATTAAGTAACAATCAAGACTTTTATCAAGAATTAATTATTAAAAGATTTATAAATATTAAAATTAAAAAAGATCTTGATAAGTTAACAAAAATAAAAAGTTTTTTTAAGACCTCTTTGGTATATTTTTTACAGTTTTTGTACATTTTTTTCTTTCAGTTTCCCCTGTAAACGTTTGTGTACATTTTATTTTCTTTCAGCTTCTCATGTAATCATTTTTATACATTTTATTTTCTTTCAGCTTCCCGTGTAAGCTATTTTTAACATTTCATTTTCGTTCAGCTTCCCGTGTAATCGTTTTTGTACATTTTATTTTTTTTCAGCTTCCTGTGTAAGCGATTTTGTACATTTCGTTTTCTTTCAGCTTCCCGTGTAAGCAATTTTGTACATTTCATTTTTTTCAGTTTCCCGTGTAAGCGCTTTTGTACATTTCGTTTTCTTTCAGCGTCCCGTGTCAGCGCTTTTGTACATTTCATTTCTTTCAGCTTCCCGTGTAAGTGCTTTTGTACATTTCATTTTCTTTTAACTTCCTGTGTAATCGTTTTTGTACAATTTATTTTCTTTCAGCTTCCCGTGTAATCGTTTGTGTACATTTTATTTTCTTTCAGTTTCCTGTATAAGCTTTTTTGTACATTTTTTACAGCTTCTCGTGTAAGCCTTTTGTACATTTTTTATGTTGCTTAATTTTTTTATGACATATAAATTACTTTTTATTTCATCTTGTCCAAGTTTTGCATGTAAACCTTTTTTAGCTTCATGTGTTGCTTTTAGACATTTATGGCAGATCCACCCACATAACGTTTTTGTACATTTTATTATTTCATTATTTTTTTTAACCTTCTCTTGTAATCTTTTTGTACATTTTTTATTGTTTAATTTTTTAACCTTCCCGTGTAAGCCTTTTGTATATTTTTTATTGTTTAATTATTTATTGCATATAAACTATTTTTTATTTCATCTTGTTCAAGTTTTGCATGTAAACCTTTTTTAGCGTCATGTGTTGCTTTTGTACATTTTGTTTCAACATACTGTTAGTTTTTACATTTTTGAAATAATTTAATTTCAATATTGTTTGACTTATTTCCCTGGTATGTGCAAGATTGTGAAAAGTTGAAAATTGTGGCACATGGGTTAAATTCAAAGCTAGAAACTCGGGTCAGAATAAAATGCTGTCAAAATTATGGGAAAAGTATAAGAAAAGAAATCAAAAGATGGTATTGCAAAATATCACTTTTTCACTTCAGTAAATAGAGTATAAAACTGTCACAAAGTTTTTGAACTAATTCTTATAATACCTGCTCTTTCTCAATTCCATAATGGTAAAGGAATCATTAGTGCAACCGCGTCAGATGACCGGAAGAACAAGATCCTGTGTTTTGATCGACGGCACAGTTCGGGTAGCTCCAACAGCAGTGGTAAAAATCAAAACAGACTGGTTCAGAGGAACCAGAGAGGTGGTGTGCATGAAAAACCTACTTTGCGATCTCGTGCTGGGAAATGTTGAAGGGGTAAGAGGTTTTGATGCAATGGCTGCAGGAAAAGGCTTTGGTCGGAAACCACAGAAATCCGCTTCCAACTACGACAGCACTCAGAGGAATGTTCAGGTAAATTATAGAAAATCGTCGGCTAACTCGGAGCTGTATCAAAGCAAGGAAAGAAACACGTCTGCCATTTCAAAGGTAGGAAATAAGGTTGAGGCAAAGGTTTAGGCTTTGAATCCGCCAAAAGAAAGACCAAGGTTCAATCTTCTGCCTAGAGGCCAAAATGGAGGGGTGGGGAAAGGTGGAAAGTTGAATTCGGCAATCTTCGGAGATGCCCGCCCTGTTGACACAGCACGCAGAGAGATAGAGATTGAGAATAAGTTGAAAGTAAACTACTTCAAAGGCAAGGAAAACATCGGTGATGACTTTCTTAGTCGTAAAGAGAGTGACGATGTAATCAAGAAACGCTGACGCGTTTTTTTTCGAAGAGGGGGGATATGTAAGATGAAGATGATTCATCTTACGTATTTTTGTGATATTTGTGTATTTTTATTTTATTATGTGTGCATTTTATAATGATTGGATATGTTGAAACAATAAGTCATATATATATATATATATATGTATGTGTTTATATATATGTATGTATATTTGTGCGTGTGCGTGTGTGTGCGCGCGCGCGTGTGCGTGTGTGTACGTGTGTGTGTTTATTATTTTTTTTATCTAGGAATTTATATATATATATATATATGTATATATATATATATATATATATATATATATATATATATATATATATATATATATATATATATATATATATATATATATATATATATATATATATATATATGTGTTTTTCCGGTTAGTTAATGTTACAATTAGAAATATTATTTTGTGCATGAATTTTTGGAATTTAGACAGTGTTAAAGTTGAGTGTTAGAGAGAGAATAAAAGTTTGTAAAAGACGTGCTGCAAAGAGAAATTGGAATTATCAAAAGAATTGTCAGAACCGGGCGAACTTCTACAAAGTGAGATAATTCAGTTTAGAGTCAAGTAAAAGATTATATTCAAGGAAGAATAATAAAGTTAAAATAAATTCGAGAAATATTGTGTTATAAATAACTTCGACTTTAACGTTACGAATCGCTAGAAAGCATATTCCTCTACGTTTACAGTGATTTAATTGTCTAAGACACATTATCATCTAATTATTTTAATTTCCAATCAATCTTAAATTATTTTAAATCATAGTATTTTATTGATTTCCCTTATCATGTTAATCTTAGCTTTCTTTTCTATCACACCTTCATCATATCAGTTACTAAGTCTAACTAGTTTCATCATTTTCAATCACCCAGTAACCATCATTAAATTAAGTTATACATTATTTATTACCATATACCGTGACATCCTCGACACCAACATTTTTAGTGTCCTTGTCTTATAATCTCTCACTTTTTCATCAACTTTCTTTATTAAGATTTATTTTTGGACCAATGGTGAACAAAATAAATAAAAGATGTAAGTCTTACTTTTATGTCCTTAGGATTAAACTAGACTAGACTACTATAGATTAGGTCACTAGGTCCTTATGTATGTCTTTTTCAAGTTTTTCGAAGTAGTCACTAGTTAACTAGTATAGTACTGACTAGTATTTTAAATCAAAGTAATCCATGTCTCATCTTTCCAGCTACCAGGAGGGTTGTTACAACAAAAAGTTATTGAATTCAATAAAACAATTTGCTCTTTAAATTTTACTTTAAAACTTGTCAAAAAAACTCTTTTAGGTGTGGTTTGAAGTTTAACGGAAACACTGTTCCGTTAAAAATTTATTAAATTGTAAACAACTATTGACTTATTTTACGTATATAAGCACGTGATATTTTATAACAAATCATAAGCCAAAAATCGACATTATTATCATAAAATTTATAAATAGACAGAAGGGCGTCTCTCTGAAATCTTAATTAATTTTTAATTTTCAAAATTTTATTGGAAACCATCATAATTCTTAAAATGTGACACAAAACATAAAAGATAAAGATTCTGATGATATTATAGGGGTGTTATACCGACGAATCTATTTCAAGACCACTACGATGCAAGCAGCCGTATTCAGCGCCTCAATCGATTTATTTATCCCCAGTACTCATTTGACTACCACAGGAGGATGAAAGGCTGAGCTGACCTGAGGTATTCAGATCGACTGAATTCAGAGTGAAATCCTTGCTCCAGGAAGTTACGCGATGTGGGATTTTGCTTACCTGGGACTTGAACCCAGGACCCCAAGCTCAAAAGTCAAAGACTTTTACCGCTGTCCCATCGCGACATTAGTGCGCCACAATTTTTTAATTTTCAAAAAATATTTTTACAGGAGTTTCTTCTAAAATCTCTTTAAATAAGTAAAATTGATCTATCATTTTATGTACAAACAATTTAATTTGATGGAATGATAATTGATTAAAAAGTTATTGTCGAAAAATCGAGCCAAAAAACTGCACGAGTGCTAAACATTACTTAAATACCTTCACCATGGCTGTAAACGTTGACCTTCAAAACTCAAATTTTTGACTTTATTTACGAATTAGCTAAAGTTTTAACATGTAAAGTTTGGATGAAATATTTTAAGCGGTTTGGGCATTATTCGTGAAAAACCGACGAAACGAAGCTAATATAGACCTAACCGTTTATGAAGTATCTCTATTTTGGCATTAATCGTTGAGCTACAAGCTTCTAAATTCACATTTTTTTTAAATAGTAGCAATATTTTTAATGTATGAAATTTATTGAGAAACTATCAAGCGGTTAAAAGATATTCGAGAAAAGTAAATTATAAAACTTGAGTGTATCGAGAACTCATATTCGAGCTTTGTTTACAATTGCGTAACAGGCATTACTTGCTAATGGACTTCTTAATATTAAGAAGTCCATGACTTGCTTCCCAATCTTGCATAATGTGACCGATTGCGCGTTATTACAAATTATTAAGAAATAGGTGGGGCGGGAAAGCGACCCCGGAATCGGGAAAGTGACCGGGAGCGGGAAAGCGACCGGGAGTGGGAGAGCAAGCGGGAACGGGAAAGCGACCGGGAGCGGGAGAGAAAACGGGGAATTAAACGGGAGCTAGAGAAAAACGATAAAAAAACTCTAAAAACCCCAGAGCAACGTCGGGTAACCCCGCTAGTATATATATTTTGTGACGGATTTCAATTTTTGTTTCTCTATATTTGATTCCCCTTGACTCTCAAGGTTGTGTGAAAATTTCATTACGATCGGATGAATGGTGTAGCAATGCATAAAGGACATACATACATACATACATACATACATACATACATACATACATACATACATACATACATACATACATACATACATACATACATACATACATACATACATACATACATACATACATACATACATACATACATACATACATACATACATACATACATACATACATACATACATACATACATACATACAAACATTCATTTTTATATATATATATATAGATAAAAGTAAATAATACTTTTTTTTAAGTGGTTACTGAAAATTTCAGCTTTTTAACGCTTTTAATTCGACTTATTATTCGAAAAATGTAAAATCGCGCAAAATTTTTAAAAGCTGAAAATTCAAAATTTTGACTTTCAAAAAAATTTTGTTTGATCAATTCTTTTATGTTTGCCTATATGAACATATTAAAGTAAAAACCGCATTTTAATTAAACTCTCCGCACTCAGAACTACGTTGGCGTCTAAAGGCAATCTGTAATCCGAGTAGAATTATAATAATAATAATAATAATAATAATAATAATAATAATAATAATAATAATAATAATAATAATAATAACAATAATAATAATAATAATAATAATAATAATAAAGATAATTTATATAGCACAGTAAAATGAAATAGTCATCCCAAGAGTGCTGTACAAAACGTCAAAACCCTCGGATGAACACAAGAAAAGAAAAAAAAGATAGTTTAGTAGTATGACTTAATAAACAGATGAGTTTTAAGAGTTTTTTTAAAAACTTCAACAGAACAAGATAAACGAATATTTATAGAAAAACAGTTCCATGCTTTAATAGCCGCGACAGAAAAGGTCCGTTGTCCAAACTTGGTAGTCGTCGCAGGCATGACCAGGTCTCCAGCAGTTGTAGAACGCAATCGTCGACGAGATTAAACTGAACTGATGGGCAAACACATTGACGTGATGTATTCAGGCGCGAGTCCATGCACGGCCTTGAAAACAAGCAGACACAGCATAAATTCAACACGCTCTCGATACCTTAACCAATGAAGTTTGTCACGCATGATATCTGAGATGTGATCAAATTTCTTCAGACCAAAGACGAGTTTCACTGCAATGTTGAGTACTGACTTAAAGCGACAGATGACGTAGTCAGGTTGATCACCAAGCAAAGCGTTGCAATAGTCGATTTTTGAGACAACAAAGCTATTAACCAGTGACAACGCAACCGATACTGGTATGCATTTTTTGCATGTTTTGAGTTGTCGCAGCTTGTAATAGCACTTTTCGACCACCTTGCTCACGTGACCAGTTATGGACATGTTGAGCTAAGCAGCACACCAAGGTCCGTCACCATATCGGATGGAGTTACAGTTGCACCACCTAGGTCAATTGAGCAGCAGTCGAGAATGTGCATTCGACGCGTCGTGGCACACCACATACATTCAGTTTTGCCAGTATTCAGTTGAAGCTTGTTGGAAGCCATCCACTGTGCCACCTGTTGTACTGACTCGGCTTTTTTATTTTTAAGGGTGGCTGCATCAACCGGTCTGTGCTACAATACTGTTGAGTGTCATAGGCCTATAAATGTACAGATAAGCCAAATGACTGAATTATTTTTTCAAAGTCAGCAGTATATAAAATGAAATGTAGTAGTCCAAGGAGAGATCCTTGTAGTACACCACAATAGACAGTATAGACTTGTGACATAGCACCGCAAAAACTGAAAGTGTAACATCGTTCAGACAAATTGGACGCCAAAGGATAGACAACAGTGTGCTTTGCAGTTGAATCGTGTGCGAGTCGCTTTGACTTTTAATGTGTATGTTGATGTCAACTGTGATTAGTATTGGGTTCGGCAATGCTCGGGGGTTTTAGAAGTTTTTCTATCGTTTTTTTTCTCGCTTTTCACACTCTCACCTTTTTTTTTACTATCTTTTTTCTTCCTCTCTCTTGTCTGCTTCCGTTTCTTTTTTCGTTTCTTCTCCATAGAAAACTCCTATCTCAACCAGAAACCTGGTTTAAGTTCAGCAGTCCCACAAAAAAAGTGAAGTTGTATGTTATGAAACTATTCATTTTTCAAAAAAAAGAAAAGCTAACTGCTGAAATAACTTCAACATCAAATGTATCATGTGTGAATATGAAGAAAAAGATGGAAGTACTTTTCCGGCAACCAGAAATTATAACTAAAGTGAAATTGAGACCCACTGTTAACATGGACAGGAGTGTCTACAAAGAAAACTGTCACATAATGCTAATTAGTCGAATATTGTCGTAAATTAAACACGCTTCCGCTGTTAACCAACAAAGACTTGACCTGGGGTTGGTGGCTCCAGTAAATATTCATGCTTTTGCATGTTGATTGAAAAACCGCCTTATATAATTCAAATGACATAAACAAAGTTTCTATAAATAAAACAGATTAAAAATGTGCAACATTCACTTAAACTATTAATTGCTCTAAGAAAATGACATTGTCATTTCACAAGCATCGATGTCATTAAAAGTTTATGAAATAAATCAGTAGACACATTAAAAACAATTTAGTAAATTAGTTAGTAAATAAATTCAACCCACTTTGCACTGGAGAGATGCTATGGTAATAAACGCCTTTGTGAACATCTCTATGTAGACGTTCTAGGGTTTGCTCAAACACCTCAGCTGCCCTACTCAGGGAGAGTGCTCGAGTTGAAGGGTAGCGATTAACACGAAAAAGATCTTGAGAGCTTCTTGGACTATGTCGAATTTCATTTAATTCAAGTCGAGTTTTTTCGATTGCTGCGTCGACATATCTATGGACATTTGAAACAGTTCTGTTTATGAATTGTTGTGTTATTGGCTGAAATCTTGCATCTGTAAAAATGTAATTAAATCAAATGGTCAAAACAAAAAATAACAGCTAAAAAAATTAAAAACATGCTTTAATCAAATGCTCTGAAATTTATCAAATATATTGTAAATGTAAAAGCGTGGGCGCAATCGTTGCAATCGTCTAGGACTAAATCCCTCGCTATATTTTTTTTACGAACAATTGCCTATACGTGGCATGCTCTTGCGGGGGCAAACCATCCAGTTTGTTTGTGTTGGCTAAAGATGGTCTGACAAAAAACGGTTTTTTTTTAAATTGACAGAATTTGTACATTAAACTTTTAATAAAAAAACTTAAATAATTTATAAGGCAAAACAACGTTTGCTGGGTCAGCTAGTTTTATTATAATAATAATTGCATTTCGTTTTATTACTGGATTTGATTAATACTATTAATTAATAATATTAATTACGTTATTTTATTTCACATTAATTCTTTTTAATTAAAGTTTATTTAAACCGATTTATATTTAAATTTACTTAAATGATGAATTTATATTTCTTTTAACCTATTGCATTTTCATTATTATTTTTTTTTTTCAACTGTTTAGTAAGGAGTTTTCTGAAAAGTTTACGACCCACAAAATTCAAGGCTAAAAGACAGCTTAAGCAACAATTAGTAATATCAAACTATAGGACATTTAATTTGAACCAATTTAATACAATAACAAATTTAGTCGCCTTCAATGACGGCTTCTTCATTAATGGGAAGGTCGCAATTGATCGTCATCTGGGCAAACCCATTCAGCCTTGCCTGGCCCATTGTGGTGTGTAGATATGATTTAAGTCTTCGCATAGTTTAATTTATAGGTGCTAGGTTAGCTGAGTTGGTAGAGCGTTAGCCTTGAATGTGAGAGCTTCACGGTTCGACTCTCATTCACTGCCTAGTAGCCCATGTCAACGGAAAACTTAGCGGGTAAAATCGTTCTCTCCGTGGGGCATGTAAAAGAACAGCGCCTTTGAACAAAGCGGAAAAGGCGCTCAATAAATTATCAAACATTTACATTTATTTACATTTAAAACATAGTTGAGAAGGATTTCTTGGCTGTCGCAGAAGAGAGGGGCAACGTGATGAAGAGTTTGAGCAGCGTATTGATCGGGGGTAAACGGATTCTTCACAATGCTGCAAAACATCAACTGCGGTATGTTGCCGCTCTGCTTCTGGGCCATTCAACCATTTGGTTTTCCAGCGCAAGTATTCGCCACGCACAGCAGATATGTGACCAAGGTCGCAGACGTAATATTTGAGTTTTTCCTCTAAGCGAAGAAAGGATCCTTTGTCAAGAAACCTTGGAAGGAGACGCTGAATCTGAATGCAGACTCGCTCATTTGGGGAAAATTGTATATATAAGGGAAAGGGTAGATATGAAATTCTCTAACAAAGATTTCAAAACCAAATTATTAGATAATTAATTCGGAATTGTTTGTTTCAATAAATTCAACAAAGGTTAATTAAATAAAAGAGGAAAGAATTGAAAAACATCCCCAAATTAACAGGCCTGCCTGTCACTTCAAAATCCACTTTGGCTAGGTTTGGGGGGGCTGGGCCCCCCCGGCCCCCCTGGTAGCGCCCCTGTGTATGTATGTATGTTAGCAATTTTGCATAACGCGGTGGCGCAGTTGTCAGCAGTCAGCAGTTGATAAAATTAGTGCGCGCAGGCGCGTAATAAAAGTTATTACGCAATTGTACACTGTCAGTCCCAAAGATAAAAAAAGTGGCGTTGAAATTGCGAAATAATAAATAATTTTAAGAAATACAGTGTCATTAGAACCTTATCTTTTGACAAATATTTATTGAAAATGTTAAATTTTACCTCTAACTGTCAATTTTGCAATAGCTTGCACAACTCCTGCTAAGTTGTCCACCGTGCATTCATAAAATCCGTCATCTGAATATTCCACTCTATTTATGATAAGCGATCCTTTTGCAGTAATTTCATATTTGTCATTAGAGGTCAGTATTCCTGGGTCTCCTTTTCTTTGCCACTTAATATTTGGACTTGGATCTCCGCTTCCAACTATGCAATCAAATTTCACTCTACTTCCTATAGCAGTCACTAAGTCTATTGGTGGTTTCAAAATAGTAGGTGGAGCTAAATGATAAACAAGAAAATTAACTTGAACACAGAATTTAAGAATTTCTACAATAGTAAAGTTCTTTACCAATAGATAAAACCGTCAGTTGTGCACTTGCTTCAGCTACTCCACCAAAATTATCCGCAACGCACTGGTACGATCCTTCGTCGTATCGTTCGACAAGTGTTATCGTCAACGTTGTACCACTGGGATTAATGTTTATTCGTTCAGTGTTAACTAAATCTATTCCTACAATTTGTTAAATAACTTTAGTTTATTATATGTAATTGCATAAACTGTCATTTAATTTACTTAAAACCATTTTTTTTCCAGATGATTTTGGCAGGTGGATCTGAAGAGACATCGCAAGAAAAAAACACGGGATGTTGTTCAACAACTTTTTGGTCCCGAGGTCTAGTTGTAAATACTGGAGCAGCTTCAATAAACAAAAGATTTTTCATTCTTAGACAGCGAAGAATCTAGGGAGTGCATTTGAAGGAATAAAAATTGAACTAATACAACTGTTGCTGTTACCACATCAACTCAGATAAATGATGTAGAACATTTTCAAGATCGACTTAAAAAATTAGTACGTTTTCTTTCAAATGCGTGAAAAGTTAATTTAACTGATGATCTCTGCATATTTTTGTTACTGAGGATTTTTTAGTCCACGTAAAAGCCAACAAAAACTGACTGTTCTACAGTTGGGTACCCAAAAATCATTATATTTACCATCCAAGATAATTTATTTGAAAACGTCAGTATTTCTTCATTGCCTTAACATCAATTCAAGTGCGTGAAATATACTATTCAACAACTAACCACTTTTTATCTCACGGCTATTTTACGGTGTGCCGAGGCCATGAAAGTGTCAGTAAATTAAAAAAAAAGATAAGATACAATTTTTCCAGCTAAGCCTTGATTAAAAAAAGACTTAAAAACTAATTTCAACAAAAATCTAAAGAGGACGCAAATGCTTATAATTTAATATATGTCACACATAAGACGGCTGATGGGTTGTTTATGGTTTATCCCCAACATAGACAATTAGGAAAACGGAAAACATTTAATAGCCGGTTTACGGTTAGCTTAACATTAAAATTATTTTTTTGTTATTTTGTGTAATTACTAAATTATAAATTGTAATAATCGTTTTATTAAAAAATATCAGGTATAAGGCGACTAAAGCACCCGTTAAATTTAAATTAACAATTAATTATTATTTTATATTTTTAGGTTTTTCTTACTTGCGAATGTAGAGAAAGCCTAATGCGCTTGTGAAAATAAAATTATTATTTGTATTAATGTATTGCATGCAAGTGTATTTCTTAGGCAACTAATAGGCACGTTAAATTGAAATTAAATTAATTACTTTTTACTTTGTAGTTACTTTGCTATATGGCAAACCTCAGCTCATTAAATTTAAATTATTATTTTATTATTTTCTATTTTGTAGTTTGTTCAACTCCCATCTAGTGAATGTAAAGAAACCCTCAACCAGCGAAGTATACAATCTATCGAAGACAATGCTTTTTATATAAAAAATACCACTGTTACGGATTCAACCCTTAGTGACTTATATAAGCTAATAAGATACACGCAGCTATGTAGGGGAGACCAGGCACCCTTGATAGCAAGGCACCCTTGATGCTATAACGTTTTTTCATCACTTACTTATAACATCGAATTGAGCATGGCTCCAGTCTATTAAAAATATCAATTCCTCCCTTTTCCTGCTTCATTATTATGGAGTTGTAATTTCGACTTTATTGATACATCTCACTTTTAAAGATAAAAAATAATGTTTCACTGTTTTTATGAATGCTCAAGCTAAAACAATAATGCATTGATTGATATGTTTTATATACCATTTTGAAGATAATTCATTCTAGTTTAAAGCGTTTGTTTTTTAAATGCTTTTATTTAACTTCACTCGTCTCTCTGTCTGTGGTGATCAAATTAGGTTGGAGGCGTGGCCAATTGTATTCATTGGTTTGTATGTTGTGATCAAATCTAGGTTAGTTGGCGTGGCTAATTGTATTCAACGAAAAATTTAGAAATTTTTTGTTATTTTATTTATTAATAATAATTACAACTAAAATTCAACCGAATACGTTATTTACTGAATCTTGATTATTTATTAAGCCGAATAGTTTCGATTGCTAAGGTGGAGAGTTTTTTTCATTAGAATTAAATGTTAACGAAAAATTTATAAAATTTTATATTTTATTTAATAAAAATTTAATATAAATACACATTCACAACTAAAATTCAACCGAATCCGTTATTTACTGAATCTTTGTTATTTTTTTTAATAGTTAAATAGTTTCGGTTGCTAATAGTCGGGTAGAATTAGAAATTTTCCTGTTTGTACCACTGATCTCTATAATATAACTGGATTGCGCTTAGCCCATTATTGCAATAGAAATGTTGTCGCCAGTCTGCCGCCATTTTACTACTCTCAATTACCAATGCAGCCGTCGTGTTTACGTCGATCGTCGCATGATATACGAACAATTAAGGGGTTTTAATTAAATTTAATTAATTTACTTGAAAATAAAAAATTTTATTTAGTTATTCGGTATTTCTAACAGTTTTCTTTGTGTCTCTCCATTTTCTTTCATTAGCTTCAGGAATCTTTCTTCGTTTTTTTCATCTGCGTCTAAAAAGTTCAATTATCTTTTGAATATCTGACATCGCGTGGTTTTATTCCTATCCTTTGTCACCAATTGTTATGATGTTTATTTTTCCAGAAATCAGATATCAATTTCCAGAATATACTTAGGCTTAGAGTAAATAATATAAGTTGAAAATAACTATAAGATAAGTCTCCATCTCATTACTATCTAACCGTGAAGTCACTTTAAATAGATTTAAATTGATATTAATTTATATATATACAATAACTCCATTTGTCTCTCTCACTCCTGTGCCCTGTAAAGTAATGGAAGGCATTCTAAATGAACACATCATGCAGCACTGCGTCGTCAGCAAACATCAACATGGTATTCTCAAGAAAAAAAAGCTGCTTGACAAATCTACTTGAAACTCGCGACATACTCACTGAGGCTGTTCATTGCCGCTATGTGGCTGACGTAGTATATACAGATTTTGCCAAAGCATTTGACAGAATACTTCACAAACGCCTACTGCATAAACTAAAAACTTACGACATCCGTGGTATGCTACTCACATGGGTCGAAGCGTGGCTGAAAGACAGGAAGCAGCGCGTTTTGATTGAAGGCTGTGAGTCCGAGTGGAAGAATGTTACCAGTGACGTTCCTCAAGACTCTGTTCTTGGTCCACTACTTTTTGTGTAATATATTAACAACTTACCGGACACTATCACACACCAAATTAAAATGTACACGGATATATATATATATATATATATATATATATATATATATATATATATATATATATATATATATATATATATATATATATATATATATATATATATATATATATATATATATATATATATATATATATATATATATATATATATATATATATATATATATATATATATATATATATATATATATATATATATATATATATATATATATATATATAGCCGCGACGGTGTTCTCTATGTACAGGCCGACGGTGTAGCTATGGGATCGCCGTTTGGTCCTACATTTGCAGGATTTTATATAGGACATTTGGAGAATAAAGTGTTCAACGGTATTCTTCAACAACCACATCTCTATGGACGATATGTCGACGATATTTTTGTCTGTTGCCGCGACGTTTCCAAACTAATGGTTTTGTGTGATACTTTTGAGGTCACATTCTTCCACTCGGACTCACAGCCTTCAATCAAAACGCGCTGCTTCCTGTCTTTCAGCCACGCTTCGACCCATGTGAGTAGCATACCACGGATGTCGTAAGTTTTTAGTTTATGCAGTAGGCGTTTGTGAGGTATTCTGTCAAATGCTTTGGCAAAATCTGTATATACTACGTCAGCCACATAGCGGCAATGAACAGCCTCAGTGAGTATGTCGCGAGTTTCAAGTAGATTTGTCAAGCAGCGATCCCATAGCCACACCGTCGGCCTGTACATAAAGAACACCGTCGCGGCTATATATATATATATATATATATTTTGAACGTATTTTGGCTTGATATTTTCCTTAAGGCACGCTCCATTGAAAATAATGGCCCATTTGCGTTTATCAGTTTTCGCGACAAAGCCTCAATAAATCGTAACTTAGAAGACGAAAGACGATTTTTGATGTCAGTCATTTTATTATTAACTGTACATGGGCTGCAGTTTCGGAAAACTTTTTTCCATCCTCAGAGCCCGAAAATAAAGTAACTGTTTAACAAAATAAAATGAACGTACCACGTACTATAAATGCAAAAAACAGAACAGAAATCAAAACGTGGAAGGGCACAACTGAAATGTAAACAACATAGGTAACATGAATGGAAGCAGGTGTAGTTAGTAAGTATGTTGCTATGATAGGGCGAAAGTTGTTATTAAAAGGTGAAATGAGAAATTATTGAAAATATTTAGTAATATATGGTAGAATGAGGTTTGTAACTATAAATGAAATATAACTATTGTTGCACGGTATAGGAAAGGAATGAAGAATCAATCTCTATCGGTATCTTTTTTATCTCGTTTTCGACGAGAAGTAATATTAGGATTATTAATGATATCAGGAAAGATGTGTTTATTAGGCGAACTTGCGTTATTAAGGGCTGGTGAGGAATCGTGGGACGGTTGAGTGGTGACGTATTGTTGCGGTTGAGTGTCGCTGTGATGGGCAACTAAATCGGAGTCGTTAACGTTTTTGGAGGGGGAGCGATCGTGTTGAAGGTTATCTTTAGAGCAATCTTTGGTTGAAGAAAGGTCGAAAATAGAGTGGCATGGATTATCAGGCGCCAGGGTTTTATGACAAGTCATAGTATTTTCAGAAGAGCTGTTGCAGGCGGCGATCTGTTGATCTGAAGGGTTGTTTTGCAGACTGATGGCGTGTTGTCCTAGTGGACGGTGAGTGTCGACGGAGTCAACGCCTGTTTCGTGTTTATTGGTCTCGGTTTGGTTTTTGGGGGCTAGTACTTGTTCGTTAGTAAAACTCGGTTTAGGCTCTCCTAGTCTGTAGCCATGTAGTAAAGGAACCGTAGTATGCGCTGTACTAGAAGTCGGCCGACCGAGGAGTGTGCTCGGTCCTTGTGGAAAATGCTGGCGTCCATTATTGTGATCAAACAGTTGCAAGGTCTGATCGAAATGGTTGTTTTGAATATTCATACTGGGTTGATTTCGTAATATATATAGTGCTTCAAGGATCTTTAGCCGAGTCGGATCGTCTGAGGAAATGAGCACGCGAGTGTTGGGGTCGGTGATGGTCCTCGTGAGCGCGACTCCATGATTGGTAAGGAAATGAGTCTGAATGTTGCCGCCCTGTATGTGCATGGTTAGCCGCCTAGATAAGTCGTTCTGGTGTGACCATTGTATGTTGCGACCTCTTCGTGTTCGAAAGGGCAGCGAAACTCATACACAACGTTAGTTTTTTTAAGAAGGGTCGGACGGATAAGGTTATTTGGAGCGACGAGGTTATGAGTTTTGCGAGTTTTGTAGTAAATCAGGAACTGGATTTTACTGGTTGGGTCGACTGGACCGTATTATGTTTCGAAGAATTGATTCATCGGTTTTGTAGTTATCGTGCATTTGAGCGCGATAATGTAGTGCAACAGTTGATATTGAGGCTTTGTTGCAAAAACTGATAAACGCAAAATGGGCCATTATTTTCAATGGAGCGTGCCTTAGGGAATATATATATAGATATATATATATATATATATATATATATATATATATATATATATATATATATATATATATATATATATATATATATATATATATATATATATATATATATATATATATATATATATATATATATATATATACACGTTTCCTGCCGCTAAAATGTAATTTATGTTTACATTCCCGTTTTATTTTATCTTTGTGTTTTTATTCAGTTCCCTTCCTAGATTTATAATAATATATTATAAATCTATGATCCCCTTCGTGGTCGTAATTTTCAGTTTTTCTTATCATTACTTTTGTTCAAGAATTAAAAATGTTAAAGAAAAAGTCAGAAGCACAACCGATTGGATCTCCTTCAAATAAAAAACCAAATAATTTTAAAAGTGAATGGCTGAATGCTTTGATTGGAGTTCAGGAAAGAAGTTAAAGAAGAATTCGTTGAAATTTATTTATTTATTGTGAGGTACGTTTCAATTTCAAGCATCAAGTGCCGATTGCGAAAGAGGATTCAGTATGAAGAAGTTAATTAAAACAAAACTGTGGATGAGGTTGGATGTGGATCACTTCGAAGTTGGAAGAATTCATGATGAGTAAAATTAATTTGATTGCAGGAAACACAGTTAACATTGACAAAGTCAATAATCTGTGGAAATCAGAAAAAGGAAGAAGAGAATCTCATGCAAACTAATTTATTTTCAATTACTTTTAGATTTTGACTTGAATGTGTGTCATATTTGTGTATATATTTATAATGCATTTGTCTTTATATATATATATATATATATATATATATATATATATATATATATATCCGAAAGAAGAGAACAAAGTGATTGCTGCGAGAAAGAAATTGATATGGTGACCGATGAAGATATACTCAACGTCAAAGACATAGAGGATGCCGTCATGGAAAATCTCACTAACCAGAAAGAAACTACACCTGTCAAGAATTATGAAAGGTCTGGGGATACTGAGGGAGATCTAACTAGAGAAACGCCTGTTTGTTTTAAAAGCTGTGGCTCTAAAAATACGGAGTCAGAATCACTCTCTCTTGATAGTTTCCACACAGATGAAATGATTGAAGGAAAAGAAAATGACTTGGAAGAAAAACATAAAAGTAGTAATAATGTCGACGATGAAGATGTTTTCTGTAACTGTGAAGGTAGTGAAGTCGAGGTTGATGGCGATGCGGCTAAAAATTGTGGAACTACACTAATCGGAGAAATTGAGAATGTTTTGATTAATAGTGCAGGTGAGGCTGAGACACCTGCAGTGTTTGAACATTTACTTTGCAATCCAAACATTAATATAAAAAGAAAAAAGTAGAAAACAAAAACTACGGGAAAAGTGAGCGTGAAATCAGCTGTGTGGCTTGCTGGTTGTGTACTTAATTTGTATTTTAGTGAGACTTTGGCTGAACGCGTCGACACTTGTTTACTCACTGAAAGCGTGTTTATTAATACTCGGCTACTTTTATTGATTTTACGTCTAATTCTGCATGTATTGAAAACAAACTAACTGCTGTTTAATTTACTTTATTATTATAATTTGAGAAAGTGTTTTTTCGATTTAAATAAATACCGTTTTATTATTATAAATGAAGCTCTGAAGATGGTTAAATTAACCGAAACTGGCCAGTCAGCTGGAAAAATTAAAGATTTTAAAACGTTGCTTGGTGTGGTTTTAGAAAGGAAAGATATTGTTGTTTTGCAAGGTTTATACAAGAAACTGTTGAATGCAAAATGGGCGACAAAGTTCAATGAAACTTGCTTGCGGGAAAATATTGTCCCCAATTATGTATGAAATATATATATATATATATATATATATATATATATATATATATATAAATATATATATATATATATATATATATATTTGCGTATTTCGTTTCTTTAGTTTTGTTTACTCTTCTCGTTTTACTTTTGACCCTGATGATGGCTGACATAGCTGAAACGGTCCGTCGGTCTGACAATAAAAGTTTAAAGAAAAAGTTTTTGACTAATTGTAGTCTCGAACAGCGAGTTTTATACCGAAAAGTCGAGAATTTGGCTCGAAAAGTTGTTTCTGCCAAATGGCGAGTTGTAGTTTTTTAGAGCATGTCTCAAAGATATATATATATATACACACAAAATAAATAAAACATTTAAAATTAACACATAGAAACGTGTAAGTGACCTCTTCACCTTACACATACTTCAACTTGTTTAAAATTGGGAAAAACCCGCCGACTACTACTTCGGTGATTTATTTATTTTCAACTTGTTTATATTCAACGATGACGTACGATGCATTATATATATCCGCAAAGCGTTAAACTTTAACAAAAAAGTGTTCTAACAAACCTTGTTCAGCGTCTTATTATCTATCAACGTGAGTTTTTTCAGACCTGCAGATGCTAATCGGGTGACATACATAATACATAATACATACATCATTGCGTTTTTATAGTAGGGAATTGACGCACGCTTTGCGTGCGAAGCGTATGAGTTTTTTCATCCAATCGTAGAAGATTTTGTGCTTGAGCACGTTTTGAACTGGTCGTCTCTTTGAATGGCAGATAATGACAAACCGCCTACGGAAAAAAACCGACCTTCAATAGTTGATATTGGTAAAAACCGCCTAGGAATAAAACACATTTTTTGCTTTGACGGCCGTCCGCCAACTCCTATTTATTTATTTTATATGTTTATATTGAGTGATGACGTACGTTTCTCTATATACATATCAGTTTTTCGCTTCGGCGGTCTCCCGCCAAAGCTGATTTATTTATTTTCAGTTTAGCAAATTAGTTAATTTTCTTAAATAATAATATTATTAATAATTAAAATAAGAGGAATAATAATTGCAAAATAGTAAAATGTCGTTAAAAATAATTTAATTAAATGTATCCGCAATAGAACTTTCCAATCCGCATAGAACTTTCCAATATTGGGAATAATATTAGCAAATTAGTTAATTTTCGTTATTCATAATATTATTATTAATTAAAATAATGGAATAACTTATATTTTTATATAATTATAATTGGGGAAAACCCACCGGCTTTCTTCTTCGATGATTTATTTATTTTCAACTTGTTTATATTGAAAGATGACGTACGATGCATTATCCCTACTATAAAAGCGCAATGATGTAATATGTCACCCGATTAGCATCTGCAGGTCTGAAAAAACTCACGTTGATAGATTATGAGACGCTGAACAAGGTTTGTTAGGGCACTTTTTTGTTAAATTGTTAAAATAAAAAGTTATTAGCCGCGAAAGTCTAACGCTTTGCGGATAAATATAGCATCGTTCGTCATCGCTAAATATAGACAAGTTGAAAATAAATAAATCACCGAAGTAGTAGTCGGCGGGTTTTTTATTTATGTAAATTATTATTAACGACAATTTACTATTTTGCAATTATTATTCCTCTTATTTTAATTATTATTAATAACGAAGATTAACTATTTTATTAATAATATTATTAATTACGAAAATTAACTAATTTGCTAATATTATTCCTATTATTGGAAAGTTGGACGCTTTGTGGCTTTGCGGATATATATAGCATCGTACGTCATCGCTAAATATAGACAAGTTGAAAATAAATAAATCACCGAAGTAGTAGTCGGCGGGTTTTTTATTTATGTAAATTATTATTAACGACAATTTACTATTTTGCAATTATTATTCCTCTTATTTTAATTATTATTAATAACGAAGATTAACTATTTTGCTAATATTATTTCTATTATTGGAAAGTTCGACGCTTTGCGGAAATATTTAATGAAAAATTATTATTAACGACATTTTTCTATTTTGTTATTATTATTCCTCTTATTTTAATTATTATTAATATTATTAATTACGAAAATTAACTAATTTTCTAATATTATTCCTATTATATTGGAATACGCCATAACTCAATATAAACAAGTTGAAAATAAATAAATCACCGAAGTAGTAGTAAGCGGGTTTTTCCCAATTTTAAACAAGTTGTAAATTATTATTATTAACGACAATTTACTATTTTATAAAACGTGTTCATATGCAACTGGCTATAATAGTCACACGCTTCGCTTGCGAAGCGTGCGTAAAGTTATTACTATAATAGCGCATAGGTGTTGTTTTTGAGCTTAAAGTGCGATTTGATTGCGACTACCTTTACTATTAATATGTAAAAACTCACACGCTTCGCGCGCGAAGCGTGCGTCAACTGCTGGTGCATTATATATATCCGCAAAGCGTAGAACTTTCGCCGCTAATAACTTTTTATTTAAACATTTTTAACATAAAGTGGCTTAACAAATTGTGTTCAGCGTCTCATAATCTATAAACGTGAGTTTTTTCAGACCTGCAGATGCTAATCGGGTGACATACATAATACATCATTGCGCTTTTATAGTAGGGAACAAGCAGGTTGAATTGACTCAAGGCTTGCTGGAAGCTCTTACAACTCGCCAGGTTTTTTACTTTGTTTATTTAGATTCAGCCAGGCTTATAGGTATATTATTTTATACTTTTTAGGGCGCGAGGAAAACGTTGTTTTTTTAGAAAAAAGTATTTTTCATGATGTAAATATTATTGTCTATTCGCCAAGACCTGAAGTTATAGTTTAATTAAATTGTGAGAATTTGTTTATTGAGCCAATATATAATCCCGCCCTATGTTTTTCTGATTTTAATGTTATTTAAAATATTTTCGGATTCAACTTGATGATATCTAAATTTTAATTTATTGTTTTTGAGTAGTAACGTTAACACATTTATGTATTTTCCGTTGACATTTGCAAAACTTACTAAAGACATGCAATCTGGCAAATGCGGAAGTAGTTCCAACACTGTTACTAGCAATGCACTTGTAAATTCCTTGGTCAATTGACTGTAAGAAATTAACTAATGTTAATAAATAATGTAATATTGTGAATAAATATTTTTTCAGAGCACAAACTTTGAGATTAGTCATTGTTAGAGTACCAGTTTCGTCAAATCTAAAACGTGGGTCATGAGCTAGGGGCCGGTCATTAAAAGTCCATCTGATATTTGGAAGAGGATAACCATTGGCTATACATGACATGATAACAGCTCCATTTTCATTGACAGATTTATCTTCTGGTTTTACTATGATGTGAGGTTTTGCTACAATGAATAATTGCTGAATTATGAAAACACTTACTTTAACATCTTTCTCAATATCAATGCTGGTAAAAGGCTTTGAAAAGTTAAAACTAGGGCTGTACCGGAATCCGTTCCGGTTATTACGGAATCTGGCAGTTTTTATAACTCCGGTTCGGGTTAGATTTTATCAGATTTTGCCGGATTTTTTTGGATTGTAATCACCTCAATAGCAACAAGCCATGAGCCAGCCTTTTAAACAGAATATCAAGGATTTGAAGTTGAACTTGACCATATCTGAATTAACCACTGTTTCGAAAGCCACTACAGCGGTGGAAACAGAAACCAAATGCGCTTTTCTGATCTAGCAGTGTTGGCACGTGTTTACCTTAGTCCACCACTAACCATTGTAGCATCTGAAAGACGTCAGCGCTGCAGGAGGAGTTTATGACTGATCACCGTTCATTAATGTTGCCATGAAATACTGAACGTTTAATATATCTCAAGTACAATAACCAACCACAGTGCATGCCGTATGCCGTAGGACAGTGATGATGTTTTTATTTTGTGTTTTGATTTTGTAATTTGGTTTAAATAACATTAGCCTTATCTATATGAATAAACAAGTTAAGGAAAAAACGAATTTTTTACCAAAAACCTTTTTTTATAGTTGTTGGGAGTATGGATTTATAGCCATATTTATTGTATGGCTTATAAATATATATATGGCCTAAATGTATGTATGTATATATATATATATATATATATATATATATATATATTATATATATATATATATATATATATATATATATATATATATATATATATATATATAATATATATATCTTTAAGTTTTGTCTTATTTTTTTTAGTTACATCATAAAACAAAGCAGATGTAATTTCATTAACTCCGCCTTGCTTTTGTAAGCCAGTCCCAAGCCTGGAGGAGGAGGAAAAAGTTTAAAAGGATCAAATTATGATCCACGACTGGAAGTACTTAGGTGCTTCTCATACAGCCGTTTCAGTCTTAAAACACTTTACAATAGTATTTGAGAAAAAATAGGTCTTTGTTCTGGCGTGGGTCATGAAATTAAAATTACGCCTGCTTTTATTCCGAAAAAATTGAAAGCATACATGACCACCGAACTTATTAAAAAAGCTGTATCGAATCAGATACAGGAAATGTTACAACAAAATACTATTATTCCTTCACAAAGTCCCATGGTTAGTCCGATGGTATGTGTGTTAAAAGGTCCCAAGGGTCGAATGGTGTTCGCTTGGCTGTAGATTATCGACATGTGAAGCGTTTCACAAAAAGTGATTGTTTTCCCATACCAGATATTTCTGATGTTTTGCATAACGTAGGGAGAGCAAAATATATAAGTTGTTTCGATGCCAAAAGTGGGTATTGGCAAATCCCGATGAAACCAGAGTCAAGATGGTTGACAGCGTTTGCCTGTGAAGAAGGTGTGTTTGAATTTTTAAGGATGCCGTTTGGACTGAAGTCGGCGGGGTATACATTCATGCGAGCCATTTCTGAATTGCTCAGACCAATTCGTTCATTTACTGAAAACTTTATCGATGATTTCGCTATTCACCTCATCCAATTGGGATGAACACTTAGAACATCTGACAAAATTCTTGAGCTTAATTTCAAGAACATGGTTTGACGCTCAATTTAAAAAAATATCGTTTTGCTCAAAGTCAAATAACATTCCTTGGTCATGTTATCGGCTCAGGTCATATAGCCCCTGATCCAATTAAGATTTCTACTGTTAAAGATATTAAACCTCCGTCAAATAAGAGGGAATTAAAACGATTGATTGGTTTCTTTAGCTATTTTAGAAATTATATTCACATTTAGCGGAAACTGCTTATGCTTTTACAGAGTTAACAAAAAAAAATATGCCAACCAAAATCGATTGGAAAGAGAAACATCAATTAGCTTTAGATAAACTTATCTCAGATTTATCTAATTATACTAACCTTAATACAATCAATTGTACCCAACCGTTCTCAGATGTTCTAAGTGTTCATCCCATATAGGAGAAGACGCGATAATTCTGTCGCAGATTTTATGTCCTGAATATAAGTTCTTTTATATGTAGATTCATCAAGTTCCCTATTATTTTGAGTTTAAAATATTTTTTGGACGGAGTAGGTGATGTTTTCCTTTTGTTGATTGTTATAACCGTAATGGGCAACCGCGGATGATTTTGGATGAACTTTTGTTAGTTAATTCATTTAGATAACGATAACTAGTTACTGGTTATCGTCTTTTCGGATGGGAGGCGGGTCAGTGCTGGACCCCCCCTTTTTCTTTTTGAACCGAATATTGATTATACTTATTTTATTTCTAGCGATATTGTTTAGTATTTAGTAAAACCCAATTTAGCATCTTCTGTTTATCGAATATGGTATTGTTTTAAGCGAGCCAATGAGAGCGCATGTAAACTCCCGCATTTATTAATTGGCGTACGTTTCTTGGTATAGCGACATTTTGACCGATTAATTTTTGATAAAAATTTCATGGATTTAAGATTAGGTATATCTTTATAGTCTATCAAAATTTGTTACACTCGCGATCGAGATTTAGGGAGATAATTGCGTGTTTACATCAGCCTGTTTAATATTAATTAATATTGATTTTTAGTCGGCGAATCAGATAGGCGGATTGTGATCACGTGGTCAGATTTTGTTATATAAGGCGGCTCACGAATGCAGTAGTGTAGCAGTCCAGTTGGTTTTTTTGCTAGAGGGAAAGTCCTGTGCAACTTTTCCGCGTTACTACCTTGTCTGATTAAAATTTCTAGCTTGTTTTTAAGTTAAAGAAAGTTCTGCTTAATATCTTCTTCAAGTGTTTTTTTGTGTCAGCAAGTTTGGAAGGCTAGGCGCTGACACTCAGCCAAAATTTTGCAGACCACAAAAAATACCTTTGGCTTACGAAGAAATAAATTTTAGGGAACTTGAAAGACTAGTCAATGAAGGAGTTCTTAAAAAAGTTGAATACAGTTTTGAGATCAAATATTAACGAACAGCAAATTTTGGTCAATCTGATGCCTTATCAAGACTCATTGATTCCAAAAAAACAACAGGAAATGAGGATTTGATAATAGCAGGTGTAAACGAAGACATCACAATGATACAAGAGGATACGATGAGACAATTACCTGTTAGTAAGAAAGATATTCAAATCATGACAAAAGAAGACTCTGAACTCAGAGAGTTAAGTGAGATCATTAAAAAGGGATTTTGGCCAAAAGTTAAACCTGGATCAAACTGGAATGCATTCCAAAGTAAAGCAACTGATTTTACTTTAAATGATGGTATTCTATTTATGGATGTAAGAGCAGTAATTCCAAAAAAACTGCAACAGCGTATATTGAGGATGCTACATCAGGGTCATCCAGGAATTACGAAAATGAAAATGCTGGCCAGACAGTCGGTGTATTGGCATGGAATCAATAGAGATATTGAAAGTATGGTGAAAAGCTGTGATGCATGTCAAAGAATGAATTGTTATGTCATAGACACACAGATTTTCTTGAAAAAAAACTGATCAATTGAATTATTTTCTTATCGGTCCACTCCATCGTAATTTCTATTGTTTAAAGTAAACAACCAACCAGTGAAAAAAGTAGAAGTCATCAATAGTACATGTGTGAGGATTTGATCAGACTTACATTGTTTTCATTCGTTGTGTGGTAAAGTGAAAAAAGAAACCACAGTTGCTGTTTTGAAAAAGCAATCAATAAAACTGGATGAAAGAAAAGTTGATCCAGAGTTCATTGAGCGTTTTTCTGAAGATAACTTTGCTTTATTTTGTCAGGAAAATTCAGTGAATACGTTCACTGATCTTAAAATAAACCCAATTTCTTTTATATCTGCATAAATCAATGCCACCCAGAAGGTAGCAAATTTGAAAGTCATCAATACTTGTTTAGAATGTACTGTAAAGTTTCCAACAGACTTCAACAATGCTCTCGCACACGCAAACCTCACAAGCACCTTGAAGTCCAAATATTTAAATATCACCAGACACCAACATCTCATGCCGATTCCATTAACAATTTATATACGTAACTATAAACGTTTTTAACTTGTAAAATTGACTAGAAATGTTGTGTAATAAGATATGAAAAATAGTCCTAAATATAATTAGAATAAACACTAAAGTTGACTTGAAAAGAATTATTATCTGTTTTCCTAATTCAATATTAAACTTTGCATGTCATGAGCTATCATTAAAATTCATCTCAATTGAAAGTTATATATATATATATATATATATATATATATATATATATATATATATATATATATATATATATATATATATATATATATATATATATGCTGTAATCGAGGACATCCTTAGTCTACGTGGCATGTTGTTGGGATTGAGTCGGTCTGGCGTGAGCTTGTTGAATGGCGGCCGTGACTTGAGATATTTGACTTCGAATCGGAACTTGTACAATCTATTTTCTTTTTGTAGATTTTAATTAATAAAATCTTAAACCTGAACCAATGAGTACAACATTTGGTGTCAGAAGTGACATCTCGTTCGTCAAGAACAATTCGTGTCATGTTTCGTTATTGTATTGTTCTTAAAACATTTGAAGAGTTGTTGGTGCCTGAGCTGCGAAGAAAAAAAAGAGACTTCAACACAAAAGGGAAAAAGTCGGAGTTGTTTGAACGTCTCGGTATAGCGTTGGTGGAAAAAAGCGTTCCTCAACGAAACTTTTTAAATGAATTTAAATTCTTAAGGACAGAGGTGGCAGCATCACTAAAACAAGGAAAAGATTTCCACGACACGTTGTTGTTGCTGAAGGAGGAAATAAAATATAAGGCTTGGGAAACTATGCTTGTTAAAAAAGAAAAAAATGAGGGCAGTTTTAAAAAAGAATTTGAAGAAATTTGTTGTGAATTCAGTCGTGACGTGACATTTTCAGAAGAAAAAGCTCCAATCCTTGTAGAAAGTGTCAGTAATAAACTTCTCGAACAGAATTTGCAGGAAGTCAACAAACCAGTTGTTTCTGATTTGATCACTGAGTAGGATGCAAAGATGGATGTTCAAGTGGTGAATGAAACACAAACTTTTTTGATAGCAATGATAATAATTTCTGAAGAATTGAAAAAGACAAATGATCTGCTTTAAAAAGAAAAGCTGATACTGATGATGCCATGAAGTTTGGTTTTTTTCGCTCTCAAAGCAACTGAAAAAGAATGTTTAAAGATGTTGGTGATGCATTGAAGAAATATGGTCTTATATGCCACAGTTCCATAGTAGAGAAAAAGGCAAAAAAGGATGCTGATAGTGAAAAGATTGAGCCCGTTATTCACCGAGAGAAACTGGAAGATTATGTTAATTAAGTTGTGAGCAGTGCTTTTGAGGAAGCTGTTAGTGCCGGTGATGAAGATGTTTTGAAGAATGTGGAAAAAGAAATTAAAGACAAATTGGCATCTAGTTTTCATGAAATTTCTGTTCAAAAGAAAAAAAATTGAAGAACCAGGAACAAATGAATCGTGTAACGAATTCAGAAACGAATTGTCTATTGTGGTCATGAAATTGACCGAAATGGACTGCACAAAACAAAAAACAAGAATGACGCTAGTTTAGCAGCACCTGCTCCATGCAATCAGCAACAGCTAAGGTCTTGTAACGTATTGCTTCAATATTACTCACGGTTCTTACCGTAATTTATCAGCAGTAATGCGTCCACTTTACAGACTTCTTGAAAAACAAACAAGGTGGGCGTGGTCAACAGAGTGTGATCAAGCATTTACAGCTGTGAAACAACTAGTGGCATCCGACCGAGTCTTAATGTACTATAATCCCAGTCTACCCATCAGACTGGCTTGTGATGCTAGCCCGTACGGCCTCGGCGCCGTGCTTTCCCACGTCACATCAGACAACGTTGAACGACCGGTCGCCTTCGTTTCCCGTTCACTAAGTGCAGCGGAGCGTAACTACAGCCAGCTAGATAAAAAGGCCCTTTGTCTATACTGGGTGGCAACGAAATTCTTTTCCTACATTTATGGTCGTCGCTTTACCTTAGTCACCGATTATCAACCGTTGGTTTCAATCTTCAATCCGAATAAATCTTTGCCGGCTATGTCAGCCGCCCGACTGCTGCGGTATGCAGTGTTTTTATCCGGTCTCGATTACACGATCGAAATTCGTGAATCTGGCAAACATGCGAACGCTGACTTTTTCTCTCGCCTTCCGCTGGCTACAACTGACGATCATGAATCAGATGCGGCAGATGTTTTTGCGATCAGTCAACTAAACAGTCTGCCAGTCACCAGCAATGACATCCGACGCCATACACAGCGCGACCCGCTTTTGTCGCGCATATATCAACTTACTATGTCTGGTTGGAATCATGTTCTGCCACGCGACCAAGAGCTGACACCGTTCTACAACCGTCGGACTGAACTATCAGTTATCCAGGGATGCGTCATGTGGGGCATGAGGGTTGTTGTTCCCATGCCACTGCGTCAACACATACTTAATCAACTACATGAAGGCCATAGTGGCGTAGTTAAAATGAAAAATTTAGCACGCAGTTATGTCTGGTGGCCCGGCATAGACCAAAAAATTTAACATGTTACAGCAAAATGTCCAGGGTGTATGGTCACACAAAATACATGAGTAACAGCACCTCTTTATCCTTGGGAGTGGCCGAGCAAACCGTGGCAGCAAATTCAGATTGACTATTGTGGCCCGTATTTAGGCTACATGTTTCTAGTCGTGGTTGATGCACACTCCAAGTAGCCAGAAGTTGCAATCACAAAATCGACAACGTCAGAACGAACGATTGAAATTCTGCGAGAAATTTTCAGCCGAAACGGAATTTGTGAACAACTAGTCAGTGACAATGCGCCACAGTTTACTTTAGACAAGTTTCTACAATTCATGAAGAACAACGGAATTGTACACATTAAGTCTGTGCCATATCACCCAGCGACTAACGGGTTGGCGGAAGGTTTTGTACAAACACTCAAAAAAGCACTGAAATCCGCTCAAAGTGATGTAAGTACGCTGAAGAAGAAGTTGGCACAATTTCTGCTGACTTATCGTAACACGCCACATTCAACGACAAATGAAACACCAGCTATGCTTTTCATGGGACGTTCATTAAGATTTACTGAGACCAAGTCTGGAAGACCGAGTGCATCATGCACAAATTAGAACAATGGAGGGTCATTCAAGCCGCAAATTACGTGATTTTATGGAAGGACAAACGGTGGTAGTTTGTGATTACCGAGGCCAAGATAAGTGGATACCTGCAACAGTAGTAAAACGTGCAGGTCTGCTGAGTTACGAGGTGAAGACAAAAACTACAAATCCGTCTATTTGGCGCCGTCATGTTGGTCGGATGCGGGCCGCAGAACCGTCAACCACTACATCAGTCTAAAGCCCTCCTACACCAGTTCTTGATATGATAGCACAGCCGCTGCTGCAGGCAGTATCGCCACCAAAATTTGCAATACCATCAACTGTATCGACACCTAGTGAGTCTACAACCAACGCAACACTCACCAACAGCACACCTAGCGTGGCAGCAAAGATCATGGAGCAACCTGTGGCCAATGCAGCAGTGAACAGCGATACTGAAAGGCGTTACCCAAGCAGAACCAGTAAAGCTCCGGACAGGCTAATTATCTAGAAATGGAGGAATTGTAGTGTGCTGGCAGCTAGCTGCTAGGCTGCGCTATATATATATATATATATATATATATATATATATATATATATATATATATATATATATATATATATATATAAGACTGACGCACAGCAGCGGCGCGCGCTGCGGATTAGAACTATTTAGGAACATTGCGTTTGATTTGAGTTTAGTTTTGATTTTATTCAAATAAGATTAAAATACAACATGAGCAGAAACAGCAGCCTACGTGTAAAGGTTGTCCTAAATCGAACAATTCTGACCCATCGGCTGACGATGATTCATCCACTTCTACGACAACTGGGTTTTCTTCATCTTCTGAACAGAAAACATCTTCTGAAAATACCAGTACTCCGCTCAATTCTGACAGCCTCAAGTTTAACTGTGATCATGCAGTTGTACAACTACAACTACAAATACTACAGCACTTTGATACATCAGTGAGCAGTGAAGAATTTTCTGCATCAAATTTTGATGACACACTTGCTGACAAGGAAGCTGCTGATAGAAAAAAGAAGAAGAAGAAACTGAAGATAAAACTTTAATGCAAATTAGAAACCTGAAAAACATTACGACTATAACAGTGGAAGCTAAAGAAAAAGTGGAAGAAGATCTTCTTGATGTAAATCTTTCCGATTTCACTCGATCACTCGATTTGAAAAAGAATCGAGTTGTATAACTCCCTTCCAGTTCATTTAAAATCAATTAAATCAATAACACTGTTTAAAAAATGTTTGAAATCTTTCATTTTACTTTCAAATTGATCACATGTCTCTTTCTCAGCTTGTTTGTTTCTTACCTTAATTCTATATTCTTAACTTTTCTTATTATTATATACCTATTTCTCAACTCTTGGTTCATTGATGATTTGATTTCTCTGCTTGTCTTTCAACTCGAATAGCCTTAATCTAAAACTATATTACTCTTGAAATGAAATCTGAAGACTTATATATTTTTTTTTCAATGAGATTGATTTTGTGTTTTCTGTTTGTTTGTGGTTTATTCTCATTTTTATTATTTACTATAAGGATATCCCCTAGATGGGAAGTAATTCCCTTGGGATACTCCTTTTGGGTGGTTTATTTTGTTGTACTTTTTCTTGTGGTCTGTTTTTTTTGCTTATCATCATCCCAATAAACAAATTAAACCAAAAAAAAAAAGAATGAAGATGAACTTGCAATTGCATTCTCAAACAAAACATCTCCCGGAACAAAGGAAAGCGGTGGTGATTATGATGATGAAAGCGGAAATGAAAAGGAATGTGTTGCTAGAAAAGAACCAAAAAAAGATGAAAGTTGTCTATATCAATCGGCTAGCCAAGTATCATGGAACTTTAACAAAAAATCTACTCGGGACAAGCAGAGCTGAGAGGGGAAAGTGCTGTAATCGAGGACATCTCTAATCTACGTGGCATGTTGTTGGGATTGAGTCGGTCTAGCGTGAGCTTGTTGAATGGCGGCCGTGACTTGAGATATTTGATTTCGAATCGGAACTTGAACATAATCTATTCTCTTTTTGGAAATTTTAATTAATAAAATCTTAAACATGAATCAAGGATTACAACATATATATAACATGTATGCAAACACATCACGCCCGAACAACTGCACCAAATTTGATCAACAAAAGAATTATGCCCCCAGAGCTCTTACCGGAGAGGGGGATTATGATGAGCTCATCAATGGACCACAAGATAACGAACCTGCTTTTCCAAGAAACCCTGCTGGTGGATTGCCCGTGGTTTGTTTGTGCGGAAAAGGATTTAAGACAATCCGAGAAATGAAAGTCCATAGAACAAAAATTGGATGCCTTCCACTCATGTTCTATGCCCATTATCTCTCCGTTTCGGTCTAGTTTTGTCGGCACAGGAGGTTCCAAAACCCATCCATACTTCAAAGTTTGCTTTCGACGGAGGGGCGGAGTGTTTGTGTGGAAGAAGATTTAAGTCAATTCGCGGAATGAATGTTCATAAAACTAAAATGAGCTGCCAAACGGCTATTAATTAACGCTCTGCATTAACCAATGATGCAGGTAACACGTCTGACTACGCCGAGCCGGAAACTACCACAGCCCTGACAAAGTCTGTGATTCAGAAGCAAATGAAAATTCAGAACCCAAGGCAAAAATTTAATTTCCGAAAGCAATTGACACTTCAATTGACGAGATTACTAAAAACCCAACTGAGGGAAAATCCACGACTCGATAAAAAATTATTCCAGAGTTCCTCATCGATGTTTTACGACAGTATTTTTCCCTTTTTAAGTTGCGTCTGTCCACATCGACTTGCTCCACACAGTTGTTTATCTTGCGGGTCGGAATAATTGAACACCCCATAGTATATGGGGGGTTCAATTTCTCCCATTTCATTTGTTCCGGCCATGCGGTTATTGCTCAGATCGATTATTTTCATGCCGTCGGTTACAGCCTTCATGGATGACACTTGAATCTCTGTGATGAAATGCGCCGTATTTTTTAATTTTTCAACGACTTGTTGTCCTGGTGTGGCATGAAGTTCAAGCCAACCTAATCAAGAAGCTTTTCTTTGTAGCATGAAGAAGTTGATAGTTTTGTGCCATTCTCGGTGGCTGGTTGCGAGATTCCAGCAATCCAGCAGGAGCCTGGAAAAAGCTTGGGACGATGTTACAACGTCTCCATGAATGATGAGAGTCAGAGCAATATCGTTCTACAGAGCTTGATTTAGAACTTGAAAAAAATCGATTCAACCGAGCTGCAGGGAAAGTTTAAAGTATGGCTGGTACAGTTTGTTTTGATACAGAGGCTGCTATGGCCACTGACCATCTATGAAATTTGTCTATCTTATATAGAGCGAGTGGAAAAGAAAATGAACTGCTGTATTCGTAAATGGCAAAAACTTCCACCAACACTAACAACTTAAGCTCTATATAGAAGACAGCTAGGTTAGCACTTTTGTTCAAATCCCTAGTAGAAAAATACAAGATTAGCAAGTGTAAACGTAGACGAATATGCTTTCTAGCGATTCGTAACGTTGAAGCTTGAAGTTATTTATAGCACAATATTTCTTGAATTATAATTCCGGCTTAGTACTTCTTTCCCGCTCAATCTAATTATATCTCACGTTTCAGAAACCTCTTGATTCTGACAACTCTTTTGATTCTATTAGATAACTTTTGTCAACTTGGTTAACTACAGAGTCTATTCTCTAAAACTCTAAATATAGATTTCACGAACCAACTAATTCTACTTGTATAACTTCACTGAACTAACTCCTGAGGTTACAAAATAGAAAAAATCTTCCTCATATATACATATATATATAGTCAACAGATATATATATATATTATTATATATATATATATATATATATATATATATATATATATATAAACAACAGATATATATGTATATATACAAACACATACACATATATATATACACACAAATATATATATACAAAATACAGATATATCTATATCTATATATATATATATGTATATATATATATATATATATATATATATATATATATATATATACAAACACATAAATATATATATACAAAATACAGATATATTTATATAGATATATACATACAAACGCATATATACATATACACAAATTACCATAATAAGAGATAATAAAATAAGCCATTTACACAAATATACGTAAGATGAGCCATCTTCATCTTACAGCATGACCCGGACAAAGTTGATGCTAGACAACTCTTCAGACTAATGTATCGTAAATGTGGGCCATCAGTTGGATCGGCAAAAAAGTGGAATGCTGGAGGGACATCCGTGAGACTGAGGAATCTCTGCAGTGGTCAGAGATGCTCGGAGCAGTGCAACCGGGACGGCTCGGTCTGGGCTGGTTTCATCACGAGTGGTGGTGAGAGGCCGCAGTTAAACATTCAATGACATGGAATGGCTTGGGGCGTTACTCTCCCATCTGTCTATCTTTTGTGTTTGAAGCTATGTACAACCAGATCTCGACCTTTTCGAACTTATTAAAATGGTGAATGCTCGAAAACGAAGCTGGTCGGAAAAAACAGAGACTCTCATTCATGTTTTCTCATGTTGTCCATATGATTATTCAAGAGAAAAGTACACATGGCGCCACAATGTGGTTTACAGAGAGATATTGGGCATCATCAGAAAAACCTGCCGATTAGCCAATTATATGCACTTCTGCTCCAGAAAAAGTTTACTTCGTGAGAGAAGGTTTGCCGAACCAGGGCTGCAGAAAAGCGATTAGAACAAGAGATTCGTTGTTTGATGCTACAAATGACTGGAAGATATAAGCAGATTTAAAGGATGAAGACTCTTTCCCTGATTTGGTTCGTAGCAGTGGATTGTGACCAGATGTTGTTATTTCCTCCTGTTTGGCCAAGATACAGCTGTTCATCAAACTAACAATGCCGTTGGAAAACAACATGGAAGCTTCAAGTATCTTGAAAGAAGAACGTTACAAAGTCCTTGCCCAAGATTTGGAGCATGCGGAATATAGAATCGAGACTTTTCCGGCTGAATTGGCGCCATGGGTTTGGCCTGGCGTTGGCTTGTCAAAGTGCTCGTGGCTCTTGGAATGTCATGCCGGAAAAAAATTCAAGTCATCAAAAAATAGCTGAAAGAGCAGAAACAGCTTCTTTTTCGATATGAACGCAAATGAATGAGAAAAGAGATGATGAATTTAAACAGCCGCTTTTGGCTTCCTCACGACGGTGTTAGCTTTTCCTTTGTTTACAAGTTCATGGACAAAGTTGCCTTATGGCTGCCGGAAAAGTCTCGATTGTTTACAATAGAAAGAAAATTACCGGCGTCTGAAAAATAATCAAAAACGTTTCCGGGCATGGTGGTTTTTGGTGTTTCTTGTTTACTTAAAGTGGTGTCATGGTTCCAAGTTATGGAGTTAAATGTTTCTCTTTGTTTCGGTATCTGGCGGATTTATGGGATACTACGTGCTCAAGTTCCGGCGTTTCATAAAAATTTTTCTCATTATGTTACTGTTGATTGACGGTTTCAAAAAGACATCATGGTTCTAGTGCTATGAAGGTTTGGCGGTTACCTAGTTCTGGTTCAAAACGGCATATGGTACACAGATTTCGTCAGGTAGCGGCCATCTGATCAGCAATCGTGACCCGTTTCCCGCGGTATCGTCAGGAAAAAAGCCGAAACGCTGGAAGGGTCTTCCTCTGAACACCTCAGACGACATTTTTCAAAAAAGAGTTTTCACATACAAAAATGCATAAATACATACGTAAATACATACATAGAATTTAAAATTTTTTCTTGCCGAAGGGCGTCCGCCTGATCAACGGACGTGGGCCCACTTCATTCAAAAGCGTCAAGAAGTTTAAGGGCCAAAACGCTAAAATTGAGAGGTTTTTCTTCTGAAAACCTTCGCCGACGAAAGCTCGCAAAGAGTTAGTACACATTTATGAGGCATTAATCCATTTGGCAACCGGGAAAAACCGGTGACAACTGGGAAAGACCGTTTGAAACTTGGAAAGACCGTCGACACTTGGAAAGACAAGTGACCTCTCGGAAAGACGAAAACTTTACGTGTATCAGGCCTGGCTTATTCGAAGTACAATCAGTTTAAATGCCGCTTCATCTTATACTACGAAATGCCCCCAGAGTTCCAACCGAAAGGAGGAGGAGAATGATGAACTCACATTTGGACCTTTGGACAACGACCCTGCTTCTTCAACGGAATCTAATGGGGCTATGCTTTAATGAGTGCGTTTGCGGTAGGAGTTTCAAGACGATACGTGGAACGAGAGTCCACAGACAAAAATGGGCTGCTTAACCAAATTCCGTCAACGTCCTGCATCAGATATTAATGCAGGTAAAACGTCGAATATTGCCGAGCCGGAGGCCAACCACAGCCCCGACGCCGTTAAAGATGTGAATCCGGAAAAAGAAATCAGTCAACCTAGGCCAAAAATTGATTTTCCTGCAGCAGGTTATACAGTTGCATGGAAAAAGTTGGGCAAAACACTCTCAAAACTTCTCAAAACACGTTCAAAAATTTCTTCAAATTTCAATATGAAAGATTTCACTGATGTTATTTACGAAAAAACATCGAATTGTTTGGTGTGAAACAAAAACGACTGGTTCGAAACAAAGAAGACAGGATTTCTAGATGACAAAAAAAAATCAATCAGCTGAAGTAAGAAAAGAAATTATTACAAAAGCGGTGGAAAATAGCCCAGGAAAATGAAAAATCTGGTCTCGCAGAGTTGCGTCAAAATTTGGGGCGTCGTTTGTCTGCTCTAATAAAGGCCGAGCGCTTTCGGATAAGAAAAAAATATCAGAGAAATGCCAGCTTTCTGTTCATCAAAGACCCATTCAAATATGGAAAAAATTTACTGGACCCACCCAAGTCAGGAACGCTTCAAGCAGACAAAGCAACGCTCGATGAAAATGTATGGTCAGCATTCCGTGACTCGCGTAAAGATCAGCAGTTAGAAGAAAGAACCAATCTTCCAGAAATCCCACTTTCAAACTTTTTTTTCAGAGAAGGCATGATTTCGTTACTTGAAGTTACTCAATTTCTCCACAGAACAAGAGACAGATCTGCTCCTGGACCAAATGGGGTGCCATATCTTATCTACAAAAAAGTGCCCAGAATTATTGAGATTATTGCATTTTTTCATCACGGGCTCGTGGGAAAGAAGAAGAATTGAAAGACAATGGCAAAGAGCAGAGGGTATTTTATTCCAAAAAAAAGACTCGAAGGTAATACATCAGTTTTGACGAATATCTTTGTTAAACGTCGAGGGAAAGAAATTTTTGCTGTCCTTGCTCGGAGACTGACAAGCTATGTAATTCAAACCATTTATATCGACCAGTCTGTTCAGAAGGGAGGAGTGCCAGGAGTACCAGGATGCATCGAACATTCGTCAGTGATCTGGGAAGCATTAAAAAGTGCTAAACAAAAGTCGTCTCAGTTTGCACATTGTCTGGTTAGACTTTGCCAATGCTTATGGAGCCATTCGTCACCAACTGTTGTGGAAAACTCTCAGATCGCATCATGTTCCAACATATGTGAAAGAAATGTTGCAGCAGTATTTCAGCCATTTCAGATCAAGGTTGTCAACGTCATCTTGTTCAACGGAATGGTTCCAGTCGATATTGCCATGGGTTGCTCAATCTCATCCATTCTTTTCGTATTAGCGATGCAGCTGCTTCTCAATGCAGTGGGTTCTCGCGTGGAAGAAGCTTGCGTCGGCAAAGGTATCTTTATGCCATCTGTGAAGGCTTTCATGGATGATAAACTTTTGGTTCTAAACAAATGTATGCGACGAGATCTTGATGCATTCAGCGGGTTGCTATTATGGTGCGGCATGAGTTTCAAGGCCATTAAGTCAAGAAGCTTATCTCTGCGGCGAAGCAAGATCGACGATACGTCACGTTTTCAGTTGCTGGCAAGAAGATCCCAACATTGAGAGATGAACCGGTTAAAAGTCTGGGAAGGTGGTATGACGATACGCTTAACAACACTGGACGGTGTTCTGAAGTTCTCCGATCAGCATTTGAAGATATTAAGAAAATTAATGCGGCCCCACTCCAGAGCAGGTTCAAATTCTGGTTATTTCAGATTATTCTATTACCGAGATTGCTTTGGTCTCTATCAATGTATGAGATGAGCTTACCATTAGTAGAAAAGCTAAAAAGGAGGATGAATAAATATACAAGGAAATGGTTGGGTCTGCCTACGGGATTTACTTCGGTAGCTTTGTACAGCAAGATTTCTAAACTGAAGTTGCCACTGAAGTCTTTGGTTGAAGAGTTTAAGATAAACAAGATCCGTACCCAACTCATGCTGGATAACTCTTCGGATCATAGAACTGTGGAAATGGGACCTCTTGTAAAGTCCGGAAAAAATGGGTAGTCAGAAAAGAAATCACAGAAGCTGAAGCCTCTATACATTAGACAGAAAGAGTTGGTGCAGTTCAAAAGGACAGACGGGGTCTCGGGTCAACCCATCGAATTTGGTGGTCAAAAGCCAGCACCAGTGAACAAACAGTCTGGTCATTTATTCAGGAAAGAAAGAAAACCATCGAGTCCTAGAGAATGATAAAGTTTGTTCAGTTATCTCAACAAAGATATTGGACAACATGGGAAATGGGAAGATGCTGTTCAGCGTTCGCTTTCTTGGAAATACATTTGGGAATACACGCCACTACGTTTGTCTTTTTTGATTAGATCGGTTTATGATCATCTGCCGTCATCCAGCAATCTTCGAAGAGGGAAGTTTAAAGACGATGATTCGTGCATGTTATGTGGGCATTTACGTTCTTTCCTGTTGTTCGTTTTCACTTTCACACGGGAGGTACACTTGGCGCCATAACCAAGTACTCCAAAAATTGCTTGAATTCGTCAAAGAAGCGTGTAAGAAAGTAAAGACAAAAAAAATACAGCAGAAAAGGAAAATCTAATTTTCGAGAGAAGGCAAGAGACTTTAAATGTGTGATAGGTACTGCCGACGATTGGTAGGTTTCAGCTGATTTAGATGGCGAAAGACAATTTCCAGAAACTGTGAGATCTAGCGGCTTAAAACCGGTTATATTCATATATTCTGACTTAGCCAAGACACTGCTTCTGATCGAACTCAGTGTGTCATGGGAAAACAAAATTTTCAAAGGATTCAGTACAGAAAACTGCAAAAAGCTTTTGGTTTTTCAAACCGAGAATAAATTCGAACCATCAAGGAAATCTCCCAAACAGATAAAACTGCATCTTTTTAGATTTTTGCTAATAGAAAAAAAAGCGCTACAAGATGCACACGAAAAAAATTTAGCCTCGCCTTTGTTTACATTGGGCGATAATCGATCCGGCGATTCCAAGTTTTGCTTCGAACAGTTTGATGTCTGCTGAACGTTTAAGTTTTTGAGAAGTTGGTACGTATAATCGTAGAAGGGCGTCCGCCTGATCAACGGCCATGGGCCCACCTTTTTTAAAAGCGTCAATAAGTTTAAGGACCAAAAAGCTAAAGAATAAGAGGTCCTTCTTCTGAAGACATTTGGCGAAAAACCCCAAAATGAGTTATTACACACACATACATTACATACATACATATATACATACTTACAGACATTTAAAATTATGTATGTAGATTATAATTTTTTGTTCTGTTAAAATATCTTGAAGATTAAAAAAAATTAATGTTTTTAATTTACTCAAAATTTCTTTTAATTAACTGTTTATAATGCATATTGATATGCATGTACCTTTGATGTCACATGCTAATACATTGGACCCTCGATATACCGCGTGTGGATTCTGTTATAACGCGGATAGAAAAATGCGTATTATAACAGTGTACAAAATGCGAAGTTTCACTATAACGCGGATTTGGATATAGCGCGGTCTTGGCGTTGGACTTAAAAATCCGCTTTATATTAAGGGTCCAATGTGCTTTTAATGGCAGAAAAATTTATTAAAAAGATTTATTTTAATATTTACAAGGTAGATTTTCTCGTGATAATGTAAGTTCCGCGGCATCTGACAAAACTTCACCAAGAGAATTTTTGGCTATACATCTGTAGCGACCTTCGTCATCATATACTGTCTTTTTGATTAATAAACTTCCGTCGTCCAGCAATTCAAAATGTTCGTTCTTTGCATTGAAATCTATTTCATGCCTATGTTAATTTTGTTTCCATTAATTAAAAACCATTTACTGAATGCTCATATGAAACTCACTCATTCTTTAGCCAAGATATTATTGGGCCTGGCTGCCCGGTTGTAACACATCGAAATGAAGCAGCTTGTCCATGACGCACTTTAACATTTTGAGGCTGGACATTCACCAATGGAGGTACTTTAAAAAATGTATTTTTTTAAAGCAAAAAATTAGAAAAACATTAGGTGATTCATATTTTCAAAGATTATTTTAAGACAATGACGTATTCTTAAACCAGTTGCAAGCCTTTTATGTTTTGATTTATTTATTTTTATCTTGTACTAGCGGGGTTACCCGCGTTGCTCGGGGTTTTCAGAGGTTTTTTTATCATTTTTCTCTCTTGCTCCCGTTTTCTTTCCCGCTTGCTCTCTCGTTCCCGCTTGCTCTCCCGTTTCCGTTCCCGCTTGCTCTCCCGTTTCCGTTCCCGTTTGCTCTCCCGTTTCCGTTCCCGCTCATTTTTTTCTTTTCCACTCTTTCATTTTAGCCCACAAAACGTAAAACAAATTTGCTAAAAGTTGCTTGAAGCCTTCAAACGTTGTTACTTAAACAAAATTTGAATTTTATTACGCAATTACCTTCGATGGTCGTACATAGGAACTTTTGGTCTGGAATGTTAAGAAGGGGAAAAAGTTAAGAAGGTTTGGACTCCTTCTCCGATCCCCCGCTCAGGGAGCCAAGAAACCTTCCGGGCCAAAAGTGCCTATACATGATCATTGCATAAGTTTTCGAAGCACTGTTTACAACTGCGTAACCGGCATTACTTGCTAATGGACTTCTCAATATTAAGAAGTCCATGACTTGCTTCCCAGTCTTGCATAATGTGACCGATTGCACGTTATTACAAATTATTAAGAGATAGATGGGGCGGGAAAGCGACCGGAATCGGGAAAGTGACCGGGAGCGGAAAAGCGTCCGGGAGTGGAAGAGCAGGAGAGAAAACGGGGAATTAAACGGGAGCTAGAGAAAAACGATAAAAAACTCTAAAAACCCCTGAGCAAAGCCGGGAAACCCCGCTAGTATATATTTATATATAGTTCCCGCTCGCTCAACCGCTCCGCTCCGCTCATTTTCAAATTTTTTTTTCTATATTTGATTCCCCTTGACTCTCAAGGTTGTGTGAAAATTTCATTACGATCGGATAAATGGTGTAGCAATGCATAAAGAACATACATACAAACATTCATTTTTATATATATAGATATATTGAGTAATGACGTCCGCTTAAAATTGGGAAAAACCCGCTGCAGAAAAAAAGAACGTTTAATGGCTGATATTGAAAAAACCCGTCGACGTACTACTTCAGTGATTTATTTATTTTCAACTTGTTTATATTGAATGACGATGTACGATGTTTTATCCATATCCGCAAAGCATCCAACTTTCGCGGCTAATAACTTTTTATTTGAACATTTTAACCATAAAGTGGCTTAACAAGTCGTGTTCAGCGTGTCAGAATATATCACCGTGAATTTTTTCAGACTTGCAGTTGGCAATCGGGTGATATACATACATCATTGCGATTTTATGTTAAAGACTAGCACTTGACGCACGCTTCGCGCGCGAAGCGTGTGAGTTTTTACATATTAATAGTAAAGGTAGTCGCACTCAAATCGCACTCTAAGCTTAAAAACAAAACCAATGCGCTATTATAGTAATAACTTTACGCACGCTTCGCAAGCGAAGCGTGTGACTATTTTAACCAGTAGCTGATGATTGTTCACTTGAACACGTATTGGAATGGTCTTCTCTTTGAATCGATGTTTTAGAAAAACTGCCTACCAAAAAAACCTTTAATCGGAGATATTGGAAAGTACAGCCTACGAAAAAACCCATATTTATTGGGTGATAGTGAAAAAGCCGCCAACGAAAAAAACCTATATTGAATGTTTTTGGAAATAACAGCCTACGAAAAAAAAACAAACTGTAACGGCTAACAAAGAAAAAAAACTCCTTATTGGGAGATTTTGGAAAAACATCCTGCGAAAAAACCCAACCTTTAATGGCTGATAATGAAAATAACCGCCTACAAAAAAACCCAACCTTCAATGGCTGATATTGGGAAAACCCGCCGGTGATTTATTTATTTTCAACTTGTTTATATTGAGTTATGACGTATGCTCAAAATATATCCGCAAAGCGTCGAACTTTCCAATAATAGGAATAATATTAGCAATTATTACAATAAGAGGAATAATAACTGCAAAATAGTAAAATGTTATTAATAATATTATTATTTACGGAAATTAACTAATTTGCTAATATTATTCCTATTATTGGAAAGTTCTACGCTTTGCGGATATATTTAATGAAATTATTATTAATTAGCAATTATTACAATAAGAGGAATAATAATTGCAAAATAGTAAAATGTCGTTAATAATAGTTTCATTAAATGTATCCGCAGAGCGTCGAACTTTCCAATAATAGGAATAATATTAGCAAATTAGTTAATTTTCTTTATTAATAATTAAAATATTTGAATAATTTATATTTAGAAGATTTATTTATTTTCAACTTGTTTATATGGAAAGATGACGTACGATGCATTATAAATATCCGCAAAGCGTAGAACTTTCGCGGCTAATAACTTTGTATTTAAACATTTTTAACATAAAGTGGCTTAACAAATTGTGTTCAGCGTCTCATAATCTATAAACGTGAGTTTTTTCAGACCTGCAGATGCTAATCGGGTGACATACATAATACATACATAATACATCATTGCGATTTTATGTTAAAGACCAGCAGTTGACGCACGCTTCGCGCGCGAAGCGTGTGAGTTTTTACATATTAATAGTAAAGGTAGTCGCAATCAAATCGCACTTTAAGCTCAAAAACAACACCTATGCGCTATTATAGTAATAACTTTACGCACGCTTCGCAAGCGAAGCGTGTGACTATTATAGCCAGTTGCATATGAACACGTTTTATAAAATAGTAAATTGTCGTTAATAATAATAATTTACAACTTCTTTAAAATTGGGAAAAACCCGCCGACTACTACTTCGGTGATTTATTTATTTTCAACTTGTTTATATTGAGTTATGGCGTATTCCAATATAATAGGAATAATATTAGAAAATTAGTTAATTTGCGTAATTAATAATATTATTAATAATTAAAATAAGAGGAATAATAATAACAAAATAGAAAAATGTCGTTAATAATGATTTCATTAAATATTACCGCAAAGCGTCGAACTTTCCAATAATAGAAATAATATTAGCAAAATAGTTAATCTTCGTTATTAATAATAATTAAAATAAGAGGAATAATAATTGCAAAATAGTAAATTGTCGTTAATAATAATTTACAAAAATAAAAAACCCGCCGACTACTACTTCGGTGATTTATTTATTTTCAACTTGTCTATATTTAGCTATGACGAACGATGCTATATTTATCCGCAAAGCGTTAGACTTTCGCGGCTAATAACTTTTTATTTAAACAATTTAACAAAAAAGTGCCCTAACAAACCGTGTTCAGCGTCTCATAATCTATCAACGTGAGTTTTTTCAGACTTGCAGATGATAATCGGGTGACATAATACATCATTGGGCTTTTATGTTAAAGACTAGCACTTGACGCACGCTTCGCGCGCGAAGCGTGTGAGTTTTTAAATTTTAATAGTAAAGGTAGTCGCACTGAAATCGTACTCTAAGCTTAAAAACAACACCAATGCGCTTATATAGTAATAACTTTACGCACGTTTCGCAAGCGAAGCGTGTGACTATTTTAGCCAGAATCTGATGATTTTTCACAAGAAAACGTTTTGGAATGGTCTTCTCTTTGATTGGATGATCTGCCTACAAAAAAAACCTTTAATGGGTGATACTGGAAAAAACAGCCTACGAAAAAAACCTATGTTGGATGTTTTTGGAAATAACAGCCTACGAAAAACACAATATTTATTGAATGGTATCGGAAAAACAGCCTACGAAAAAAAACTACAACGGCTAATATAGAAAAAAAACTCCTACGAAAAAAAAACATTTATTGGGCAATTTTGGAAAAACATCCTACGAAAATACCCAACCTTTAATGTCTGATAATGAAAAGAACCGCCTACAAAAAAACCCAACCTTCAATGGGTGATATTGGAAAAACACGCCGGTGATTTATTTATTTTCAACTTGTTTATATAGAATTATGACGTATGCTCAAAATATATCCGCAAAGCGTCGAACTTTCCAATAATAGGAATAATATTAGCAATTATTACAATAAGAGGAATAATAATTGCAAAATAGTAAAATGTTATTAATAATATTATTATTTACGAAAATTAACTAATTTGTTTGACGCTTTGCGGATACATTTAATGAAATTATTATTAATAAGCAAGAATAATTTTTTTTATTGGAATAGTTGCTAATATTATTCCTATTAAATGTATCCGCAAAGCGTCTAGTCTGCAAAATAGTAAAATGTCGTTAATAATAATTTCATTAAATGTATCCGCAAAGCGTCGAACTTTCCAATAATAGGAATAATATTTGCAATTATTACAATAAGAGGAATAATATTTGCAATTATTACAATAAGAGGAATAATATTAGCAAATTAGTTAGTTTTCGTAAATAATAATATTATTATTAATTAAAATAAGAGGAATAATAATTGCAAAATAGTGAAATGTCGTTAATAATAATTTCATTAAATATATCCACAAAGCGTAGAACTTTCCAATAATAGGAAATTAATCTAAATTAGTTAATTTTCGTAAATAATAATATTATTAATAATTAAAATAAGAGGAATAATATTTGCAAAATAGTAAAATGTCGTTAATAATAATTTCATTAAATGTATCCGCAAAGCGTAGAACTTTCCAATAATAGGACTAATATTAGCAAATTAGTTAATTTTCTTTATTAATTATATTATTAATAATTAGAATATTGGAATAATTTATATTTTTATATAATTATAATTGGGGAAAACCCGCCGGCTTTCTACTTCGAAGATTTATTTATTTTCAACTTGCTTATATTGAAAGATGACGTACGATGCATTATATATATATCTGCATAGCGTTAAACTTTCGCGTCTAATAACTTTTTATTTAAACATTTTAACAAAAAAGTGCCCTAACAAACCTTGTTCAGCGTCTCATAATCTATCAACGTGAGTTTTTTCAGACCTGCAGATGCTAATTAGGTGACATACATAATACATAATACATATTACATCATTGCGCTTTTGTAGTAGGGAACCAGCACTTGAAGCACGCTTCGCGCGCGAAGCGTGTGAGTATTTAAATATAAAAAACCGCCTACAAAAAAAATAAATAGCAAATAATGAAAAAACCGCCAACAAAAAAAACCTTTTAATGATCGAAATTAAAAAAACGACTACGAAAAAAACATCTTTATAGGCTGATGATGAAAAAATACAGCCATTATTGGCTGTTAATGACAAAAAATGACTTGCATAGAAATAGAAAACTTTCAACTCTTCCAAAACGTTTCATAGAAGCTCATAAATCTATTAAAAGTAATCCCGACATCGTTTTAAGAAAATCTGACAAGTCATCTACTTACGTTGTCTTGAATAAAGTCGATTATTTTAATAAACTCAATTCTATTCTATCCGACGACACTAAGTTTCGAAAAATCAAACGCGATCCAACTTCTCTAATTAAAAAAGAAGCCAACAGGCTCATTGGACTCGCTAATTCTGACTTACAGGATAAAAAGATTTTTCAGATTATTGGCGATTATTCCCCAGCTTATCTCTATGGTAACGTCAAACTCTATAAACCCGACCATCCATTGAGGCCAATCATATCCCAATGTCCTACACCAACTTACCAATTAGCCAAAACGATCAACAAAATAATAACTCCTTATCTTCCTAGTCGCTACTCTTTGAAATCAACGAATGACTTTATTGGATTGCTTAGAACTGTTAAAAACGGCGATGGGCTTTTGGCTTCTCTCGACGTTGAAAGCCTGTTCACTAACGTTCCAGTCAGAAAAACAATCGATATCATCATAGATTGTGTTTACGAAAACCCATCGCTAAAGGCATCTTCTATCAATAAACAAACGTTGAAGAAGATTTTGTCCTTATGCACCCTTGATACTCCTTTTCGTCATCCTGACGGTGAACTTTATGTTCAATTAGACGGCGTCGCAATGGGCTCACCCCTCGGACCCACGTTCGCTGAATTTTACATGAGTCACCTCGAAAACAAGGTTTTCAGTACGTTTACAAAACCTTTGTTATACGCTCGTTACGTCGATGATATTATTGTTCTATGTCAGGACGTATCATATCTCGAAAAACTACAACAACAACTACAACTAAACTCCGTTCTAAAGTTCACAACGGAGGTCAGCAATTTTAACAAGCAGTTGGCGTACCTTGATCTTCTGCTCACGCAAACCAAACACGGTTTTAGATCAACTGTATACACAAAACCAACAAGCGGTGGCGATTGTCTAAGTGGCGATAGTTACTGCCCAGAAAGGTACAAAACCAGTGTAATTACCGGTTATCTCAATCGTGCTTACAACTACTCTGACAATTGGAACGACTTTGATGCTGAACTCAAAAGAATAAAAGCTCTCCTTATTAACAACAATTTCTCAAATACAATGGTCGACGAAACTATAAAAAAGTTCGTCGCTAGAAAAGTTAATAACTCAGCAACCACAGAGCAATCTAAGAGGTCATTCCTTCCCATCTTCTATCGTGCTCAAATGCACGACAACTACAAACAGGATGAAAAAGTAATAAGAAATATAATCTCTGACAACGTTAAAATTTCCAATCCTTCATCCGAGGAGTTAAAAACTGCACATCTATTACAAAAACTTGAAAACCCATAACCTGGTTCTGAGAAATAGCCCTATTAACGGCGGCGTTTTGCAGAGAAAAAACGTCGTCTACAAGTTTACTTGCCCATATGCTCACAATAATCTTGAAACCTACATTGGCCACACTCGGACAACACTCTCTCGCCGTCTGACGATGCACACACAGGGTGGGAGTCTACACGCGCATTTTATCAAATTCCACGGCTCTAAACCAAACCAAAAAATGCTTCGCGACAACACCGAGGTTGTCTCTTACGACCCTGATCCTAATCGTCTCAAAATTAAAGAGGCGTTGATGATCTCTCAGCAACGACCTAGCATAAATATCCATGACGACAAGTTCGGACGTACCTTGCTGCTACATTGTGGTGCAGACGGCGGCTGTGCTAACGTCTATCCCGTCACTCATAACTCCGCAAGTGAAACGACTTCGCGTGCGGATGAGCCACGCCATACTTCGAATGTGTGCTCTCACTCTCATGTTTCAAAAGTCGGTGGTGAGGTGGTTTCTACTTCCTGTGGCGACAGACCAGTCGACCCTGTAATCACCACTTGCCTTCCGTCTGCCGACGTTCTTGGCGGCATCGACCAAGATCTGGCCGTATGCAGCGAAGACAATTCCGCTTCTTGTAGTGACCAAGAAGTTGACACTCCAATTACCGTTAGCCATCAGACTACAGATGTTCTTAATGAAGTTAAAGAAGTTCAGACGGCCACCGGCGAAAACAATTCCGTTTCTTTTGGCGACCCAGAAGAAGACACTCTAATCGCAATTTGTCCTCTGACTCCGACAACAGATGTTCTTAACAATGTTCATCTGGTTTCATCAGCGAGCGTTGAGAACAACTTTATTTCTCGTGGCAACCAAGGAGTCGGCCCTCTTACTCCTGCTCACCTTCCGATCGCCGACGTCGTCGGCAATGATGGCCAGGGCCTGTGTCCCGTCCATGGATCCCCATCACGCGATAACTCCAGTCTGGAAAGTGTGCGTAGCCGCGGCGTTGGTGACTTGTCTGATGACCGTCTTCCCGTGGAGTCCGTGTCTTCTTTCCAGCTATTTGCTCGACTCGTCAACAACGTTAATATAACAATACGACGCGGTAGACGTACCTAGCCTGATTGCGCGCACCTGACAACAATTACCTAGCGCATAGTTGCGTAAATACCTGCGCTGCGGCCAATATCGCCATGTTTTCGTTTTGTTTACAATTATTTTCCGCTTCGGTTTTTACTAATCTTGTGCGTTAGTTACCTACCTTTTATATCTTGCTTTCCACTTTCCATACGTTGTTTTTCTATTTCAGTTTTCATTAATGTTTATTCTCGTCGTTTTATAGTTTCATTCTATTTTCGCATTATAGTAAATACATTTTAACCTCGTATTTTAAAGGGCTCCGAAGATGCTTTTCTGCGAAACCGATCGGTCAGCCCTCGTTTTTAATAAATCTATTTAAAAAGCGGAGTTATCATGAATTCAAGAGATGTTGAAAGCTTGGCGAAAAAACGTATCAACGCAAAGTGGTCTATCATTTTTAACAGAGCATGCCTAAAAGAAAATATATATATGTATATATAAGAACCAGCAATACAATAAGAATTTTAAAATTTTAGGTATATACACTTTAAATAAAATAAGTACCAGTAGATAAATACATCAATACTTACTAATGGTTTGAGATTTCGGCAAGCGGCTCGAAACTTGTTAAAATGTAAATATTATAAAAGCGGATGTTTACAAATCAGTAATGACACAGGTAGACAGAAGGGATTAGCTACATTAGTTGAAATACTTTGTAAAATGTAACGAAAAAAACTTTAATGGGCGATACTGGAAAAAGCAGACTACAAAAAAACCACATTTATTGGTTGATAGAGAAAAAAACCGCCTAAGAAAAAAACCTATATTGGATGTTTCTGGAAATTAACACAATATTTATTGGATGGTATCAGAAAACAGCCAACAAAAAAAAACCAAACTGTAACGGTTTTTATGGAAAGATAACAACTTTTATTGGGCGATATTGAAAAAAAAGCTTAGGAAAAAACCCAACCTTTAATGGCTGATAATAAAAAAAAGCGCCTATAAAAAAGCCCAACATTCAATGGCTGATATTGGAGAAACCCGCGGATGTACTACTTTGGCGATATATTTATTTTCAACTTGTTTATATTCAGCGATGACGTACGTTATTTTTTACATGTCCGCAAAGCCTCGAACTTTGCAATAATAAGAATAATATTAGCAAACTAGTTAATTTTCGTTAATAATAATATTATTAATAATTAAAATTAGAAGAATAATAATTGCAAATTAGTAAATTGTCGTTAATAATGATTATCAACTTGTTTATATTGTTTGATGACGTATTGGGAAAACCCGTCGGCGTACTTCGGAGATTTGTTTATTTTCAATTAATTTATACTGAGTGATGACGTTCGATGCATTTTAGTTATCCGCAAAGAGTGTAACTTTCGCGGCTAATAATTTTTTATTTAAACATTTTAACATAAAAGTGCCCTAATAAACCGTGTTCAGCGTCTCATAATCTATCAACGTGAGTTTTTTCAGACCTGCAGATGGTAATCGGGTGACATAATACATCATTGCGCTTTTATGTTAGGAACCAGCACTTGACGCACGCTTCGCGCGCGAAGCGTGTGGGATTTTACATATTAATAGTAAAGGTTGTCGCACTCTAAGCTCAAAAACAACACCAATGCGCTATTATAGTAATAACTTTCCGCATGATTCGCAAGCGAAGCGTATGACTATTTTAGGCAGTAGCTGATGATTTTTCACTTAAACACGTTTTGGAATGGTCTTCTCTTTGATTGGATGATTTAAAAAATCTGCTTACAACGAAAACCTTTAATGGGTGATATTGAAAAAAACAGCCTACGAAAAAACCTAACCTTTAATGGCTGATAATAAAAAAACCGCCTACAAAAAAACCTAACCTTCAATGGCTGATATTGGGAAAACCCGCCGGTGATTTATTTATTTTCAACTTGTTTATATTGAGTTATGACGTATGTTCAAAATATATCCGCAAAGCGTCGAACTTTCCAATATTAGGAATAATATTAGCAATTATTACAATAAGAGGAATAATAATTGCAAAATAGTAAAATGTTAATAATAATTTTATTAAATGTATCCGCAAAACGTTGAACTATCCAATAATAGGAATGATATTAGCAAATTAGTTAATTTTCGTAAATAATAATACTATTAATAATTAAAATAAGAGGAATAATAATTGCAAAATAGTAAAATGTCGTGAATAATAATTTCATTAAATGTATCCGCAAAACCTAGAACTTTCCAATAATAGGAATAATATTAGCAAATTAGTTAATTTTCTTTATTAATAATATTATTAATAATTAAAATTGATTCCACAGTTTATTCGCAATATATATATATATATATATATATATATATATATATATATATATATATATATATATATATATATATATATATATATATATATATATATATATATATATATATATAAGAAATGTACTTGTTGTTTATTTTGATGATTCAAATCAACAGTAAAATATAGAACGGATTTTTCTTCAAAACAATCCCTCAATTTAAACAAATCAGACTCATTTTCCACAAGAAGAAAAATATCGTCGACATATCTAGCGTATAATAATGGTTTGGGATTGAAATTTAACAGGACAGTTGTCTCTAAATTTCCCATATAAAAATTGGCGAATGTAGGTCCAAGTGAATATATATATATAAGTGAATATATATATATATATATATGTCTCAACTTCAGACTCGAACCCACGACTGTCGGATCGGCAAACATTGGAAAAACCTCCACCTGCGGTGGAAGTGGCGCAGATGGTAAGGTAGTTGGCATGATGCAAGGCGGTGTTGCCGATCCGACAGTCGTGGGTTCGAGTCTGAAGTTGAGACATTTATATTTGCGTTATTTCGTGGTGGATTGTAAGCCATCCAAGTTTCTGATATATGTGGCTCGTAAAAACATATCAACGCTATGTTTCCTTATAATATATATATATTTATATATGCGTGTGTGTGTGTGTGTGTCTATCTGTTGCATTTTCCTATAAAAAGGACATAATTGCACCTTATTGTTTTTCCAAAATAACTTTTTTAAATAATTTCAATTAAATATTCTAAATAACCTAATACCTATCCTCAGACATACCAAATGTACACAAAAAGTTCATAAAAATCGGTTCAGCCGTTTCGGAGGAGTTCAATTTCAAACACTATGACACGAGATTTATATATATATATATATATATAAATATATATATATATATATATATATATATATTATATGTATATATATATATTTATTTATATATATATATATATATATATATATATATATATATATATATAGAGGCAAATAAAAGCATTTATTTAAAAAAACTATTTTTTTCTTCACTTGTTTTTGATAGTTCCTAGCGCATTTTTGAAAACTTATTTTTAGAAAGAGAGTTTAATAAATCACTTTGGCTTGAGTATGTCAGCTGGTGGCTTGCATCAAATATGCTTATTATAAAATTATCAAACATGAGGAAATAAAAATGTTGAGTAACTCACTGCATTCAAAGCTTTCCATAGCAGTCACCAAAAGCAATCCATGAAAGTTTGGAGGTTGAAAACACAAAGGCTGGATAGCTGATTTGTTGTTTTTGAAAAAAATGCTTAGCCATGCTGTACTGCAATCACATGTCAAGGGATTCTCATCTAGTCTTCTGTAATAAATGTTTTACTGTGGCTTACAAAAATATAATAACCTAGTGCAGATAATTGCACAGCATTATTCATAACGTTTTATAAGTATAAAAAAGGCTAGTATTATTTGTTACTTTTGATTTTTTGAAAATGTTTTTTTCAGTTATTAAAAAACTTACATAAATTCATCAATTGAGTGTATGTTAATATTTTTAAAATCAACTGTATTCAAAGATTTAAAAAACTTTTTTTCCAGACTTCGAGATCAAAAACATCAGTCGCGAAAAAAACAACTACACAACTCATTCGTTTCTCGATTGTTAATATCGTTGCAATACATCATATCGTATTGTCTGCTGGTGGCAGAGCGGTAGAGCGTTCGCCTGACGATCGTTAGGTCGGCAGTTCGAACCTCGCCGGCATCACCAGCGTAACTCCCTTAAGCAAGGAGTTCACTCGCATTGCTAAAAGGGTAGGCGCCTATAAATGGCTGCCTCTGCAAGTACCCTTTCACGCCTTCGACCAAGACTTGTCTTGGAAAAGGCGTGTGAAAGAGAAAATAAATAACATAGATTCCATCCACTCCAACCAAAATGCGCCCACATCAATTGCAACGTCTGCCTGCATTCAAACGGAGAGTGATGATTAATTTTTTGCAAAGTCAAATTTGAACAAGAGCAATCACTCTATTTTCTTAAAATTCAGAAAAAAACTAGTCGAATTCGAATATATCCCACAAATACACACGCACAAAAATCGACATGCAAATTAAACTAGGTCAGCGAGTTCGCAGTATTTCAAACACAGTTATGACAAAAGCTATCACTTAAATTTCAGTAAGACTAGATAAAGACCGTACAGAGTTGTAAAAAACAATAATAATTAATGATTAAAAAAATTGTATCCTAATAATTAACTTATCGGATACAAACCCGAAGGCCATTTATTAGTCTTCTGTAATAAATGTTTTACGGTGGCATAACCTAGTGCAGATAATTGCACAATATAAATTCATAACGTTTTATCTAAAAATAGGTATTAATTTTAAAGTGCTTTTGTTTTAGAATTGTAAATTGTATTGTAAATGTAAATTTATAATGCGCTTTTTTTAAAAAGTCACAAAAGCGCGTCGCGTCAAATCATAAATTTAAGAATAAAGTTCTGTCTTAAGCAGCTTCCTGAAACCGCCGAGGTCCAAAGCTGGATTCCTCAGGTCAGCAGATAGGCTGTTCCAAACAACTGGACCAGCAGTGGAGAATCCGCGCCTGCCGAGAGTCGTTGTCTTTGACGATGGAACGAACAAGTCGCCAGCAGCCGCCGATCGAAGGTGGGACCGACCAGCAAGCGTTGAGATCGGTACACACAATTGCTGCAGGTAGACCGGAGCCGTGTGGTGGAGGCACTTGTATACCATCAGACCCAACTTGAACTGAATTCTCTGCGGGAAAGGAAGCCAGTGAAGTTGCGTCCGCATGAGATCTGATACGGGAGACCAGCCGGGCAGCTGAAGAACAAGACGAGCGGCTGCTCGGAGAATGGATTGGAGCCTATTGATTTGAAACTGTCTAAGTCCGGCCATGACACCATTACAGTAATCAAGCCGGCTGTGCACGAGTGCTCTAATGAGTGAATGGGCGGAGTCCATGGTGAGGCTACGGCGGACGACGCGCAGTTGACGGAGATGATAGAAGCATGAACGAGTAAGATGAGAGATGTGTGCCTCCATAGACAAGCTACTGTCGACCATCACGCCAAGATTACGAACATAAGTGGAGGGCCTGACTGAGACACCAGCGATGACCAGATCCCCCCTCGGACAGAAGCTGAGTCGACCAGGCGAGCCCAACCAGATCACTTCGGTCTTAGAAGGATTGAGTTGCAAGCGATTGCTTGCCATCCAAGTGCCAATCTCGCTGATACATGCAGACATCCTGGGGACCAGATCGGAACACGACGCTGGCGGGGAGTGATCGTAAATCTGCAGGTCGTCAGCGTAAGAATGGACAGAAAACCGATGTTTCGTGGCAATATGTAGGACGTCCGCGGAATAGAGAAGAAACAATAGAAGTATAAAAAAGCTAGTATTATTTGTTACTTTTGACCTTTTAAAAAGATTTTTTCAGTTATTAAAACGCTTACATAAATTTTACTCGTGGTTGTGCTAGTGGTGGCGGTTTCCCTGAATTCGACTTAGAATAATTTCGAAGTGAGAATAATTTTGAAGTTAGAATATTTTCAATAGAGTGGATCTTCTCAGATACAAAGATAAGCGTTATTTTTATTCTTACAATTAATGCAACGATTCTTGTTAAGAATAAAACTAACTTTGCTTAAACACGTTTTGTAAAAGGCTCGTGGGCAATAAGCTTGGTATTATCGGTCACAAATTATATTAGTGTAGGTTATTTCCAATTAAGGTTGTTAATTATGCCTCCTAAAGGTAAAAAAAAAATTTGTTTAGAAAACCCATCTCCTGCTGAAGTGCTTGGTCTTCGGCTTTGTGACTGCTGTTCAAAATCGAATGAGGACAGTCTGAAGATCCTGGTAGAAATAAAAGAGTTACAACCAGCACATAATGAGCTTAGAGAAACTGCTCATGAAATAAGAGAAATGAAGCACATATAAAAAAAGGAGAACATGGCATTAGCAATAGAAAAGCAGGCTATTGAAATTAAAAAATTAATTTTGAAAATTGATAATCTCACGAGCAGCACGACGAAAAGTTTGGATGAAAACAAAAGAACCACAAAGGAGTGGTCTACACCTTTTCTGGATCAATTTAAAAGAATTACGAATCAATTTAAAAAAAATGCGAATCAATTTAAAAGAAATACAAATCAATTTAAAAGAAATATGAATCAATTTAAAAGAAATACGAATCAATTTAAAAAATACGAATCAATTTAAAAGAAATACGAATCAATTTAAAAGTACTTTCTTGTACCAGATGCTTTTGAACTACCTCAACTTTACAATAAGGTTTTACATAACAAGAACTATGAAACAATATATATGAATCAACAATCCAGAAGGTATGAGCAGGGTTGTTAAGAGCGGTAACGCCGCGCTACCGCTATTGTTGTAGCGGCGCTATTTTTAAGGTAGCGGCGCTACTGGCTGACAAGATCGTTGATGGTAGAGCCACTACATTTTTATTAGCTGTTCTCAGCGCTTCTCGCTACCGCTACTTTTATTCAAAAACAAAATATGTTTTTTATATCAATTAAGTTTTTATTTGAAGTATGCATGAAATCTGAGTCTGGTTGATTGATCATTCGCTTGTGTCAGTTTTTTTTATTTCTGTTCTGTCGTCGATTTCTGTTCTAAGTTGTTTTATTTTTCGGCTCTGAAGATTGATTTTCCGAATCTGCAGTCAGTCTCTGAAATAAAATGACTGAGAAATCTGACAACTGTTGTTTTTCTCCCGCGTTTCGCCACGTTGAGAGTTTGGCACGAAAATTAATTAACGCTAAATAATCGGTAAAACATAAACATAAACATAAAGGAAATGATGGGCGCAAACTATATGTCTCTATGCCCATATCTAGAATTATATAAAATATTGTTCATATATATGTTCTATAAATAAATGTATGTATATATTATTAAAAATCCTTTTTATAGTTGTACATAATGTCGCTTATTTCGAAATGACAGTCGATTAATTTTTTAAATTCATTAACTTGATCGGCTTCTATGATTTTCGAAGGGAGGTTGTTCCAAATTGCAGTCGATCTGGTCAGGAAGAAATATTTTCTGCAGTTGCCGTTGAATCTTTGTGTTTCCAGTTTGAACTTGTGACCTCTTGTTCTTCTTTCTTCTGATATCTTTATATTAGGAAAACACAAACGTCCTTCTTTGTCTTGAATAAAATTGTAGAGCATGATCAGGTCCCCTCTCAGTCTTCTGTACTTTAAACAAGGAAGCTTCAAAATTCTCAACCTGTCTTCATATTTCAATCCCTTGCATGCCTTGACCATTTTTGTTGCTCTCTTCTGGACTGTTTCAATGGCTTCTATGTCTTTTTTCTTCCATGGTGACCACACACTAACTGCATACTCCAATCTGGATCTAACCAAAGCTTTATAAATCAATATAAAAGAATCTTTTGTCAAATCTTTAAAATTTCGTGAAATTATACCTAACAGTGAAAAACATTTTTTAATTATTTCATAAATGTGATCTACAAATGTTAGTGAACTCTGGAATGTAACACCTAAATCTTTTATTTTGTCAAGAAAATTAAGTTCCACTCCTTCTATATTATATAGCCGACGATCATCTAATTGGCGTCCATATCTCACCGCAACACATTTACCAGCATTTAGCTTAATTTCCCATTTTTTACTCCAATCTCCTAATGAATTTAAACAGCTCTGCAATATCAATCGATCATCACTGCTTTTTATAGTTTTAAATATTTTGGCGTCGTCTGCGTACATAAACAGCTCCGCCGAGTTATTCTTAACTATTTCAAACATATCATTGACATAAATTATGTAAAGTAGTGGCCCTAAAACACTACCTTGAGGTACCCCACTTGTAACTTTAAATCTATTAGATGTGCTATTATTAACCCTAACACTAATTGTTCTGTTTGTTAAATAATCTTTAATCCAATTAATTAAGCCTCCATTGACGCCATAATTTTCTAGTTTATCAATTAACTTTGCATGAGATACACGATCAAACGCTTTTTCAAAATCCGTATATACCACGTCTATTGTTTCCCCTTTATCTAATGCACTGCTCCACATATCCATCAATTTTAACAACTGAATTGTAGTTGACTTTCCTCTCGTAAAGCCGTATTGCCTATAATCTAGAAGCTTATTTCTATCAAAATGTATTATTAATTCATCCTTAATCAATGATTCTAACAGTTTACAGCAGATACAACTTAAAGAGACTGGCCTATAATTACTTGCAGTATTTTTATCACTTTTCTTATAAACTGGGGTAATGATGGTATACTTCCAATCATCAGAGACCATTTGAGCTTGCAGTGATTTGTTGTATAAATTGCTTAAATAGCTAGAAATAGAATTTTTACATTCTATCAGAACCCTTGAAAAAATATTATCTGGTCCTGCCGATTTGTATTTATTTAATTTATTAATTTTATTTTCGACCGCGTATTTGTTTATTATTACTTCCTCCTTAATGTGGACAATAATATTATTGTTAATTGTGGGACTTATTTCTAGACTATCATTGCTTATATAAACGCTTTTAAAAAATTCAGCTAAACAATTTGCCATATCAACGTCACAAGTTATAGTTGTTGCAGACCCGTTTATATCAGTTTTTATCATATATTCTAACTTAGTTTGACAGTTTCTGTTTTTATTTATATGTTGCCAAAAAACTTTAGGATTGGTCTTAATTTTTTTGGCCAATTTCAGTGTCTCAGCTTCTTTAATTTTATTAATGGATTTCCTTAATTTGTTTCTGATATTTTTAAATTCTGCAAAAATATTATTATCTCTAGTTCGGATAAACTTTTTCCATAGTTTATTTTTTGTCCTGCATTGCTTAACCACATTTTTAGGTAATTTTCTTTTATGGCACTTAAATCTTAAAACTCTATCAGCATCAATGACAGGAATATAATTCCTAATAGCTTCATTCATTACTTGACAAAAGTAATGCCACATATTGTTAACCGAGTCTTTACTTGCAACATTGTTATTTATTTCCGACTCATCACAGTACAGATTCTCAATCAAATAATCGTTCATCAAATTATATTTTCCACTGTTAAAATCAAATTTGGATATATTGTTAATGGTTTTTGATTTATAAAAATTTCTAATAAAAGAGAAATTTAACACACAATGATCACTTTTACCTAGTGGGGAATTATATACTAAATTTTTGATTAAATCGACGTCCTCGACTAGAAGCAAGTCTAGAATGGACTGCTTTTGAGATCCGCGACACCTTGTAGATTTCTTAAATAGTTGAGTTAAAAAATTATCATTTAAAAAGTTGATCAGTTTATCTTCAGATGACTTAAAATTTGATTTGTAAGTATTATTTTTTCCAGTCAACGTTTGGAAAGTTAAAATCTCCAATTATTAATTTTACTCCTATTTTAGATTGGAAAGCTTCTAACAGTAATACTCAACGGAGCGTGTATTAAAGAAAATATAAATATTCGTATATATTTTTGTTAAAAATAAATTTGTATGCTTTCATTTTAAAATTATTTTTATTTCTTTTAAATTGATTCGTATTTCTTTTAAATTGATTCGTATTTCTTTTAAATTGATTCGTATTTCATTTAAATTGATTCGTATTTCTTTTAAATTGATTCGTATTTCTTTTAAATTGGTTCGTATTTCTTTTAAATTGATTCGTAATTCTTTTAAATTGATCCAGAAAAGGTGTAGTTTGTTTAAAGAAAAGGTTAAAGGTTTGGTTTCAGGTGGATTGGCACAGAAATCTGGGATGGAGTCCTGGGCAGGAGTTGTGGGAAAGTGGTTAAGAAAAACGTGCAGGAGGTAAACAAAGAGGTGCATCTTGCTTGTAAAGCTATCGAGAAAACTAATAATAAAATTAAAATTAGCAACGATTTAGAAGATAGGGCAAATAACATTTTATTATACAGGGTAGCTGAATTATAAGATCAAGATGTTACAAAATGCGTGTCTTATGATAAGACGCAAGTTCTTAAGCTGTGTTCCCAATTATCAGGGGGACATATTGGCGAATTTGCTATAAAAGCTATATTTAGACTAGGAGCTAAGAGCGATAAAATACGACCATTATTTGTAAAATTCAATGATAAAATTGCTAAAAATATTATAATGAAAATTTAGTTAGGATTAGACAGTTAGATGAAAATCTGAAAAACGTTGGTATTAGTCACGATCTAAATGTCGAACAAAGATCCGAAAAAATAGATTGGTGGAAGAAGCTAAAAAACTGCAAAGTGAAAATAAGGGGGAATTCATGTTTCGGGTAAGGGGCCCACCAGAAAATATGAAAGTAATAAAAAAAAAAAATGCAATCTGTTAAACGTTTTGAATATTATGTATTCAAATGTAGATTCCATTACTAATAAAATGAGTGAGATAAAATTATTAGTAGATACAGATGACGTAACAAAAGATATCTTAGTTTTTATTGAGGTAAATGCAAAATATTATGTAAACGAATTTAATGAATCCAAATTCTGGATAAAAATTTTTAATTTGCATTCATATAATTTTATGAAAAAAGGATTTAGAGGTATATTTTTTATGTTAAATATGATATTAAGTGCCAAATTATAAATTTAGGAATAGATTTCAATGAATATAATTGTATTAAAATAGATGAAAATCCTGATATTTTTATTCTTATCATCTATAAGAGTCCGAATTCAAGTAAAGAAAATAACAATAATTTATTTTTACTTCTTCTAGCTTTCCAATCTAAAATAGGAGTAAAATTAATAATTGGAGATTTTAACTTTCCAAACGTTGACTGGAAAAATAATACTTACAAATCAAATTTTAAATCATCTGAAGAAAAATTCATCAACTTCTTAAATGATAATTTTTCAACTCAACTAATTAAGGAATCTACAAGGTGTCGCGGATCTCAAAAGCAGTCCATTCTAGACTTGCTTCTAGTCGAGGACGTCGATTTAATCAAAAATTTAGTATATGATTCCCCACATTGTGTGATAAATTTCTCCTTTATTAGAAATTTTTAAAAATCAAAAACCATTAACAACATATCCAAATTTGATTTTAACAGTGGAAAATATAATTTGATAAACGATTATTTGATTGAGAATCTGTACTGCGATGAGTGGGAAATAAATAATAATGTTGCAAGTAAAGACTCGGTTAACAATATGTGGCATTACTTTTGTCAAATAATGACTGAAGCTATTAGGAATTATATTCCTGTCATTGATACTGATAGAATTTCAAGATTTAAGTGCCATAAAAGGAAATTACCTAAAAACGTGGTTGAGCAATGCAGGACAAAAAATAAACTATGGAAAAAGTTTATCCGAATTAGAGATAATATTATTTTTGCCGAATTTCAAAATATCAGAAACAAATTAAGGAAATCAATTAATAAAATTAAAGAAGCTGAGACACTGAAATTGGCCAAAAAAATTAAGACCAATCCTAAAGTTTTTTGGCAACATATAAATTAAAACAGAAATTGTCAAGCTAAGTTAGAATATATGATAAAAACTGATATAAACGGGTCTGCAACTCTAACTGGTGACGTTGATATGGTAAATTGTTTAGTGAATTTTTCAAAAGCGTTTATATAAAAAACGATAGTCTAGAAATAAGTCCCACAATTAACAATAATATTATTGTCCACATAATGGAAGAAGTAATAATAGAAAAATATAAAATTATTAAACTAAATAATTACAAATATGCAGGACCAGATAATATTTTTTCAAGGGTTCTGAAAGGTGATAAAAATACTGCAAGTAAATATAGGCCAGTCTCTTTAAGCTGTATCTGCTGTAATCATTGATTAAGGATGAATTCATAATACATTTTGATAGAAATAAGCTTCTAGATTATAGGCAATACGGCTGCACGAGAGGAAAGTCAACCTCAATTCAGTTGTTAAAATTGATGGATATGTGGAGCGGAGCAATAGATAAAGGGGAAACAATAGACGTGGTATATACGGATTTTGAAAAAATGTTTGATCGTGTCTCTCATGCAAAGTTAATTGATAAACTAGAAAATTATGGCGTCAATGGAGGCTTAATTAATTGGATTAAAGATTATTTAACAAGTAGAAATAGTGTTAGGGTTAATAATAGCACATCTAACAGATTTAAAGTTACAAGTGGGGGTACCTCAAGGTAGTGTTTTAGGGCCATTACTTTACATAATTTATGTCAATGATATGTTTGAAATAGTTAAGAATAACTCGGCGGAGCTGTTTATGTACGCTGACGAGCCAAAATAGTTAAAACTATAAAAAACAGTGATGATCGATAGATATTGCAGAGCTGTTTGAAATCATTAGGAGATTGGAGTAAAAATGTGAAATTAAGCTAAATGCTGGTAAATGTGTTGCGGTGAGATATGGACGCCAATTAGAAGATCGTCGGTTATATAATATAGAAGGAGTGGAACTTAATTTTCTTGACAAAATAAAAGATTTAGAAGTTTTTTGGTGTTACCATTACGGAAAGTCTGGATTGGACAGATCATATAAAGGCTGTTAGAGAAAAATCAGCAAATCAATTGGATTATTATCAAGGTTCAGAAATCGTTTGAATCATGATATTATATGTCATCTTTATTACTCTTTGATCGTTTTGTTAAAATGCTCTACGGATTTGGAAGAACGGACAATGTTGATAATTATATCAAAAAGTAGATTTTTCTTTTCTGCTGTATTCCTTTTGTCTTTGCTTTCTTTCACGCTTCTTTGACGGAGTACTTGGTTATGGCGCCAGGTGTACCACACGTGTGAAAATGAAACCGAACAACAAGAAAGAACGTGAATGAGAATCTCCGACTGCCACATAACATACATACATACATACGTAGAATGTATGTATGTATATGTGTGTGTGTGTGTCTGTCTGTCTGTATGTATGTATGTATGTATGTGTGTGTGTGTGTGTGTATGTAAGTATGTATGTATGTATGTATGTATGTATGTATGTATGTATGTATGTATGTATGTATGTATGTATGTATGTATGTATGTATGTATGTATGTATGTATGTGTGTGTGTGTTCACTCCTGAAGAGCTTTTCTGTGGAGGTCATCAGAAGAAAACCCCCCCTCGAGCAAACGTTTCGGCTCTTTAATTTCTTGACGTTCTAAGGGGGGTGAGCCACGTTCGACGGACGAACGTCCTCCGGCAGAAAATGTTTTTGTTCTTTTCCGACATCGAATTTCTATCATTCCTTGCATCGTGGCAGATATTTGTCATGCAAATAAACTCGCGACTTTAGAGAAATTCAGACTATTCAAGTGAGAAAACCTTCGACGACATAACGGCTTCGCTTTCGTAGCGGTACTTAATATCGCCACGTAAACAAAGACGAAGCAATTCTATTCTTGCGGAGCGGAGAGAGCGGCTTCTAAATTTGGAAAATCTTCTTTTTTCTCTCTTTGAGACCAAATCCAGAATGAAGCCGATTCTGCTGCTTCAGAAATCTGTTTAATTGCACGGGTCCGCTCTCTGTTAGACATTCCCAGGGCCCGCAGCAACTTTAGCAAAGATTTACCAACCAAACCGCGTGCTCCGACTTCAACAGCAAAAAGCTCAGCTCTTGAGCCATTTGCTTCCAAATCCAACATCAATTCTCTGTATCTTTCTAATTTCATGATTTTACTGGCCTCCATGTTGCTTTCCCAAGGCACTGTCAACTCGATGAGAAGAAATGTCTTGGCCAGACTCGAAAAAACAACTATGTCTGGCCTTTTTCCACTTTCCTTTATTGAAACTGGGAAGCACTTTTCCGTTTTCAGATCGGCAGAGACCTTCCAGTCGTTCGCCGCATGGAAAACATTCTCTCCTTCCGTGAGGGTTCTTTTTGGGCGATTTAGCTGCGGCAATCCCTCTCTCAAAAAATAAATCCTCCTCCTAGGTTTCACCTCCATTGAGTTGGCTTTTCGGCAGGCCTCTTTTACAAATCCCAGCAGCTTTTTGAGAACAAGGTTGTGGCGCCACGTGTATCTACCATGAGAAAGGGAATAGGAGCAGGAGGAAAGAATATGAATCAATGACTGCGACTGACCGCAGAGCTGACACTCATCGTTCTCAATTAATTTCCATTTCTTTAAATTGCTGGCTGTTGGCAGCTGATCATACATCGATCTAATGAGGAACGATAGCCGCACTGGATCATAGCGCCATATATCTTCCCATGACAGAGACCGCTGAACTGTCTCCTCCCATCTGGTCCAGTCGCCTTGCTGTGACAATTGTGCGCTCTTCACAACTCTCTCGCTTTCTATCGCTTGCTTTCTGTCCTGAACAATCAAGTCTGATCTTTCCTGAGCGTTTGCCTTGGACCACCAGAGATGGTGGTTCCATCCAACACCATGCCGCCCCAACTGAACTGCTCCGGTCCTTTCAGTCCACTGGAGAGAAACCGTGGCATTCTCTATTTCAACCCTAGCATTCCATTTGGTTCCAGAGATTAGAGTTGGTTTTACCTCAGCGACTCTCTGATCCGTTGAATTATCGAGCATCATCTGAGTTCTCAGTTTGCTGATCTTGAAAACTTCAACAAAAGACCGCAATGGAAGTCTCAGCTTGGCTGTTTTGCCGTAGAGAGCCACAAACGTCAATCCCGGAGGCAGACCCAACCATTGACGTGTAAAACGAGCTATCTTTCTTTCTAGTTTCTCCACAACTTGCAGACCAATTTCATAGACTGTCAAAGGCCAAAGCAGTCTTGGCACTAAAACAAATTGCAAAATCCACACTTTGAACCTGCTCTGAAGCGGAGCAGCATTAATGCTTTCCATGGAGACAGTTGCCATACGGAGAATAGAAGCACCCTGATCAACGTCGTTCAGGGATTTACAATACCATCTCCCGAGACTTTTCACTGGTTCGTCGCTCACTGTTGGAATCTTGTTACCATCAACAGAGAAAACGGTGTATTCATCAATTTTACCGCGACGCAGGGAGAGACTTCTCGATTTAGATGCTTTAAAACTCATTCCGCACCATTTGAGTAGATCGCTGAAGACATCAAGTGTCCGTCTCATTGAAATACACTTATTCAAACTAATTGTCGTGTCGTCCATGAAAGCTCTCAGAGGTGGCATGAAAATACCTCGGCCGACATAAACATCTTCTACCCTTGCACCAACTGAATTCAGAAGTAGTTGCATTGCTAGCACGAATAATATGGGAGAAATAGAGCACCCCATGGCTATACCGACCTGAAGACGAAACCAATCGGTTGAACACGTCTTTGTCGATAATCTCAGGTGAAAATCTAGAAAATACTGTCGTAGAATATCCATAACAAACTTTGGAACATGGTGCATCGTCAAAGCTCTCCAAATCAGCTGGTGACGAACCGCTCCATAAGCATTTGCAAGATCAAGCCAAACGACGTGCAAACTGAGTCGATTCTGTTTTGCTCTTTTTATAGACTCCCAGATCATGGTAGAATGTTCGATGCAACCAGGAACACCAGGGATTCCTCCTTTCTGAATTGACTTGTCTATGTAGTCGTTTTGTGTTAGATAGCTCGTCAACCTCTTGGCAAGCACAGCAAAAAATATTTTTCCTTCAACATTGAGAAGAGAAATTGGTCTGAACTGATTGATGTCGACTGAAACTTTCTCCTTTGGTATGAAAATGCCTTCAGCTTTTTGCCACTCTTTATCAACAGACCCGGAAGTCCAAGCAGACTTGAGCAATGAGTGTAAAACTTTCAACACACCCGGACATTTTTTATACACCAGGTATGGTACACCATTTGGGCCTGGAGCAGATCTATTTCTTGTTTTTCGGAGGAATTGGGATATGTCAAAAATTGAAATTACTCCCTCGTTGAAAGCAACCTTTGGAAGAGGAATCTCGGGAAGATCTGATCTTTCAGCTAGTTCTTTGTCGCCCAAGGGGTCAATGAAAGCAGCTCGGAAGTGATGATCAAGCTGCTCTTTACTGACTTGCAGAGTACCTGACTTTGGTGGATCGAGCAAGCTTTTACCATAACGGAATGGATCTCTGACAAACTGGAATCTTGCCTTCCTTTGTTCTCTTTTCTTTACCCGCAAACGTTCTGCTCGCAAGAGTGCACTCAATCGCTGCCTCAAGTCATGTCGTAATGCTGAGAGCCCTGGTTTCTCGTTGTCTGGAGCTCTCCTCCATTGTTGACGAAGTCGTTTTTTTTCCTTTTTGAGTCTAGCAATCTCTCGTTGTCGCCTTGAAATATGAGTTTTTTCGCCTCTGTCCATGAGAACTTTTTCCTTGGAACCGAACATCTCTAAACACTTGTTGTAAATGGTGTCAGTTAGATTGTTCACTTGAAACATTGGAAGTTCTTTCATCTGCACTTTGAGAAGCTTGGAAAGTATCTCGTCGAGCTTCGACCAATCCGCTTTGTGAGCAGCAGCGGGGAAGTTAATTCTAGCCCGAGGTTGCCTATTCTCGTCGCTATCAGGATCGTGGAACCTGTCGGGGCTGTGGTTGGCATCCGGCCCGACTTGGCCCGGCGTTTTACCTGAAGCAATGCTTGCTTCAGTACGATGATCCTGTACAGCTTTAAGCAGGAGTATGTATGTATGTATGTATGTATGTATGTATGTATGTATGTATGTATGTATGTATGTATGTATGTATGTATGTATGTATGTATGTATGTATGTATGTATGTATGTATGTATGTATGTATGTATGTATGTATGTATGTATGTATGTATGTATGTATGTATGTATGTATGTATGTATGTATGTATGTATGTATGTATGTATGTATGTATGTATGTATGTATGTATGTATGTATGTATGTATGTATGTATGTATGTATGTATGTATGTATGTATGTATGTATGTATGTATGTATGTATGTATGTATGTATGTATGTATGTATGTATGTATGTATGTATGTATGTATGTATGTATGTATGTATGTATGTATGTATGTATGTATGTATGTATGTATGTATGTATGTATGTATGTATGTATGTATTATGTATGTATGCAGAATCTGATCTAGGTGGGGGTGGCAACTGAGAGCGAAAGAGTGAGCGGAAAAGCGACAGGAGAGGATAACGACCGGAAACGGGAGCGCAAGCGGAAGCGCAAACGGAAGCGCAAGCGGAAGCGCAAGCGGAAGCGCAAGCGGAAGCGCAAGCGGAAGCGCAAGCGGAAGCGTAAACGGAAGCGTAAACGGAAGCGCAAGCGGAAGCGCAAGCGCAAGCGGAAGCGGAAGCGCAAGCGGTTGCGCAAGCGGAAGCGCAAGCGGAAGCGGAAGCGCAAGCGGAAGCGGAAGCGCAAGCGGAAGCGGAAGCGCAAGCGGAAGTGCAAGCGGAAGCGCAAGCTGAAGCGCAAGCGGAGGCGCAAGCGGAAGCGGAAGCGGAAGCGGAAGCGCAAGCGGAAGCGCAAGCGGAAGCGCAAGCGGAAGCGCAAGCGGAAGCGCAAGCGGAAGCGCAAGCGGAAGCGCAAGCGGAAGCGCAAGCGGAAGCGCAAGCGGAAGCGCAAGCGGAAGCGCAAGCGGAAGCGCAAGCGGAAGCGCAAGCGGAAGCGCAAGCGGAAGCGCAAGCGGAAGCGCAAGCGGAAGCGCAAGCGGAAGCGCAAGCGGAAGCGCAAGCGGAAGCGCAAGCGGAAGCGCAAGCGGAAGCGCAAGCGGAAGCGCAAGCGGAAGCGCAAGCGGAAGCGCAAGCGGAAGCGCAAGCGGAAGCGCAAGCGGAAGCGCAAGCGGAAGCGCAAGCGGAAGCGCAAGCGGAAGCGCAAGCGGAAGCGCAAGCGGAAGCGCAAGCGGAAGCGCAAGCGGAAGCGCAAGCGGAAGCGCAAGCGGAAGCGCAAGCGGAAGCGCAAGCGGAAGCGCAAGCGGAAGCGCAAGCGGAAGCGCAAGCGGAAGCGCAAGCGGAAGCGCAAGCGGAAGCGCAAGCGGAAGCGCAAGCGGAAGCGCAAGCGGAAGCGCAAGCGGAAGCGCAAGCGGAAGCGCAAGCGGAAGCGCAAGCGGAAGCGCAAGCGGAAGCGCAAGCGGAAGCGCAAGCGGAAGCGCAAGCGGAAGCGCAAGCGGAAGCGCAAGCGGAAGCGGAAGCGCAAGCGGAAGCGCAAGCGGAAGCGCAAGCGCAAGCGGAAGCGCAAGCGGAAGCGCAAGCGGAAGCGCAAGCGGAAGCGCAAGCGGAAGCGCAAGCGGAAGCGCAAGCGGAAGCGCAAGCGGAAGCGCAAGCGGAAGCGCAAGCGGGAAGGAAACGGTAGCGAAAGAGACACCTCTAAAAACCCCGGGCAACGTCGGGTACCCCGCTAGTTAGTTATGATTAAGAATAAAATCGTTAAGGTGGATGATATAATCCAACGTCATTTAAGTACGAAAATCTTATATAGAAAAATTTTAAAAAGTACTTTAAAACTTTAAAACTGCTAAAATATGCTTAATTAATTTTCCTGATTATCTTTTGCAAGGACCCTTTCTTTTTTTTGTGCAAGGCTTGTCTTGAAAAAAGCGTGTGCAAAATCTAAGCAAGAAAAGAATTCCAGAAATAAGACTATTTTTGAAATTGTAAGACAAACTGTTTGATTATTGCTAGCGTATCACGTTTTTATTTTGTGTATAAAACATTTTACCGTTTGTTTTCTTGTTATCAGTGGTTGAGTTAAAAAACGAAATAGTAATGTTTGTTCCAAAAGCCTTTGTGTGAATTAGTTAGGTGCTTCATCATGGTGGTGTGGTTTGCAACAGCTCAGCAGAATAAAAATTTCCCAGCCCAGCATTTTAAAAGTGTACAATAACACAATGAGAGAGTTGACAGCAGATCAAAATATTTAGACCTATAGAGTGTTAAGAAGACAAAAAAAACAAGGATGGCCACTGTTTGCCTATACTTTCGATATGGCCATTCAAAATGTTTTTTATTGAGTCGAAAGCTGGCGTTGGTTTGTCAAAAATTTTTGCTGGTCGTAAACGCGAAAGTTTAGTTTGGAATTATTTAAATATGATGTCACCACGAACAAAATTGTGGAATAGTAATAAGTAAAATTTTAACGATTTTTTGAGTAATTAAATACTTTTCAAAGAGGAAATAGATGTCGGGGTGCTAGAAAAGAATCGTGGACCAGAACATTCTATGGAGAATGTTTTAAGAATTGTTCGAGCAAAATCAGATCGAAAGCAATGCAAAGAGCGCACATCAAGAGAATGTACATGAGATGATTTTAAGAAAAAATTATCAAATGATGACAACAACATTTGATTATCATATTTGTACATAAAAATGCCAACAAAAAATGACTTAATTTGAAATATATTCAGTAGGTTATTTTCAATCAATTTCAATTTACAAGATGATGCAAAGGGCAAGTGAAAAAGGATACGTACCACTCGTTTTTACAAGACATGAAGAGCTTTTAGACGGGAACGACAATTCGAATCCCAAACAATATTACAATAAAATAAGTAAGATAAATAAGAGCATATTATAACATCAAGGAAATGTTTATATCCACAAATCGACACACGCGAGATAGTAATCCACAGTTTTTGCAACCTTGGATGTGACGTAAACAATATGATTTTTTAATAAGAGATGTTCATCAAGTCACACCCCAAGAAATTTGCATGATGAAACACGCATAACAGGTTTATCGTCAACATAAAGTTGATAATTGGTACAAATTCTATGGTGAAATAGGATATAATTAGTTTTACTTATATTTAAAGAAAGTTTATTAGCACAGAACCATTTATAAACAGCAAGGAGTTCGCGATTAGTGTCATCATATAAATCTTTTAAGTTTTCACCGGAAGCAAAAAGGTTAGTGTCATCAGCAAATAACACAAACTCAAGACGACGTGAAACCGGGCAGAGATCGTTGATCTAAATAAGAAATAAGAGTGGGCCCAGTACAGACCCCTGAGGCACTCCACAGGTAACCCGTCGCGTTGAAGAAGTGACTTCGTTGTAGTGAACTTGCTGAGTCCTGTTACTCAAATAATCCTCAAACCACCGTAGTGGAATCCCTCGGACCTCCTCGGACCCCACAGTGTTAAAGTTTTTTAAGCAAGATCATGTGGTTCACTGTATCAAAAGCCTTAGTCAGGTCTAGAAATACGCCGATAGTGTAATTTCCTTGATCCATAGTTTCAGCAATCTTCGAGTGCAGCAGAACGAGCGGCATGTAGGTAGAGTGATTCCTTCTGAAGCCAAACTAATTTTTCGTGATGATGAAAAATCTAGTAAGAAATCCATAAGACCTTTTTACAAGTTTTTCAAAAAACTTGGAAAAAAGCATAAAACAGATATTGGCCGATAGTTAGAAATTGAATCGTTTTTGCCTGATTTGTGAAGTGGAATAACTTTTGCTGACTTTAGCTGAGCAGGAAAAATTCCTGTAGAAAAAGTGCAATTTATTATAGATGACAGAAGATGTGCTATGTGCGAACAGACCATCGAGCAATATAGGGGTTGATACCGTCCATTCCACTGCTGTGAGAATATTTTAATCTTGTCGAAACCTCGATAATCTCGCCTGGTGTTGTAGGTACAACATCAAAAGATCGGACCAAAGGGTTGCCAAGGTAATCGTCAAACGTTGTATTAAAAGGTGCTATCTTTTTGGCAAGATCTGAGCCAATGGTGGAGAAATAGCTTTTAAACGAGTCAGCAATTTTGAGAGATGTTAAACAACTTCCGTCACCCGTATCAAAAGTCCTGCACTGTTCCACAGAGGTCCGCTCACACAATAAGCTCCCAATCACCTTCCACGTCTCTTTCATGTAGTTTTGGCATAAATTGATTTTTTTTGAGTAAAACTCTTTGATTGCCGCAATTTTCATTGATTTAAAACGATTTCGATATAAAGTTAATTTCTGCTTGCTGGATTCTGGCGGGTTCTTGAGATACTTACTATATAAGGCATTTATGGATGTATGTATGTATGTATATATGTATGTATGTATGTATGTATATATGTATGTATGTATGTATGTATGTATGTATGTATGTATGTATGTATGTATGTATGTATGTATGTATGTATGTATGTATGTATGTATGTATGTATGTATGTATGTATGTATGTATGTATGTATGTATGTATGTATGTATGTATGTATGTATGTATGTATGTATGTATGTATGTATGTATGTATGTATGTATGTATGTATGTATGTATGTATGTATGTATGTATGTATGTATGTATGTATGTATGTATGTATGTATGTATGTATGTATGTATGTATGTATGTATGTATGTATGTATGTATGTATGTATGTATGTATGTATGTATGTATGTATGTATGTATGTATGTATGTATGTATGTATGTATGTATGTATGTATGTATGTATGTATGTATGTATGTATGTATGTATGTATGTATGTATGTATGTATGTATGTATGTATGTATGTATGTATGTATGTATGTATGTATGTATGTATGTATGTATGTATGTATGTATGTATGTATGTATGTATGTATGTATGTATGTATGTATGTATGTATGTATGTATGTATGTATGTATGTATGTATGTATGTATGTAGGTATGTATGTATGTATGTATGTATGTATGTATGTATGTATGTATGTATGTATGTATCATATATATAGAATAAGTATATCAACATGCCTGTAGTTTAAGATGGTTTTTAGCTAGGCAGATTAGAATACCAAACCAAATAACTGAGAGTTACAACCATATAGTAACTTAATAAAAAAATTTTAATAGAAAAAATAACTATTTTATGTACAAAATATATATGTAACTTTTTAAAAATTACCAATTTTTTTTTATAAAACTTCAGTTGACATTGAATTTTTTTGTGTAGTCTCTAGTTCGATGGTCTATTTATGTCACAAGCCACTTCGATAAATTGACAGCAGCCAATCAGATAACAGCAGCTTGTTCTATGAATTTTCATTATTTATATTAATCGGCAACTCAACCGATTAAGAAATAGGAAAATTTTAAATTTAATACAGCATTTGGCAATAATATTAATAATTTTGAAATTTGTTCTACTCAATTTACGGTTTTCAGCTAGCCTAAAATTTGTACTGCAACGTTTGGCAATATTTGTTTCATTTGCCAGAAAAGCTCTAAAAAATTCAAATTTCAAAACTTGTTTAATGTATTATACAAGTATCTACAGAAAACTGAAAAAATCAGAACAAAGCTTAAGATCTACAGAGAAAAAAAGTATAAAATATTTAGATTAAATTTAAATGTACATCTATATAGGAAAAAATCAAAACAAAGTCTAAGTTTCTTAGATCAAAAGTACATTTTTTATAACAAAAAAAAATTAAAAAAATTTTAAACTATTTAAATTATGAGTACATCTATTTAAAAAGTATAAAATCTTTAGAATATATGTATATCTATAAAAAAGAAAAAAAATTTCTAAAATCATTAGAAAATATGCACATCTACTCAAAAAAATAAAGCAAAGTATATGATTATTTAAAATTCAGCAATGAAACCATTTCATTATTTGAATAAGTGTGATCAGAAGAAGGTCTTGCAGAAAAAATAATTCAGCATTTCCTTCTAAATTTGTGTTGCTGTTTTCTCTAGGTTTTTGTTGATCTGAAAGATCTCTGATTTTTTAGTTTTATTATTTGATAGACTAGGAAAAGAAAGTTTAGGAATATTTAAAACAGAATTTAATTCTGAGCAGATGTATGTAAACGTAGAGGAATATGCTTTCTAGCGATTCGTAACGTTAAAGTCGAAGTTATTTATAACACAATATTTCTCGAATTTATTTTAACTTTAATATTCTTCGTTGAATATAATCTTTTACTTGACTCAAAACTGAATTATCTCACTTTGTAGAATCTTGCACGGTTCTAACAAATCTTTTGATAATTCCAATTTCTCTCACCAAAACCATCTCAATTCTTTAATGAAGACCCCTAATAGGAAAAAGACCAATAACAATTATATATATATATATACATATATATATGCATATATATATACATATATATATATACATATACATATACTCATACATTCCATACATATATATATATATATATATATATATATATATATATATATATTCAGACAAATAACAATTAAATATATATATATATACATTCAAACATATATATATATATATATATATATATATATATATATTTGAACGTATTTCGGCATAATGTTTTCTTTAAGGCATGCTCTGTTAAAAATGATAGACCACTTTGCGTTGATACGTTTTTTCGCCAAGCTTTCAAAATCTCTTGAATTCATGATAACTCCGCTTTTTAAATAGATTTATTAAAAACGAGGGCTGACCGATCGGTTTCGCAGAAAAGCATCTTCGGAGCCCTTTAAATTACGAAGTTAAAATGTATTTACTATAATGCGAAAATAGAATGAAACTATAAAACGACGAGAATAAACATTAATGAAAACTGAAATAGAAAAACAACGTATGGAAAGTGGAAAGCAAGATATAAAAGGTAGGTAACTAACGTACAAGATTAGTAAAAACCGAAGCAAAAAATAATTGTAAACAAAACGAAAACATGGCGATAGTGGCCGCAGCGCAGGTATTTACGCAACTATGCGCTAGGTAATTGTTGTCAGGTGCGCGCAATCAGGCTAGGTACGTCTACCGCGTCGTATTGTTATATTAACGTTGTTGACGAGTCGAGCAAATAGCTGGAAAGAAGACACGGACTCCACCGGAAGACGGTCATCCGACGAGTCACCAACGCCGCGGCCACGCACACTTTCCAGACTGGAGTTATCACGTGATGGGGATCCATGGACGGGACACAGGCCCTGGCCATCATTGCCGACGACGTCAGCGATCGGAAGGTGAGCAGGAGTAAGAGGGCCGACTCCTTGGTTGCCACGAGAAATAAAGTTGTCCTCACCGCTCGCCGATGAAACCAGATGAACATTGTTAAGAACATCGGTTGTCGGAGTCAGAGAACAAATGGCGATTAGAGTGTCTTCTTCTGGGTCGCCAAAAGAAACGGAATTGTTTTCACCGGTGGCCATCTGAACTTCTTTAACTTCATTAAGGACATCTGTAGTCTGATGGCCAACGGTAATTGGAGTGTCAACTTCTTGGTCACTACAAGAAGCGGAATTGTCTTCGCTGCATACGGCCAGATCTTGGTCGATGCTGCCAAGAACGTCGGCAGACGGAAGGCAAGTGGTGATTACAGGGTCGACTGGTCTGTCGCCACAGGAAGTAGAAACCACCTCACCACCGACTTTTGAAACATGAGAGTGAGCGCACACATTCGAAATATGGCGTGGCTCATCCGCACGCGAAGTCGTTTCACTTGCGGAGTTATGAGTGACGGGATAGACGTTAGCGACAACACGAGGTTGTCTCTTACGACCCTGATCCTAATCGTCTCAAAATTAAAGAGGCGTTGATGATCTCTCAGCAACGACCTAGCATAAATATCCATGACGACAAGTTCGGACGTACCTTGCTGCTACATTGTGGTGCAGACGGCGGCTGTGCTTTCCACTTTCCATACGTTGTTTTTCTATTTCAGTTTTCATTAATGTTTATTCTCGTCGTTTTATAGTTTCATTCTATTTTCGCATTATAGTAAATATATTTTAACTTCGTAATTTAAAGGGCTCCGAAGATGCTTTTCTGCGAAACCGATCGGTCAGCCCTCGTTTTTAATAAATCTATTTAAAAAGCGGAGTTATCATGAATTCAAGAGATTTTGAAAGCTTGGCGAAAAAACGTATCAACGCAAAGTGGTCTATCATTTTTAACAGAGCATGCCTAAAAGAAAATATATATATATATATATATATATTAATGATAAAAGAATTATACGCACACACAATGTCACAAGAACACACAGATACATATATACATATATATACACATACATACATACATACATACATACTATTGTTTCAACATATCCAATCATTATAAAATGCACACATAATAAAATAAAATAAACAAATATCACGAAAATACGTAAGATGAACCATCTTCATCTTACAATGTATATACATTCTTATGATTTTACGCTTTGATATACATAACACAGATTTTGATGTTTATTTTGTTTTTTAGGTACATATGTACATACTCATAATTTAAAATTTAAAATTGTTATAACTTCTTTGTTAAGAATCTTAAACTTTGTGTTGATTTTTTCATAGATAGATGTACATTTAATCTAAATATTTTATACTTTTTTTCTCTGTAGATTTTAAAGATGATAAGCTTTCTTCTGACTTTTTTCAATTTTTGTAGACATTTGTACAATACATTAAAAAACTGTTGAAATTGTAATTTTTTACATCTTCTTTGGCAAATCAAAAATATATAAGATACTTGTACAATACATTAAACTGAGAGCGAAAGATTGAGCGGGAAAGCGACAGGGAACGAATAACGACCGGATGCGGGAGCACAAGCGGGAAGGAAACAGGAGCGAAAAAGTCACGCATTTGAAAAAGCTCTAAGAACCCCCGGGCAACACCGGATACCTCGCTAGTTTAAAATAAAGTTTGTCAGCTAAACACAAAAATTGCTAGACAAAAACTCAGTAACCAACATTTTCTTCAAGGCAGGTAGCTCTGTCTGTGTTTTAAAGGACAACGTTTCCAATTGATTATTGTTTAGAAATCTGTCAAAAACCATTGCATGAAGCTATTTTACAAACGTATTTTAACATAAAAAAAGCAAAAGACGAACAGTTTGTCTAAGTTGATAAGTCCAGTAAAAGCGCCTTCCTCGATAAATTCCAAATCATTATACTGAAGAAACCTGAAAACGAAAATTTATATTAGGATGGGAATTTTTACACACGCAAAAAAATTATTAAAAATTTAAGCTACGTGTTGAGCGGTGTCATTACCAAAGCAACAAGCTTCTTATCAACAAAACTCATTCAACACGTTGAGCTACCAGCCATTGTTATGAATACTTTTTGTAGTAATCGACATTTTGCGTTTATGTGTTTGAAACGTATGTATTACAACAATATTATTAACAGATTTTTAAGTGGAATGTCAAAGATGATACTAAGATATCTTGTTATTAAGCAAACTATTATGTGTACAAAGCGGGCGGCTGGTGGGAGAGCGGTGGCGTTACTAACGTATGCAAGGTGTGGATAAGCACCTATAAATAGCTGCTTCTGGTTGTATTGTGCAGTTGTCCATGGGCTCATCTTAGTACGGTCAAGTCGTTAACCAAAAAAATGTGCAGATGATAAACACTTAAACACACAGACACACAGACACACTTATATATATTGTTATAATATCGCAAAATCGTAAGCGGTTCTGTCTGGAATGGTTTCCGCTTCTTCGTGAGAACAAGGTGCCAACAATTAAACCGATTTCGTGGGAGCACAGATAACGTTCTCACCAAAGGTTGCCACGATCTGCTTTGAGGTACTTCCATTTTTGTTAGTACTACTGGAAGATGCACGAACAACTCTGTTTTGTTGTCATCCAACCTCAAGAAATCTTTCCAGTTTGGTGGGAGGCGCATCTACCCTAAAATTCGTAGTCGTATCCCGGTTCCTCGTTTGATTCTGGTTTCAGTTTTTTAGACTGTCGGCACGATACACATCAAAAACAACATCAACACGATCTGCTTTTTCGAGGTACCTCAAGATGAAGGGCTTGAATGCTTAATTTGCATGTCCAGCAAATGTTTTCCTAATTCCTGGATTGATCATCTGAACTGCTGCTGCTCCATCAATGATTACACAGCTGACATTTGGTTGATTATTATTTTTTGGGTTGTACTCTTTGTCCAAACAAGTGATCAGGTCTGATTTCGTACGGTTTACGGAAAGTTCGCCCCTGGTTTTTCGCCCCCGTCTTTTCGCCCCCGTCTTTTCGCCTCCGTTTGTTTGCCCCCGAAAAAGTTCCCCCTGGAAAGTTTTGCCCCCGGTTTTTCGCCCTTGGGAAGTTTTGCCTCCGGTTTTTCGCCCCTGGGAAAATTCGCCCCACCGTTTTTCCCCCCGGGAAAGTTTGCCCCCGGTTTCTTGCCCCCGATTTTTTGCCCCAATTTTTTAATTAATTAAACTATTAATTACCAGGCAACATTTCGCCATTCAGCTCGATATTGGCGTCAAAGCTGTTTACTTATTTTCGAAACTTAAATGAAACTTATTATTAATAAATATGTGTTATAATTACGTAATAAAACTGAAGTATGATTGTTGTGTAGTCTCACTATGTATATAGGTAGATTCTAGAATGCTTGGCAAAAAGCTAAGAGAACTTGATGGTAATAAATCGGCTGGACCAGATGGAATTCACCCTAGGGTTCTGAAAGAAACATGTGCATCAATTAACGTTTATTTAAAGCATATATTTGAATGTTCATTGCAATCGGGAGAAGTGGTGAGGGATTGGAGATCCAGTTGTGTTGTTCCACTGTTTAAGAAAGGTCGTAAAGATATAATCTCCAATTATAGACCAGTGGCATTGACATCGGTTTGTTGCAGGATTCTGGAGTCAATCATTAAAGATCATCTGCTTGGATATTTTTTGAAAAATAACTTGTTTGCCAGGAACCAGTTTGGATTTCTTCCTTCACGCTCCACAACTCTACAGATGCTTGGTTTCCTTGATGTGCTTTCTAAGGCTGTGGATGTGGGAAATGAAGTTGATGTGTTATATACTGACCTGGAAAAGGCCTTTGACAAAATTCCGCATGAAAAATTGTTATATAGGTTGGAGAGATACAAAGTGCATAAACAGATTCTAAAGTGGATTGAAAACTATTTGAAAGACAGAACGTTTAGAGTGAGACTAAATGAAGAGCATTCCGAGGCTTTACGGGTGGAGAGTGGTGTTCCTCAGGGTAGTGTGTTGGGTCCTGTATTGTTCCTGATTTATATCAATGACATTTGTACTGTTTGCGAGAATATGTTTCTTTTTGCGGATGATGCTAAAATATTTAAAGTTTTGAGCAGTAAAGATGATTGTAGCAGGCTGCAGAATGATATCAGTAGAGTGGTGGAGTGGTTCAATAGATGGCAGATGCAGGTGAATATTGGAAAATGCTGTCTTCTCCATGTTGGGGGGAAGCATTTCATAAATAAATATCATTTGATAGATTTAGATGGCACCACGTGTGAGATACCAACAATTGAATCAGTCTCGGATCTCGGTATTATTATGGATTCAAAACTGCAATTCAAAGAACATATTTTATCTCGGGTAAAGAAAGCCAACATGATGCTGGGCATAATAGCAAGAAATTTTAGAAAATTGTCAGATGAAGCCTTTATTACTCTATATAAAGCCTTGGTGAGGTCCCAGCTAGAATATGGAGTACAAGTGTGGAACCCATATAGGCAAGGATTGATCGATGCAGTAGAAAGGGTGCAGAGAAGGGCGACTAAACTGCGGCCATCCTGTGTGGGAATGCCATACGAAATGAGATTGAGAAAATTAAAACTTCCGACATTGAAATATAGAAGAATCAGAGCGGATTTGATTTTATTATTCGATTTGTTGGCTGGAGATCTAAGGAGCTTGGTTTGTCCGTCCCTGACCTTCTGTACGTATAAAAGAACCAGAGGCCACGATAGAAAGCTGGTGACATCAGGTGCACACAAAGACTGCAGGAAGTATTTCTTTGGTAATAGAGTTATTCAGGAGTGGAATAGATTGCCACAGTCGGTCGTGTCAGCTGGAGATAAATATACTTTTAGGATATTATTAGATGCTTTTTGGGGTGAAAAGGTTTATGAGTTGTGAAGACGGGGGTTTTAGATGTGTTTTATGTTTAGTTTTTGATCTGCCTCTAATTGCGTGACATTTTGCAATGTTTTTGGTTTGCTTTGAGGTCGCGTTGGGTTTTAGATAGGTTTTCTGTTTAATTGACACTGTTTTCGGTTTGCATGTGATGTCGTGCTGGTTTTCTGATTACTTTTGAATTGATTCATTCATTAGTGGTGTTGACAGTTTTCTTTTTTTCGGTTCATTTGTGGGGTCCTGTTGTACTTTTTTTTCCTGTTCGTGCGGTTTTTTTTATATATTATGTTTTATGTTTAGTTTTTGATCTGACTCCATATGTGCGACATTTTACTATGTTTTTGGTCCGCTTGAAAGTTCGCGTTGAGTTTTAGATATGTTTTCTGTTTAATTGACATTATGTTTTCGGTTTGCTTGTGATGTCGTGCTGATTTTGGATATGTTTTCTGATTACTTTTGAATTGATTCATTGGTGGTGTTGACATTTTTCTTTGTTTCCGGTTCGTTTGTGGGGTCGTGTTGTGCTTTTTTTCTGTTCGTGTGGTTTTTTTTGTTTGTAATTCGGCAAGGAGTTATTTAACTCGTGTTGACAACATAATAATAATAATAATAATAAATGTATAGTATATATAGCTTCCACGTGTAGCGCAAGCAGGTGAATTGACGTTGCGGCAAGAACAACCACACTTTTAAAGATTGTCGTTTTGCAAACTACATCTGCAATTTCTGTAAAAAAAGAACATTCGAAAGCTGTTTGTCAAAAAAGAAAAAACAAGTTCAATGTATATTTGCAAAGGATGAATTCGTGAAAGAACACGTGTTCATCATGAAAGGACACAATTCTTTGTTACAACAGTTGACTCTGAACAGTCAACCCTTCAGTTTTCTCATTGATAGTGGTTCCAGAAACAATTTTTTTCACGAGCTGTCTGGATCAAACTGGGAAACCGGAAGTTGAAACTGAATGATAAAAGATATTGTTCAGCAACGGGAGATGACATCCCAACAATGGGCACATTTGAAACAAAAGTAAAATTGAAAAACTCAGACATCCAAAGAAGACTGTGGTTCAATGTCACAGAAATTCACGATCTCAACCTACTGGGATTTGAGGCGATACGCGGTATCTTGCGGTGACCAAGAGGTCGATCTAGTCCGACACCTTCGAGTTCCATTCAATCCCGCATCATCTGTTCTTGCTGCGCCCTTGAGATTATGTATCCTCTTGAAGATACTCAATTGCCCGCTTAAATTACAGTTGTTTCTGTTGTATCCGGAGGCGACGTAGCCAACGATCTGATTGATACTCAATTGCCCGCTCAAATTACAATTGTTTCTGTTGAATGCGGAGGCGACGTGGCCAACGATCTGATTGATAATACGTTATTGCTGAGATGGAAAGTGGTGTTGTTAAACGCAACACTGACTACGATGGTGGTGGTGATGGTGATGACGGTGGGGGCGATGATGGTGATGATTATGATGAAGAAGATGATGATGACTATAATGTGGATGCTGAACATGTATTGTCAGCTAATTTGTTTAACGATAGTGATCAGGTGATGTCTTTTTAACATTTGTTCTTCACATTTTATTATCTTGAATATTGATACTTGGTCATTGGCCTTGAATTAATAAGGCTTTTAAAATTCTAAGTGTTTTTGGGTTGCAATTTGAACCAATAATCTTAGTGTTGACGACGAGAATTTGTTTCGTCAGATTACAGAAGTTTGTCTCGCGGAAATGTTATACCACTCAGGCAAGTCCAATTATGTGTCAAGCTCGTAGAAATGCTACCAGGACAGCTCCATGCAGCAACTTTGGGATAGTGAATACAAGCGCTACCGTAGTCCTCGAAGGTGAAATTGACGATGTAAATTGGAAGGGTGGGTGCGCTTTGCCGATCATAACGGAAAGTTGTCTTCATGGAGGAGAAAAACTCAAGTTTACAAGAGGATTTGTAAACAGGAAACCCGTTAAGGTTTTGCGAGACACGGGCTGTACAGCGATTATGGTAAAGGAATCGTTGGTGCGCCTACGTCAGATGACCGGAAGAACCAGACTTTGTGTTTTGATCAACGGCACAGTACGTGTAGTTCCTACAGCATTAGTTAAAATTAAAACAAACTGGTTCAGAGGAGCTACAGAAGTGGTTTGTATGAAGAATCGGTTTTATGAACTGGTGCTAGGAAATGTCAATGGGATAGGAAATTCAATTGCGTTGGCTGCAGCAACAGAAACCAACCTCTGACCACGACAACCCACAGAAAATAGATCGGGCAAGTTATACATAAACGCCTGCTGAATCGGTTTCATATCAAAGAAAGAAAAAGAACACGTGTGCCACTCCAAAATTGAGAAATGAAGTTGAGGCCAAAGGTCAAGCTTGGACTTTGCCAAAAGAAAAACCAAAGTTCCGTCTTCCGGGAGCGGGAGTATGTATGTATCTATGTATGTATGTGTGTGTGTGTGTTCACTCCTGAAGAGCTTTTCTGTGGAGGTCATCAGAAGAAAACCCCCCCTCGAGCAAACGTTTCGGCTCTTTAATTTCTTGACGTTCTAAGGGGGGCGAGCCACGTTCGACGGACGAACGTCCTCCGGCAGAAAATGTTTTTGTTCTTTTCCGACATCGAATTTCTATCATTCCTTGCATCGTGGCAGATATTTGTCATGCAAATAAACTCGCGACTTTAGAGAAATTCAGACTATTCAAGTGAGAAAACCTTCGACGACATAACGGCTTCGCTTTCGTAGCGGTACTTAATATCGCCACGTAAACAAAGACGAAGCAATTCTATTCTTGCGGAGCGGAGAGAGCGGCTTCTAAATTTGGAAAATCTTCTTTTTTCTCTCTTTGAGACCAAATCCAGAATGAAGCCGATTCTGCTGCTTCAGAAATCTGTTTAATTGCACGGGTCCGCTCTCTGTTAGACATTCCCAGGGCCCGCAGCAACTTTAGCAAAGATTTACCAACCAAACCGCGTGCTCCGACTTCAACAGCAAAAAGCTCAGCTCTTGAGCCATTTGCTTCCAAATCCAACATCAATTCTCTGTATCTTTCTAATTTCATGATGTTACTGGCCTCCATGTTGCTTTCCCAAGGCACTGTCAACTCGATGAGAAGAAATGTCTTGGCCAGACTCGAAAAAACAACTATGTCTGGCCTTTTTCCACTTTCCTTTATTGGAACTGGGAAGCACTTTTCCGTTTTCAGATCGGCAGAGACCCTCCAGTCGTTCGCCGCATGGAAAACATTCTCTCCTTCCGTGAGGGTTCTTTTTGGGCGATTTAGCTGCGGCAATCCCTTTCTCAAAAAATAAATCCTCCTCCTAGGTTTCACCTCCATTGAGTTGGCTTTTCGGCAGGCCTCTTTTACAAATCCCAGCAGCTTTTGGAGAACAAGGTTGTGGCGCCACGTGTATCTACCATGAGAAAGGGAATAGGAGCAGGAGGAAAGAATATGAATCAATGACTGCGACTGACCGCAGAGCTGACACTCATCGTTCTCAATTAATTTCCATTTCTTTAAATTGCTGGCTGTTGGCAGCTGATCATACATCGATCTAATGAGGAACGATAGCCGCACTGGAGCATAGCGCCATATATCTTCCCATGACAGAGACCGCTGAACTGTCTCCTCCCATCTGGTCCAGTCGCCTTGCTGTGACAATTGTGCGCTCTTCACAACTCTCTCGCTTTCTATCGCTTGCTTTCTGTCCTGAACAATCAAGTCTGATCTTTCCTGAGCGTTTGCCTTGGACCACCAGAGATGGTGGTTCCATCCAACACCATGCCGCCCCAACTGAACTGCTCCGGTCCTTTCAGTCCACTGGAGAGAAACCGTGGCATTCTCTATTTCAACCCTAGCATTCCATTTGGTTCCTGAGATTAGAGTTGGTTTTACCTCAGCGACTCTCTGATCCGTTGAATTATCGAGCATCATCTGAGTTCTCAGTTTGCTGATCTTGAAATCTTCAACAAAAGACCGCAATGGAAGTCTCAGCTTGGCTGTTTTGCCGTAGAGAGCCACAGACGTCAATCCCGGAGGCAGACCCAACCATTGACGTGTAAAACGAGCTATCTTTTTTTCTAGTTTCTCCACAACTTGCAGACCAATTTCATAGACTGTCAAAGGCCAAAGCAGTCTTGGCACTAAAACAAATTGCAAAATCCGCATTTTGAACCTGCTCTGAAGCGGAGCAGCATTAATGCTTTCCATGGAGACAGTTGCCATACGGAGAATAGAAGCACCCTGATCAACGTCATTCAGGGATTTACAATACCATCTACCGAGACTTTTCACTGGTTCGTCGCTCACTGTTGGAATCTTGTTACCATCAACAGAGAAAACGGTGTATTCATCAATTTTACCGCGACGCAGGGAGAGACTTCTCGATTTAGATGCTTTAAAACTCATTCCGCACCATTTGAGTAGATCGCTGAAGACATCAAGTGTCCGTCTCATTGAAATACACTTATTCAAACTAATTGTCGTGTCGTCCATGAAAGCTCTCAGAGGTGGCATGAAAATACCTCGGCCGACATAAACATCTTCTACCCTTGCACCAACTGAATTCAGAAGTAGTTGCATTGCTAGCACGAATAATATGGGAGAAATAGAGCACCCCATGGCTATACCGACCTGAAGACGAAACCAATCGGTTGAACACGTCTTTGTCGATAATCTCAGGTGAAAATCTTGAAAATACTGTCGTAGAATATCCATAACGAACTTTGGAACATGGTGCATCGTCAAAGCTCTCCAAATCAGCTGGTGACGAACCGCTCCATAAGCATTTGCAAGATCAAGCCAAACGACGTGCAAACTAAGTCGATTCTGTTTTGCTCTTTTTATAGACTCCCAGATCATGGTAGAATGTTCGATGCAACCAGGAACACCAGGGATTCCTCCTTTCTGAATTGACTTGTCTATGGAGTCGTTTTGTGTTAGATAGCTCGTCAACCTCTTGGCAAGCACAGCAAAAAATATTTTTCCTTCAACATTGAGAAGAGAAATTGGTCTGAACTGATTGATGTCGACTGAAACTTTCTCCTTTGGTATAAAAATGCCTTCAGCTTTTTGCCACTCTTTATCAACAGACCCGGAAGTCCAAGCAGACTTGAGCAATGAGTGTAAAACTTTCAACACACCCGGACATTTTTTATACACCAGGTATGGTACACCATTTGGGCCTGGAGCAGATCTATTTCTTGTTTTTCGGAGGAATTGGGATATGTCAAAAATTGAAATTACTCCCTCGTTGAAAGCAACCTTTGGAAGAGGAATCTCGGGAAGATCTGATCTTTCAGCTAGTTCTTTATCGCCCAAGGGGTCAATGAAAGCAGCTCGGAAGTGATGATCAAGCTGCTCTTTACTGACTTGCAGAGTACCTGACTTTGGTGGATCGAGCAAGCTTTTACCATAACGGAATGGATCTCTGACAAACTGGAATCTTGCCTTCCTTTGTTCTCTTTTCTTTACCCGCAAACGTTCTGCTCGCAAGAGTGCACTCAATCGCTGCCTCAAGTCATGTCGTAATGCTGAGAGCCCTGGTTTCTCGTTGTCTGGAGCTCTCCTCCATTGTTGACGAAGTATGTATGTGTGTATGTATGTATGTATGTATGTATGTATGTATGTATGAATGTATGTATGTATGTATGTATGTATGTATGTATGTATGTATGTATGTATGTATGTATGTATGTATGTATGTATGTATGTATGTATGTATGTATGTATGTATGTATGTATGTATGTATGTATGTATGTATGTATGTATGTATGTATGTATGTATGTATGTATGTATGTATGTATGTATGTATGTATGTATGTGTGTATGTATCTATGTGTGTATGTATCTATGTATGTATGTATGTATGTATGTATGTATGTATGTATGTACGTACGTACGTACGTACGTACGTATGTATGTATGTATGTATGTATGTATGTATGTATGTATGTATGTATGTATGTATGTATGTATGTATGTATGTATGTATGTATGTATGTATGTATGTATGTATGTATGTATGTATGTATGTATGTATGTATGTATGTATGTATGTATGTATGTATGTATGTATGTATGTATGAATGTATGTATGTATGTATGTATGTATATAGGTATGTTATTTATGCATTGCTACACCATTCATCCGATCGTAATGAAATTTTCACCCAACCTTGAGAGTCAAGGGGAATCAAATTAGAGGTGTGCACGGTAGTGGGGACAGCGGGATTACCGCGGTAATGGGTATGAAGTTGTGGGGTTACCGCGGGGATGGAAACAAACGTTGCGGGACTACCGCGGGGATGGGGACGAGTTTTTGCGGTATCACCGCAAAAATAAAATAATTTTTTTATAAAACAAAATTGTTTCCAATTAACTGCAAATGTATAAAGTCATACATATCATTGTTTATGTTTTTTAATCTTTGCAACGCGCTGTTGTTTTATCGCTGATTTATTGAGTTACCGAAAGTTTTGAAGTCATGGGTTGCATTATTTGTTAAATTTCCAAAGTCCTAGTTCGAATTAAAAATTAAATAAAAATTTAAATCTGGAAAAGGCTGAAGATCAAAAATTAGCTGCAACAGTCGCCTTTACATTTCACTATAACCCCGGTGAAAAGCAATGCGAGAAACTTCAATTAAAGGTTTGATTTTGATTAATTTGCTTTCACATTATAAGGTTTTACATAAAATTGATTTTTTTAAATTTTGTTAGAGATCTATTAAAGCTCGTTCATGATGTAACGCTACATTCTGAGCCCCACAAGTGCTACAAGATGACTTCATAGAACATCAACATCAACTAGTCAAAAATGAAAACATGAAGACAACTTTTATGCAAACTTGTACTCTACAAACTCAAAAAGCTCAGTTTCGAATGAGGTTTTGTTATTAAACTATCTTTATATTAAAAGCATGAAAAGTTTCTTAGACTTCAGTAATAACTTATAATATAATTCAGCTTGATCATTGTTATTAATTAATTATGCTTATATGAGCAACTAGTTTCACAATGCTAATAATAATTTTTATAAGGTTGCTGACTATTTGGCATTCAACGATGAAGGTGCACAAGGCGATTTGCTGGGTTTTTTGGAAAAGAAATGGCCAAAACTGTCTCAAGTGGCAAGGATTATTTTGAGTGTGCCAGTAGCTAGCACCTCTTCTGAGAGAGCATTCTCTATGGGCGGGTTAACCATTAGTGATCGAAGAACTGAGCTAGGTGGAAAAACATTGATAGACTTTTCTTTAGTCATGGGTTTAAATAAATAAATTGTATTGAATCATATTACGGTGTTATTGCAATTCTATATATCAACACGTAATTTATAGTTGCATTGAAATTATGTACGGAAAAATAATGACTAGTACAGAGTTGATTAAAAATGGAGATGAACAGCGCAGGGATGGATGGGGATGGGGATGAAAGATTGGAAGACTGCGGGGATGGTTGGGGATGGGGATGATGCTGGTGGGGATGGGGATGACATTCGCGGGGATGGTTGGGGATGGAAACGATAAGTCGTCCCCGCGCACACCTCTAAATCAAATATAGAGAAAAAAAATTTGAAATCCCTCACAAAATGAGCGGAGCGGAGCGGGTGAGCGAGCGGGAACTATATATATATATATATGTATGTGCGTATGTATGTGTTTATGTATGTATGTGTATGTGCATGTATGTGTGTCTGTGTGTGTGTTTATGTATGTATGTATGTATGTATGTATATATGTATGTATGTATGTATGTATGTATGTATGTATGTATGTATGTATGTATGTATGTATGTATGTATGTATGTATGTATGTATGTATGTATGTATGTATGTATGTATGTATGTATGTATGTATGTATGTATGTATGTATGAATGTGTTTTTTACAATATTTCGGCACTAATTGCTCATTCAAAGTATGTATGTGTATGTATGTATGTATGTATGTATGTATGTATGTATGTATGTAGAATCGGATCTAGGGGGGTCAACTGAGAGCGAAAGAATGAGCGGGAAAGCGACAGGGAACGGATAACGACCGGGAGCGGGAGTGTGTATGTATGTATGTATGTATGTATGTATGTATGTATGTATGTATGTATGTATGTATGTATGTATGTATGTATGTATGTATGTTTGTATGTTTGTATGTATGTATGTATGTATGTATGTATGTATGTATGTATGTATGTATGTATGTATGTATGTATGTATGTATGTATGTATGTATGTATGTATGTATGTATGTATGTATGTATGTATGTATGTATGTATGTATGTATGTATGTATGTATGTATGTATGTATGTATGTATGTATGTATGTATGTATGTATGAATGTATGTATGTATGTAGAATCGGATCTAGGGGGAAACTGAGAGCGAAAAATGAGCGGGAAAGCGACAGGGAACGGATAACGACCGGGAGCGGTAGCGCAAGCGGGAAGGAAGCGGGAGCGAAAAAGAAACGCATTAGGTAAACCTTTAAAAACCCCGGGCAACGCCGGGTGCCCCCGCTAGTATATATATATATATATATATATATTTATAACTTCTCCTCGCTAATTGCAAGCCAGTTCCAAGCCTGGAGAAAGGAGGAGGGAAAAGTAAAAAGAATCAAATTCTGATCTACGACAGGAAGTACTTGAGTGCTTCCTACATACAGCCATTAGAGTCTTAAAACACCTGGTTTAGTCGGTTCGTGAGATCTAGATTTAGAGTTTTAGAAAATAGACTCTGTAGTTAGACAAGTTGACAAAAGTTATCTAATAGAATCAAAAGAGTTGTCAGAATTAAGAGATTTCTGAAACGTGAGATTCAATTAGATTGAGTCAGAGCGAATGAAGTACTAATCCGGAATTATAATTTGAGAAATATTGCGCTATAAATAACTTCAAGCTTTAACGTTACAAATCGCTAGCAAGCTTATTCGGCATCGTTTACAATGACGAGTTGTCACGGACCTGCTGGCCAACGATTTCGTGTCGAGAGCCGTCACCGCTCTCACCGCCGCCACTTTTAGGGTCAACGACATGATCCATAGCAATTGTCGACATAGACGAGGGGCCGATATCAGTGGCGTAGTTAGAGCGGGGCGGCGGGGACGGCCGCCCCGGGTGTCACCCCCAAAGCTGCGATTAAAAAAACCTTACACAACCTCCATGAGATAAAATAACGGCTAAAAATTAAAAAACACAACCTCCATGAAATGAAATAACGGCTAAAAATTTAAAATATCTATTTACATATCTAAGTCTTTTCATATATGTGCGCGGCTTCTATGGAATGATCTAAATAGTTAATTAGATCTGTTACACCAGACACCAGCGATACATCAACCTTCTGCTGAAAAACTTTCAACAACGTATTGGAGTGTTTATTATTCTGCATAAAAAACAGAAAATGTTTATGAGGTTGTGGCGGCAATTTGGGAATTTTTCGATTAACAAGAAGACGTAGACACCAGAAGTGCTACACAAACCCATATACCTGCTGTATGTAATTTAGCTTTTCTTTGTTACCTCTTTTTTTTGGAACGATGTATTAAAGAAAATAAATTGCAGTCAGATTGCATTGCAAAGTAAAAGCTTGAGTATTGATTAGTTAGCTATAAAATACTTCGTTTACTGGACTTCGTTTTTATATTCAAGAAAAAACGGAATCATATTGTAGAAGAAGCAATAGATCTTGTTGCAAAAAAATCAAATGAATACGAAGTTCCAATAGAAAAAAAGAATTCGCCGTAAAAACGAATGGTCGGTGAAAACGATGACAGCTGAAAATAAGAAAGATGTTTCTGAATGTCTCAACTGATTCAGTACGGTCAGTACAGATGTTCGAACTAGATCAAAATCTATTGAAAATGTAACTTCATGGTTCTAGGTTGTCCAGACAAATACTTTGCTTTTGGCAAACATTGAGAAGTTGAAATTATCTGTATCAAATTTAACTGGCTTGTATGATAAGGTATCAGAAACAGAACTCTTCTTAGAAATACTGATGGTTGAGAAGATGTTTAAGAGCAGCCAACTGCGCAGTGTCTGATTTGATATTCATAGCCTTTTTGAAATTCATCGTGGAATAAGATTTACAGAATTTCTTCCAAATCTTATCATAGCAATAAAGTTATTTATGACAATTTGCTTATCTGTTGTTTCGTGCCAGAGGAGCTTTAGTAAACTAATCGAAAACTACTTACAGTCAACAATAAGGCAAAAAAGTCTTGCATTTTTATCGATCAAACACGAGGCAACACAAAGTATTAATTTTGAAGATAGGATTTCCGAGTTTGCTACTGTCAAACCTAGAAAAAAGAGATAATACTTGAAATATTTTAAAAAGAAAAGTTTTTGCAAGTTTCTTTTAAATATGTTTAAAATACTTGATTGATAGTTTTGTAATTTAATGATGAATGACTTATAAATTTTCAAATGTTTATTTCAAGTTGTTGTATTGAAATCATAATGTTATAATCATAATTTAATGTTTTTACATAATATTGATTTTTACGGTATTCGAGGGGTGACACCATCGAGCTACGCCACTGGCCGATATCTAAGTTATCTTTGACAGGATCACCACACTGCTCATCGCACGGCTCGAAAAAAGAAAATGAAGTGTCCGCATCAAAAAAGACATCGGTGGCAAGACTTGGAACAAGACGACTGGAAACAGGCTTACCACCGTAGCCTCTGTGTAATTTTTAAAGCAGTCGCACCGCTTGTAACTCCACCGACAATCTCAGGGACCTGGGTACAGATATTAGTTAATTTTACCAAAGAATTGTTAAGTTTGGGCTTTACATTTTTGACCTCACAAGTAACTCCAAATAGTTGTAATGTGAGATTAAAGGGATCTCACTGAGTGTTCAAGATAGGTGCTTCTCTATGTATATATAAGGCCTCCTGCATTTTTAACCGCAATATATCATTAGAAGAAGATATTATTGTAGTATTTTCATTCAATATTGATCTTGTAAGAGGAATGGCTTTGTGGTTGGAAGTAAGCACGGATAACCCCGCAATGAACGTGCATCGTCAATCTTCTAGCCAAAGATGTTCAAGTATGTCCAATGTAACTAGTTTTATTATCGTGTTGAAAAGGGCATTGAAACTGATAAACTACGTCGGTTTTTTTGAGAAAATTAGAATTAACCAGATTATTTTTCATAACTAATTGATGAGCTTTTTTAGTTTTGTAGTAGATTATCATTTTTAACTGGTGGGTATCAGGAGAAGTAACAAAGACATTGTTTGAAATAATATCTTTAAGAACTTTTTCATCAGTCTCCAGTCCTCCATGCACTCGGGCTCCGTAGTATAACGCTATGAGAAGTTTTGAGTCTTTGACGAAGAAATTAACAAATACAAAATGGGAAATTATCTTCAACAAGCACTTATCGTACGGCAGCTGTCCGACTCCGACGACATGTACTCTACTCCTAGTCTTGTCACCTTTGCGCCGGTGTCCGGCGGCCCTAGCGGAGCTAACCTGCACTCTACCCCAAGTCACGACATCGGCGCACTGGAGTCCGGCGAGGCCAACCTACACTCCACCCCGGGTCATAGCGTCGAGGCGTCGGTTTCCGGCCAAGTTAATCGAGCGGTTCCGCCCGTCGATGACAGCGGATCCGTGCGTGTGGACCGCCCGTCCGCATTCCCTCATTTAACTAACTGCGGCAACATAACTTTCCGCAGACGAAAGTGATCAGCCGCATTTCATTCAGTTCTATACTTTTATACTTATACTTTTATTTCATTTCAGTCGTAACCTATTACTCTCGTGATCCTTTCATTCCGATTTTATATTTCATATTTTATCTTTCGTGTCGGCCATCGCTTCGCTGGTCACAACGTAAACATCTACTTCTAGGCATGCTATTCGTTTACCGTTTCGCTGGTTGCTTCGTGGTTTTAGAAGTCGATTTCTAGTAAGTCTACATATCTTCCAAAACTGTTTTTCATTCTATATCAAACACCCAACAATATATAACGCAGTTTTACTCCACTTCACGTCTTCTGTTTTTACAATAGTATTCCTGTCTTTTATATACCATGTACCTAGGTTTAATTTTACTTCACACCATTTTACCTCCGCTTGGTTTTATCACAACTATATTCGTTTGCATTATATTCATCGCCTAATCGTCTGGTTTTAAGTAAACACGTTTTACCATTATTCTAATTTCACTTTGTTGGTTTTTGAATATTCGCATTATTTTCTATTCAAGGGCTCTGATGATGGCTTTCGAGCCGAAACTGTGCAGTAAGTCCGTTATGAAAATCAATAAAGAATGTTATTCAAAAAACAAAGTCGTTGTTCGCAGATTGGAGTCTTACGTTAAGAAAATAATAAACAAAAAATGGGTAGTTATTTTCAATAGAGCATGAATAAAAGAATATATATATATATATATATATATATATATATATATATATATATATATATATATATATATATATATATATATATATATATATATATATATATATATATATATATATATATATATATATATATATATATATATATATATATATATATATATATATATATATATATATATATATATATATATATATATATGGCGGCGGTGAGAGCGGTGACGGCTCTCGACACGAAATCGTTGGCCAGCAGGTCCGTGACAACTCGTCATTGTAAACGATGCCGAATAAGCTTGCTAGCGATTTGTAACGTTAAAGCTTGAAGTTATTTATAGCGCAATATTTCTCAAATTATAATTCCGGATTAGTACTTCATTCGCTCTGACTCAATCTAATTGAATCTCACGTTTCAGAAATCTCTTAATTCTGACAACTCTTTTGATTCTATTAGATAACTTTTGTCAACTTGTCTAACTACAGAGTCTATTTTCTAAAACTCTAAATCTAGATCTCACGAACCGACTAAACCAGGTGTTTTAAGACTCTAATGGCTGTATGTAGGAAGCACTCAAGTACTTCCTGTCGTAGATCAGAATTTGATTCTTTTTACTTTTCCCTCCTCCTTTCTCCAGGCTTGGAACTGGCTTGCAATTAGCGAGGAGAAGTTATATATATATATATATATATATATATATATATATATATATATATATATATATATACATATATATATAAATTAAATTTCAAAATTTTTATTAAACCCGCCAAGGGAGCCCGAGCCCCGGGCCCTTTTCCTGGATCCACCGCTGAAGATTATATAAGTAGATTTTGGTACTAATTTTAAATAAATTGAAACAATTTTAAAATTAAAACAAGCTAATTAAAGTAATTTATTAAAATGATTATCTTACAGAGTTTTGAGAAGAACAAGACCTTCGAAAGTGCCCTCGCCAAGATGCGTTAAATTGTTGTTATTCAAATGCCTGTTTTTAATTAGAAAAGAAAACATATTAGTTTTTTTAATTTGTTAAACAAAGTTTTCTAAAAACAACTCGTGTGAATTTCTCAATAAAAAATATTTTAAACTGTTACTAAATGCAGTGGTGGTCAGTATTTCAAAAACAAGTTTTCAATAATAATAACATGGTTGAATTATATTGCGCAGTACAATGAAACAGTCATAACAAGAGAGCTTTACAAAACCTCAAAAACCTCGGATGAGCAAGAAATGAACAAGAGAATGTTTAATCGTATGCAGGGGCGCCAATCCCCCCCTACTGCTTTGAAAAATAATCGTGTTTTTCCTTTAAATTAATTCGCTACTGAACTTGTATTAATCGACAATCTAATTATAAAAGTTGTATAAATCTAACTTTATCTTTAGATTACAATTGAATACTCCTAATTGATCAGAAACTTTGCTCGATGAATTCCGAGACTGCTACCACGTGTCCACAATGTCAATGACTTTTTGTTTGTATTGGACTTCATCAATGGAGATGCCCGGCAAAAACTACTTTAAGTGAAACTCATGCACTACCTAATAATAACCTCGCAAATATTTTTTTTCATAAAAATGAGGACCAGCGTATTCATACTGATACTGTAAACTGCATATGCGGCAAATAGTGTAAGGGTCGAAAAAGACTTCAGATGCACAAGCGATCGTGCAAAGTGGCCAAAACTATATCGAACAATATAGTTAACTTAAAATCTCAGACTGAAGAAGTAGAAGCCCCGAGGGCAAACACCGGCGTGTTGAGCGATAACAAAGATGTAAACAAACCGAAAGCTGACAGAAATGTACCGTGTCCAAATATTGCGCCTCCAGCTCCTCTCACCGGCATTAAACTTCCTAAAACCAAACTTCAGTGGGAAGAAGCAAACTTTTATTTTCGCATTAATATTGACATTATTTCACACATAATAGACGATGATTCATACACATTAAATCTTCAAAACACCGTTTACTTATATTTTGCTGCCACCTATAGAAAAATAACAAAAATAGACAAAGATTCCGAATACACCAAACTATATGTGAACAAAAACGCAAAGGAGTTGAAACATGACCTTGCCTTCTTGAAGAAAAACAAATCAAGCATCGAAGAAATCAATTTTATCTCTGCACTAATAAGACAACAAATAAAAGTCGACTCAAACAACACAAACAAACCAATCACTGTCGAATTAGGAATAAAGATAAACTTCCGGAAGACAAGCCAAAGAAAGTGTCTCTCCTACTTTCAACACTGCCTCATGTCTGTCATATTACAAACAAACCCTTCGCCAGTCAAACAAACAGCGCGTTTTCGAAATACCTGATTGGATCCCAAAGCTACCAGAACCACAATTCAATTGCTCCTCTGATGCACCTTCCTACAAAAAAGTTTGCGAGGCCATCCGAAAGACTAGAACTAAAGGCAGCCCATGTCCACTAGACATGATATCAGTCATCATGTTAAAAAACTGGCCAATACTTCGAACGGTTCTTCACAATTTCATCGTTACCTGCTGGAAACAGAAATCAATTCCGGAATGTTGGAAAAAAAGTTTTACAGTTTAGATATATAAGAGAGGAAACACAGCTTTCTAAATTTGAATTTTCTATTGATGACAATGAAACTTTGCCCAGTCAACCGTCAAGAATACTAGGACAACATGCACAGGAGGATGCACTATGCATAAAGTTTGTTTTTTGAAGTTTGTTAGTAGTAGGAAGCGTGGGTCATTTAACCAGGAAATTGTTTTTATGCGTAAAGGGCTTAACATCTCGCTAATTAAACGTCGGTTGGTGAATACGGCCTCTGCTGTTACTTCAATTGCTAAAATATATCGGCAAATTAATTTTCCGTTTTTGATTTTCGGATCTAAATATTGAAAAATTAAAAAAATATTCACAGTGTTTGTGTTTATAGCTGAGTTTTGCTAAAAAAAAATTGCGTTAAATGGCGGATGCAGTTAAAGCTAGAAGAGAAGCTTCTGAGTCTGTTCAACGACTTGGTCTGCATTTGTGTGACAAATGTCCAAAAAATAACAACGAGGCTATTACTCATCTGTCGGAGAATGTTCGCTCGGGCGGTGTTACAGACGAGAGGATCGATATCATTTCCAAGCAATTGAAAGAATTCAAGGAAACAATATTGAGTAATTGTGATCTTTCTGGACAATTTGCTGAGCTGAACCTATTTGCTAAACAGTTTGATGATCTTAAGATGGAGGTTAAAACTCTGGCAGAAAAGGTATCTTTCCTGGATCTTTCGGAGGTTGGTGATAGAATCAAGGAGGTTGATTGTGCTGGCAAGAAGTGGTCGGATCTTTTCAGCAAAAGGGTTGAGGTGCTGGTGGATGATGTCTAATTAAATGGTAATAATATAATCTACCTAAGTGGTTGCTAACACTTACTAGATCTTTCTGGTTATAATATTATTAATATAAGTTTGTTTGTTCATGATATGATTAAGAAGGAAATAGAATAAAAACTCATATATATATATATATATATATATATATATATATATATATATATATATATATATATATATATATATATATATATATATATATATATATATATATATATATATATATATATATATATATATATATATATATACGTTTATATATATATATATTTATACAAACATATATATATATAACACCTCCCCCTCTTTATAGAAAATCATATGATTTCCTACTGGGGTCAAGTACTATCCATTTTGGATGGTTGCAATAACGTTTAGGTCTTTCCTCCGGTTCTATTCCTGTTGGAATGTGTGTCAATTTCTCCGGATTGGCTTCATTATCCATATGGCTCGGAACATGGTCTCCTTGTCTATTCTCTCCATCCTCATTCTCCGTAACCCGAGGGGTTGCGTTTATGTCTGGTTTCAACATCTCTTCCTCTTCTGGGAACACAATTCTTACCGGGGCTTTCTCTCCATCACTTTTATCTTGAAGGGGCACTGGCATGACGAATGTCTCAAACATTTCTTTAAGTGCCCAATCTAAATTCCTTGTCTTAATTGATTTGTATGCCTTTTTGTAATCCTTCTGTCAATCTTGACTTCGTAAACCGTTTTTCCAATTCTTTTTTAAAATCTTCCCTGGTATCCATCTGGGATGGTTTGGATTTTTATAATCTCTAGCGTACACCGTATCTTGTTCTTTAAAAACTCTCGGTCTTGCCCCATTCCTTTTGTCAAACTGTCTCTTCATGCAAGACTTTTTTTCTGAATGCTTTTCGTCTTTTTTAGTACTTAGTTGTAAGTCTGATAGTGGTGTTCTAATTTGTCTCCCCAAAAAATTTTCTGCGGGAGATTTTTGATGTGGACTAGATGGGCATGGTGTAGATCTATAACACAACAAAAACTTTTGCACCAATTCCTCGGTAATTCCTTCACCTTTTAGCTTTTGTATGGTTCTTTTGAAAGTATCAACAAATCTTTCTGCTTGACCATTACTTTGTGGATGAAAAGGAGGTATTCGGATATGACTGATAAATTTTGACTGACAAAATCTTTCAAATTCCATAGAAGTAAATTGTGTTCCGTTATCTGATACCAATGTCTTGGGAAATCCATACCGAGCAAACATTCTGTTAGGCTCGTTGTTGAGGTAGCCGCACTCATTTGTATTATTTCTGGCCATTTTGAATATGCGTCCACAACAACCAGAAACATTGAATTCTCCATTGGTCCCGCAAAATCAATGTGAATTCTCTCCCAGGCCTGTGATGGTTCAGGCCATGGTGACAACGTGTTTTTTATAGGCATTTTAGCTGCTTTTTGACATGCATCACAGGTTTTCACCATACTTTCAATATCTCTATCGATTCCATGCCAATACACCGACTGTCTGGCCAGCATTTTCATTCTCGTAATTCCTGGATGACCCTGATGTAGCATCCTCAATATACGCTGTTGCAGTTTTTTTGGAATTACTGCTCTTACATCCATAAATAGAACGCCATCATGTAAAGTCAAATCAGTTGCTTTACTTTGGAATGCATTCCAGTTTGATCCAGGTTTAACTTTCGGCCAAAATCCTTTTTTAATGATCTCACTTAACTCTCTGGGTTCAGAGTCTTCTTCTGTCATAATTTGAATATCTTTCTTACTAACAGGTAATTGTCTCATCTTATCCTCTTGTATTATTGTGATGTCTTCGTTTACACCTGCTATTATCAAATCCTCATTTCCTGTTGTTTTTTTGGAATCAATGAGTCTTGATAAGGCATCAGCTTGACCAAAATTTGCTGTTCGTCGATATTCGATCTCAAAATCATAAGCTAAAAGTATCAGTTCCCATCTCTGTAGTCTGTAGAGGCTTGTGATCGGTCAAAAGCGTAAACCGCCTTCCATAAACAAATCTATGGAATTTTCTTACTGCAAAAACTAGGGCTAAAGCTTCTTTTTCTATTTGGCCGTAATTCTTTTCTGCTTGGGTCAGCGCACGGCCTGCATGAGCGACTGCTTTTTCTGTTCCATTACGAAATCGGTGTGAAATCACTGCTCCAATTCCGTATTCACATGCATCAGCAGCTATTACGATGTCTCTTTTGGCATCATACTGCGTCAGCAATAAATTTGATTGTAACACCTTCTTAAGGCTTGTGAAAGATTCCTGGTGTACTCTTAACCATTCAAATTTCTCTTTTTTTCCAATTCATCTAGTGGGCCTCTCATTTGTCTCATCTTTGGTTTCTGTTCACAAACCCTCTGGTTAATTTAAACTTTTCTCCTGAGTGAAAACAACTATCCGCTATTACCGGTGAAACGCAGCCACGTTTTAGTTGGACCTCATTCATTTTACTTTCCATCACCATGGCCGCGCATGCATTCACTACTCCAGAATCTTTGCATGGTGGTGTCATGGTGGCCTCTCTACGCGCTTGGCACATGACCAGTCATGCTTGAGTGCCTTGCCTGCAGTCCCTCGCCAAATGTCCAACTTGATAACAATCCTTTCCCATATGGCCCAGCTTATTGCAATTGTAACAGCGTGGTCCAACCATTCTCGAGTCAATGTCTGGTTGACTACGATTTCCGCTAATCCTGCTTATCTTTTCAACTTTTGCTAATTTTTTCTCTGGGTGAGCTTGATTGTACTTGTTGACCCAGCGACTTAACTCATTGACGTCACCGCTTTCTTTCTCCAACAAATATTCAGCCATTCCCGACGGACACTTTCCAAAGAACTGCTTTTTTAAAAACAAAAACAATAAGTTTCTTGTACCCGCGATATCCACCCAGCGCCTGAGGTAACTATCTAGTCGCACTAGATACTGTTCCCAAGTCTCTTCAGGTTCAAGCTTTGACTCTCGAAACTTTATGCGGTAGTCTTCTGCCGACTTCCCAAAACGACGAAGGTGTGACTCTTTTACCGACCCGTAATCCTGCATCAGACTATCGCTGAGTTGGCCAAATGTCTTCGCACTTAGCAGAGAACCCAGAAGCATTCCCCAACCCTTTTTTGGCTAATCATTTGCCGTGGCCAATGCCTCAAAACGGAGCAGAAACGCGTCCACGTCGTCACCTTCCGAGAACTTTGGATATGGAATCTTTGTTACCTCTACCGTCGCTTTTGGCTCTTTTTTGTTAGGGCTTCCAATTCCAGTTTCTTCAATTCCAATTCATGTTGACGTTGAGCTATTTTATCTTCACGTTCACGTTGCGCTATTTTATCTTCACGTTCACGTTCTTGTTGCGCTATTTTATCTTCACGTTAACGTTCTTGTTGCCTTATTTTATCTTCCCGCTCCTGCTGAGCCTTTTTTTCTTTATGCTGAGAGAAATCTATCATTTTTGACAATATTAGTTTAAGTAAATCCTATAAATGATTTATAAAAAAAATCAAAATAAAGTTATGCTTTCAATATATCACATTTCTATAATAAGCCACGTTTTGAAGAATGACAGTGGAATTTGGAACTTATTTGTATAGTCCGGCCTTTGATTTTGTTGAAAACCTTCGAGAGGGTGGGAAATGTGTTAAATGTTAAGTTCAATAAAGAAATTTTAAAATGTTCATTCTAATGTTATAAAGTGTTTATTTCCAACTGCAGTTAGTTAGCCACACAGCTCTGTTTACGTGAGCGTCCATCATAGATCAACCAAAGCGTTGTAATAATTATTGGAAATTGCGGTGCACCGGTGATCAACCACAGCGTTGACAGCAGTGTTGAGCTGGTGGAATGTTACAATGCGCCCAAAGCGTCAAACTTTTGCGGCTAATAACTTTTTATTTAAACATTTTAACAAAAAAGTGCTCTAACAAACCGTGTTCAGCGTCTCATAATCTATCAACGTGAGTTTTTTCAGACCTGCAGATGGTAATCGGGTGAAATAATACATAATACATCGTTGCGCTTTTATAGTAGGGACCAGCACTTGACGCACGCTTCGCACGCGACGCGAAGCGTGTGGGTTTTTTTCAGCCAGTCCCAGATTATTTTTTAATTGAAAACGTTTTGGAATGGTCTTATCTTTGATTGGATGATATTTGAAAAACTGCCTACGAAAAAAACCTTTAATAGGCGATATTAGAAAAAATAGGCCTACGAAAAAAACCACATTTATTGGGTGATAGTGAAAAAACCGCCTATGAAAAACACAATATTTATTGGATGGTATCCGAAGAAACAGCCTACGAAAAAAACAACATTTAATGGGTGATAGTGGAAAAAGCCTACGAAAAAACCCAACCTTTAATGGCTGATAATTAAAAAAACCGCCTACAAAAAACTTGTTTAAAATTGGGAAAAACCCGCCGACTACTACTTCGGTGATTTATTTATTTTCAACTTGTTTAAAATAAAAGATGACTTACGATGCATTATACATATCCGCAAAGCGTTAAACTTTCGCGGCTAATAACTTTTTATTTAAGCAATTTAACAAAAAAGTGCCCTATATATATATATATATATGACGTATGCTCAAAATTGGAAAAAACGTTGTGGGAATACCGCAGGGATAGGAACTAGTTTTTGCTGTAAATGTGTAAAATCCAATCCTAAATGAAAATCGCACGATGGTTTAAGCATTCATATCGACTTTTATTCATTCATGGACTTAAATAAATAAATAAATTGTATTGAGTCATATTACGGTGATTAATTATAATTCTATATATCAACACTTAAGTTATAGTTGGGTTGAAATGATGTACTGAAAAATACAGGATGTACAGGATTGATTAAAAAATGGAATAAAAAGTGCTGGTATGCATGGGGATGGTGATGAAAAACTGAAAGACTGCGGGGATGGTTGGGGATGGGGATGAAACACTGCGGGGATGGTTGGGGATGGGGATGATACTGGCGGGGATGGATGGGGATGACACTCACGGTGATGGTTGGGGATGGGGACGAAAAGTCGTCCCCGCGCACACCTCTAATCCACGACAGGAAGTACTTAAGTGCTTCCTACATACAGCCATTAGAGTCTTAAAACACATGGTGTAAAGGACTATAAACTATTATAATATATATATATATATATATATATATATATATATATATATATATATATATATATATATATATATATATATATATATATATTGTCGAGGAGATTCAGGAAATAACAAAAGACATACCACAAATGCCCTTGGAAGCTGTAATGAAAGTCATTATAAAAATGTTCAATAACATCCTTAAATACAATGACTTTCAGGCGTACCCTGGAGATATGGAGGTTTCCGAATCTTAAAATTTGAATCCTCTAGAAAACGGTATAAACCAGTTTAAAAAACCAAACATGGACAACAACATTACCATTTTACAGTGGAACTGTCAAAGTATTCGTGCAAGAGTCAACGAACTAAATATTTTTATCGGAAAAATGGAGAAGGTTCCCGTCATCATTGCCCTGCAGGAAACATGGCTGAAAGAGGGCAATAACTTCAGTATTTCAGGATATAATATTGTCAGGCTGGATAGAGGTCGCTATCAAGGAGGAGGGGTCGCAACACTCCTCCGAGATGGCATCTCATACACCTCGCAAACCATAGAACAAAACGAATATGAGTCACTACTTGTGACCATTTCTTCTGAAAAGGGATCAAACATCACCATTATCAATGCATACGTTCCACCAAATGCCAATCATCAAACACTGCTAACTACACTGGAAAAGTCATTCAGTTATACCAACTCAATTGTATTAGGTGACTTCAATGCATACTCTGTTTTCGGTGCTGAAACTTCAGATAATAGAGGAAAATTAATTGAGAAATTGTTAGATCAGTATGGCCTTGTTGCCCTTTTTTCCGGATCAGGTACCCACCTGACTCCCAGCAGAAGGACAACTCCTATAGATTTAGCAATGTGCTCTCCTTCTTTATCTCAAAAAGCCTTGTGTAAGGTGTTAGATGAAAATCTGGGCAGTGACCACTACCCGGTTTTGATCACACTAAATAAAAAGGTCAATTACGAAGTAAACAACAGAAAGGTATGGAACCTGGAGAAAGCCGATTGGTACAAATACCAACGGCTTTCAACAGGAATGTTAAATGAACTCCAAACTTTCACAAATGTTGACGAAGCAACAAACATGTTAACGCAAGGTCTGAACAAAGCAGCCATAGCATCAATACTAACCAAAAATGGAAGACGATCAGGACTTAGGCCAGTACCATGGTGGAATGATGAATGTGAAAGCGCAATCAAAGCAAGAAACAAAGTCTTATACTCACTTCGGAAAGAGTATACTATGACTGGCTTTGAACGGTATCGAGAACTCAAACAAATCGCACAGAAGATAGTGAGGACAGCAAAAGAGAACCATTGGCGAACATTCTGTAGCTCTCTTAATTCACACTCTAGTCAGACTACGATGTGGAAAGCGGTGAAAAATATGGTCCACACACATGCAGGTTTTAACGTTCCAGCACTGAAACTGAGTGAAAATGAAACCGCTTATTCTGACAAAGACAAAGCGAATGCGTTAGCAACTGCCATCGCAAAAAACTCATCAGACAAAAATCTTGACCTAAGATTTATTCAAAGGAAAGAGGCTCTGAAAAAAGAAATTACCTTTACCATCAGATCTGGCATTTCTTGCGAAAACGACCCACATGATTTAAACACAGAAATTTCCTTAAAAGAATTTACGGAAGCTCTGATGCAGAGTGCAAACGGCAAATCTCCAGGTCCAGACAATCTCTGCTATGAGATGCTAAGACAAATTGACGAGATAGGTCTCAATAAGCTCTTGGATCTTATAAACTTATCTTGGTCCAAAGGAAAGGTAGCAAAACTATGGAAGCAATCCATAATTGTTCCGCTACTAAAACCGAGAAAAAATTCTGCAGACACCAACTCATATCGACCCATTTCCCTAACATCTTCATTGTGCAAGATTACTGAAAGAATTATTGCAAATCGGTAAAGGTTCTACCTGGAGCAAAATAATCTCTTAAACCGTGAACAATCAGGCTTTAGAAAAGGAAGAGGATGCACAGATCACATCCTTAGACTACAAAACGATATTAAACGCTCGATGTGGAATAATGGTGAGACACTGGCGGTCTTTCTAGACTTAGAAAAAGCCTTCGATCTAATGTGGCGAGAGGGGCCTCTGTTGAAGCTTGAAAAGCTTGGTGTCAGAGGAAAGATTTTAAAATGGATCCATAGCTTCTTGTATAATCGAGAGGCCATGGTTCGTGTGGGATCCACGTTGTCAGACCCGGTATTGTTGGAAAATGGTACCCCGCAGGGTTCTGTCCTGAGCCCCCTTTTGTTCATTGTTATGATGAGCGACATCCCTTGTCAAGAAATCCATGGAATTCGGACATCTATATTTGCGGACGATGTAGCAATATGGATTTCAGGAAAAGACCCACATACTATGCGAAACTGCTTACAGACTCGATTAAACGAAATCCAAACATTCTTCCTCAATTGGGGATTCAAACTGTCAACCGAGAAATCGGTAGCAGTCTGTTTTACAAAATACAATGAATTCCGAACAAATTCCCTACCTATTTGTATGGATGACAAAAAAATCAGCTGGAAGAGCGAAGCTACATTTCTCGGTATAATATTTGACTCAAAATTAACCTGGAAAAAACACATTGATAAGATCGTTGATCGTTGCAAAAAAAGATTAAATATCATGCGATGCCTAACAGGACAAAGCTGGGGATGCGGCAAAGAAACACTGATGCTTTTCTACCGATGCGCCATACGGTCAGTGATGGAGTTTGGCTGCGAAGCATTTGATAGTGCATCAGAATCTCAAAAACAAAGACTCGAGAAAATCCAATATAGTGCCTTAAAAACAGCTTGCGGGGCAATGGTTGGAACCAGTTTGGCCGCTCTACAAATAGAATGCGGAGATCCTCCACTCGATATACGACAAAAGATGTTAATTACAAACCTTGCCACTAAAACCAAGATCATTCCAAACCATCCGACAAAAGACGTCTTTGTACCCCCCAGAGGACAAGAAGGGGTTAAATGGCGATGGTTCTTTCACAGAAAAGTGAAAGAAGCTGAACATCCAGCGGCCAAAAGAACAGCGGCATTGAACAAAATAGTTGACAAATTCAATCCAGTCTCCTTAACTCCTTCTCTAACTCCACCATGGAAACTTATTCCACCTCTTTTTAACGAAGGGCTGGTGGGGTTAAAGAAGGATGATCCGTCAATTGTCCAAAGAGCTAAGGAACTGATTGGTACATATACAGATGCATCTAAGATAGACAATGTAGCAGCTGTGGGAATTTATATCCCGGAAAAAGATATGAAAATAGCTAAGAGAGTGATGAATGACGTTAGTATTTATACGGCTGAGCTAACAGCTATAAAATGCGGCTTGGAATGGATGGTACAACCAGACGGTCCACATAAAATAGCCCTATTTACGGATTCATACAGCTCTATGATATCATTGAAAAATTCTGCAAATGCTCAAAAATCTGCTCTTGTGGAATCAGTCCTAACACTAGCATCCAACCTCTCAAAAGAAGGGAAAACAATTACCCTGATTTGGGTACCTAGCCACGTGGGCATACGTGGAAATGAAATGGCAGACTGCCTTGCCAAAGAAGCTACCAAACATCCCGAAATAGAGATTGAGATTATGCCAGAGATATTTGACATAAAAAGAACAATACGCAGAGAGCTTTTGAACGAATGGCAGACCAGATGGGACTCTGCTCAAGAAAGTCGACACTACTGGTCTCTCGAAAAAAAAGTCTCAAATAAAATTAAATTCAAGACAACAAACAGAAAAAAGGAAGTCATCATTTCCAGACTCCGACTTGAAAAATGTCGGCTGAAACAAAATTTGAAGAGAATGAATCTTCATGAGACAGGTTTGTGCGAAACCTGCGGAACAGAGGAAACAATCGAGCACTGGTTGCTGCACTGCAAAGAAACGACACTACTAGGAATGGAACTTGGGAACTTTTGTAAAAGGATCCAAAAACCAACTACACTCCAAACCATACCGAACTTGGAAATATGCCACGACATCATCTATAAATGGATACAAAATAATCCTAAAGAACTGTAAATATAGAGAAAAATTATTTAGTGTAAATAAGTATTTTTTTCATTTTGATTTTGTTTTCGCGTCTTAAAACACATGGTGTAAAAGACTATAAACTATAATAAAAAAAAAAAAATATATATATATATATATATATATATATATATATATATATATATATATATATATATATATATATATATATATATATATATATATGAACTCCGCCTCACTATATGCGAGCCAGTCCCAAGCCTGGATAAAGGAGGAGGGACAGTTAAAAGGATCAAACTTTGATCCACGACAGGAAGTACTTATGTGCTTCCTATATACAGCCAATTCAGTCTTAAAACACTTGGTGTAAAGGACTATAAACTATCATAAAATATATATATATATATATGAAACTCCGCCTTGCTTTTGCAAGCCAGTCCCAAGCCTGGAAAGAGGAGGGAAAAGTTAAAAGAATCAAATTATGATCCACGACTGGAAGTACTTAGGTGCTTCTGACACAGCCGTTTCAGTCTTAAAACACTTGGTGTAAAGGACTATAAACTATTATAAAAATAAAATATATATATATATATATATATATGCGTCTTAAAACACATGGTGTAAAAGACTATAAACTATAATAAAAAAAAATAAATAAAAAATATATATATATTTACTAGCGGAGATACCCGGCGTTGCCCGGGTTTTTCTAATGTTTGTCTCTTTCTCTCCCGTTTCCTTTCCTACCTGCTTTCCCACTCCTGTTCGCTTTCCCGTTTTCGGTCGTTTTCCCGATGCCGGTCGCTTTCCCGCTCGCGGTCGCTTTCCCGCTCGCGGTCGCTTTCCCGCTCCCGGTCGCGTCGCTTTCCCGCTCCTGGTCGTTTTCCCGTTCCCGGTCGCTGTCCCGTTCCCGCTCACGTTTGCTCTCCCATTCCCGCTCACGCTTGCTTTTCCGTTCCCGCTCGCTGTCCGTTCCGGGTCGCTTTCCCGTTTCTATAATAGACAAACTAACCCACAAACATTCATATATATATATATATATATATATATATATATATATATATATATATATATATATATATATATATATATATATATATATATATATATATATATATATATATATATATATATATATATATATATATATATATATATATAGTCTTAGCAAATCTATTTTACGTTTTATAGGCTAACAGAAGTTATGAAAGAATGTAAAAGAGAAAATGAGCGTGAACGGGAACGGGAGAGCAACCGTGACCGGGAATGGGAGAGCAAGCATGACCGGGAACGGGAGAGCAAGCGTGAGCGGGAACGGGAAAGCGACCGGGAACGGGAAAGCGACCGGGAACGGGAAAGCGACCGGGAACGGGGAAAGCGACCGAGAACGCGGAAAGCGACTGGAATCGGGAGAGCAAGCTTGGAAGGAAACGCGAGCAAGAGAGAAAATCGATAACAAAACTTCTGAGCGGGAAAGCGACCGGGAGCTGGAAAACGACCGAGAGCGGAAAAGCGACCGGGAACGCGACGAAAACGGGAAAGTGGAGAAGGAAACGGGAGCGAGAGAGACAAACATTAGAAAAACCTCTAAAAACCCCGGGCAACGCCGGGTAACCCCGCTAGTATATAAATATATGAATGTTTGTGGGTTAGTTTGTCTATTATAGAAACGGGAAAGCGACCCGGAACGGACAGCGAGCGGGAACGGAAAAGCAAGCGTGAGCGGGAATGGGAGAGCAAACGTGAGCGGGAACGGGACAGCGACCGGGAACGGGAAAACGACCGGGAGCGGGAAAGCGACCGGGAGCGGGAAAGCGACCGGGAGCGGGAAAGCGACCGCGAGCGGGAAAGCGACCGGCATCGGGAAAGCGAACAGGAGTGGGAAAGCAGGTGGGAAAGGAAACGGGAGAGAAAGAGACAAACATTATAAAAACCCGGGCAACGCCGGGTATCTCCGCTAGTACATACATAAACACACACACAGACACACATACATGCACATACACATACATACATACACACATACATACGCACAAACATATATATATAATTCCCGCTCGCTCACCCACTCCGCTCCGCTCATTTTGTGACGGATTTCAAAAAAATAAACTATTATAAAATATATATATATATATATATATATATATATATATATATATATATATATATATATATATATATATATATATATATATATATATATATATATATATATATATATATATATATATATATATATATATATATATATATATATATATATATATATATATATATATATATATATATATATATATATATATATATATATATGACCGGAATCATTGCCTCTCTTGACGTCGAAAGCCTCTTTACTAACGTTCCAGTGGAGAAAACTATCGAAATAATCGTACAACAAGTTTTCCATCACCCCACAAAGTCACCTCCATCTTTTAATCCCGTAACTCTGTCGGACCTACTGAGGTTATCTACAACCCAGGTACCGTTTAAACATCCCAATGGGCATTTGTATCTACAAATCGACGGCGTCGCAATGGGGTCTCCTTTGGGCCCCACATTCGCGTAATTTTACATGTCAAAAGTTGAAGAAAAAGTTTTCCAAGAAATATGCAAAAAGCCTCAAATATATGTGCGATATGTCGATGACATTTTCGTTCTATGCAAGGACTACGACTACGACCAGCTCACAAAGTTAAAAACCTCTCTCGAAAATAATTCAAAACTTTTGTAAGAAGCTTGTTAATGCAGAATGGACTAAAAAGTTCAACGAAACTTGTCTAAAAGAAAATATATATATATATATATATATATAAATATATATATATATATATATATATATATATATATATATATATATATATATATATATATATATATATATATATATATTGTTTTATCGCAACTATATCGGTTTGCATTATATTTGTTTCCTAATCGTCTAGTTTTAAGCAAATACGTTTCGCCATTATTCCAATTTCAGTTCGACTTTTACATTCGTCCGTTTTTGAATATTTTCACTATTTTCTATTTAAAGGGCTCTGATGATGGCTTTCGAGCCGAAACTGTACAGTAAGCCCGCTACGAAAATTAATAAAGAATTTTACTTAAAAAACAAAGTTGTTGTCCGTAGATTGGAATCTTATGTTAAAAAAATAATAAATAAAAAATGGGCAGTTATTTTTAATGGAGCATGCACAAAAGAAAATATATATATATATATATATATATATATATATATATATATATATATATATATATATATATATATATATATATATATATATATATATATATATATATATATATATATATATGTATGTATATGTATATATAGGGAGCCTTTTCCTATTGTGTAACCTCAGGAGTTAGAAAAGTAGAGTTAGTCGGTTCGTGCGATCTAACTTTAAACTTTAGAGTTTTAGAGAATAGACTTTGTAGTTAAACAAGTTGACAAAAGCTATCTAATAGAATCAAAAAAGTTGTCAGAATCAAGAGATTTCTGAAACTTGAGATATAATTAGATTGAGTCAGCGCGAAAGAAGTACTAAGCCGGAATTATAATTCGAGAAATATTGTGCTATAAATAACTTCAAGCTTTAAAGTTACGAATCGCTAGCCAGCTGATTCGGCAACGTTTACACTTGAGAGACATATTAGAAAACGTACTTCATAAAAACGTCACTCTATCTATCTCGAGTGCAATGATTGATTCTCGTCTTGACTACTGCAACTCAATCCTTTACGGTACTTCAGACTCAAACTTTCAAAAACAACAACGCATTCAGAACTCTTGCTACATTCAAGAGATATTTGACAACTTTCTTGTCAAAAGCAAATAATTTCATTCATTGGAAGTTTCATTTTGCTTTATTTATTCATGTATTTATTTATTTATTTATTTATTTACTTATAAATTAATTTAATAATTTAATAATTTATTTTTGTATTTATTCATTTGTTTGTTTATTTGTTTGTTTGCTAGTTTGTTTGGCTGGCTGGCTGGCTGGTCATTCATTCATTCGTTCGTTCGTTCGTTCGTTCGTTCGTTCGTTCGTTCGTTCGTTCGTTCGTTCGTTCGTTCGTTCGTTCGTTCGTTCGTTCGTTCGTTCGTTCGTTCGTTCGTTCGTTCGTTCGTTCGTTCGTTCGTTCGTTCGTTCGTTCGTTCGTTCGTTCGTTCGTTCGTTCGTTCGTTCGTTCGTTCGTTCGTTCGTTCGTTCGTTCGTTCGTTCGTTCCTTCGTTCGTTCGTTCGTTCGTTCGTTCGTTCGTTCGTTCGTTCGTTCGTTCGTTTGTTTGTTGGTTTGCTTGTTTCTTTGTTTCTTTGTTTGATTGTTTGATTGTTTGTTTGATCGTTCGTGTATGCAGTATCGGATATATGGGGGGGGCAACTGAGAGCGAGAGATTAAGCGGGAAAGCGATAGGGATCGGAAAACGACCGGGAGCGGGAAGGAAACGGGAGCACGAGACAAACATTATAAAAACCTCTAAGAATCCCGGGCAACGCCGGGTACCCCGCTAGTTTATTTAAAAACTCATTTACTCATTTATTTATTTTTAACATAAATGGCGCCATGGCGCCCACTGAATTAACACCGCATGCGCCTGTGTGATGCTTTCATTAACAGGCGCACAAAAAAAACTGTTGTAATATTAAATAATCTAAAATAAATCGTTTGAAGCCTGGTACGGTTTTTACTCTAAGCTTTGTTTTCTAACGGTATCAAAGAAATCAGAAAACATGTATAACCTGATTTTGTGAAAGGGTGATATAAACAAAACATAAGTTAAAGATATTGGATTGCTATTGTGTACATGTTTGGGTCGCTAACAATTCCACGTATAAATTAAAAGATTCCTACTAACAGAACTTCAAGTTGATTAAGACTTCTGAAAGTACCAGGAAAAATTTCCTCAATGTTGTTGAACCCGATATCTCTGTAATGTTAAATAAAAATATGTTTGTCAGTAATATATTGTTATACATAATTCAAAATTTATAAATTAAGTATTAATTAAAAGTTTAGGTTATCATGATTAAACCAAATTAGTTACATTTTTATTTTATTTTGTGATCTTCTATTACAAGGTGAGCTTATAATAACCTATAACAATTTTTTTTCATCATAAATAGCTAAATAATTAAAATTTAAAAAGGTAGAAAATTAAAAAAAAACATTACTGACAGCATTGTTGTGTTTATCGGTACGGCAGGGATCAAGACCAACATAAGATTGTTGCATTTGATAACATTTTCTTGACAAGTGCATTTCGGAGGGCATTGACCAACTACACTGTCATTCATGGCCATGTACGTAAATAATACGATGTAAAATAAGGATTTCATATTCTGAAAATGCATGAGAAGCAATACATTGAGATAGTCAAAATAAATACAATGAAACAGACCTAATCTAGGGTTGTTATCCAAATATCTTTGTACGAATATTACTCTTCGAACTCCCTAGTCTAAACTTTCATCAAATGAATTGTTTTAGTATTTCTCAAGGCTTGCTCGTTTTAATTACACATTGCCCTGAGCCAGCTTCATAATTAGCTGCAAATGTGGTGTATAAATAACCGTAATCAATTCCAGAAGCAGACAGTTTGTGTTCAGAATACGCATTCATTCTTCTCAGTGGAACCATTTTATGTTCAACCAAGCAGAAATGAGTTCACTTTTTTATCTATTGTTTGTTTATTGGGATGATAAGAGCAATAATCGAAAAGATAAAATAGAACACCAGAAAAATAACAAAATATAAACATCACTCAAAAAGAAGGGGATATCCTAGATGGAAAGTAATTTACTTAATGACCTAATCTTTACCAACAGTTTACGAATAAATAAAATACTCATTAACAGATGGATGAATAGATGGACGGACGGACGGACGAACAGATGGACCGATGGATTGATGCATGCATGGTTGGTCGGATAGATAGCGATCGATACTGTTTCATGAATTGCTTCATTCAGTGTTTCATCGAGACCCTCAGGAAAGGAATTGCCCCGCTTTATAAATTTCAAATTCTTCCCCCTACCCCAACTGTTGTGATGTTTATTTGTTCAGAAATCAGGTATCGATTTACAGAATGTAACTGGTTTTAGAATATAATATAACTAGAAAAGTAAAACATGAACTCATTAATATCTCTTGTAACCGGGACGTTACTTTTATGGAAATAGTTCATAGATATTAATTTATAATATATATATATACATATATATATATATATATATATATATATATATATATATATATATATATATATATATATATATATATATATATATATATATATATATATATATATATATATATATATATATATATATATATATGCATATATATACATATATATACATACATATATATATAACACCAACATTTCAAATTTTCATAAACCAGGTGATATTTATTCTAAGCTTAGAGCTTAAAATAAGTAAAAAAATCTCAATTACAATTACATTACAAAAACCACTTTCTGGGGAAAATGCAAAAATCTAGTTATTGGCTGTGATTTACAGTTAGATAAAAAAAATTCTGACTCAAGAATATGATTGTCATAAACTCACCCATCACTATTTTGAAATAAAAATTGGCTTTTTATCAATTTTCACTTTGTCCATTCTTCAAGTTTACAATCAATTATGAAACTATATGAAACTATATGGACTTTTGCTGTTTTTTTTCCAACAATTCTCAGGTCGTGCTTGACATCATTTTTTGAAAAAGCTGAATAGTCGAATGGGAAAGGTCTTGTGGCGTAGCGAGAGTTTTGGCCACCTGGGGCCGAAATGGCCTAACTCGCCGCCCCATTGAGATGTTTTCAAATAACCTTTTTCAAGAAAATAGTTGATTATTGAAGTGGGTGTTAAGACCTAATGAATTTTTTTACAAAAGATCAACGACTGGGGATGTCACTCACTATTCTACATGAATATACAAGATTGAATGAGAGTAGACAGTTCTGATATTAATTGTAAAAGGTGCCAAATTTGCTCGCTAACGATTCGTTAAGTTGAAGCTTTTGAAGACAATATTTCTCGAATTATAATGTGGGTATTTATTAACTCTTTCGGATAATAACTTAATGACTCAAATTTCAAAATTATCTCACCTCGCAGATTTTCCTGTAATTCTTACAATTCTCTTGATAATTTAAATTGTCTTGTCGTTTGTCTTTTACATATTTTTATTTCACTTACTCAAGCACAAAATTTATACATATCAAAACACAATATTTCCTCAGGTTATATATATATATATATATATATATATATATATATATATATATATATATATATATATATATATATATATATATATATTTATATATATAATTTTAATATATATAAATATATATATATATATACTAGCGGGGGCACCCGGCGTTGCCCGGAATTTTTAGAGGTTTTTCTAATGTTTGTCTCTCTCGCTACCGTTTCCTTCTCCGCTTTCCCGTCGCGTTCCCGGTCGCTTTTCCGCTACCGGTCGCTTTCCCGCTCTCGGTCGTTTTCCAGCTCCCGGTCGCTTTCCCGCTCCCGTGGCGTGGCCAAGTGTATTCATTGGCCTCGTTGAAAGCCCGCATTTTTGTCTACGAGTCTCCTGATGTAACCAAAGACTATATAGACGCCTGAATTATTGAGATATATACGGCTAAACTCAAACTCGTACGTCTTCTAGCGATTTTTAACTGTGCGATTGCTTACCTTAAATCAATTGAAATTATTCAAAATCGATTTTATATGAAAGTTAGTGTTGTTGTAATAAACAAAATTAATAATAAAAAATTAAATAAAAAGTACAAGATTGAGTGTAACGGTTGATTAAAATTCAAAAGTTTTAGTTTGTTGACTCAGATAAAGAGGCAAAATAAAAGCATTTTTTTTAAATTATTTATTATCTTTACTTGTTGGTTTCGAATTAGTTTTTCATAAAAGAAGTGGTTTCGAAAAAGAACGCCAGTTTGTTCAAATGATCAGACACAATAAACATTTTTGTTTAAAATTAAGACTATAATATAAAGGATTTTTACAGCAAGAAAAGATATTATACATTTATTAGATATTTCCTAGGAAAAGTGTTTCTTCCAAATTGCGGAATCCAAGATCCGGTGGAGCGAAAAACACGGATAGAAAGAGAAATAGAAACAAAGAAACATTTTCTCAAGACTCTGACTCGTTCTAATGAAGGTCGTTATATTGTGACTCTGCCATTGGTTGATGAAAACTTTGAAATTCCAAGCAACGGAGAAATTGCAGAAAAAAGACTTGTAAAAATGACAGAAAAACTTCTAATAAATGGGTTCTATGAAAAACACCAAAAGGTTCTTGACGAATGGCTGTCAGAAAGTATAATTAAGACTGTAGATGAAAACAAGATAGGAAGACGATGTCATTACCTGCCTCATCGAGCAGTGTTGAAACCAGAGAGTCAGACCACTTTAATACGACCAGCGTTTGATGCGTCGTGTAAAACCGGTATAGCGCCATCATTGAACGACGTGTTAGAAAAAAGGCCAAATCTTTTAGAGCTTCTGCCATCCACATTGCTAAGATGTCGAGAAAATAAAATTGGTCTTGTTGCAGATATCAGAAAGGCATTTCAGAGGATTGAAGTTGATGAAAAGAATAGATTTTTTTATAATAGTTTATAGTCCGTAACACCAGGTGTTTTAAGACTCTAATGGCTGTATGTAGAAAGCACTTAAGTACTTCCTGTCGTGGATCAGAATTTGATCCTTTTTACTTTTCCCTTCTCCTTTCTCCAGGCTTGGGACTGGCTTGCAATTAGCGAGGCGGAGTTGAAAAAGATAGAGACTTTATCAGATTTTTAGGGTGGGAAGACCCAGTTACTAAAAAATTCAAAGTTTACCGACATAAAAGAGTTGTGTTTGGAGTGAACTGTAGCCCATTTTTGCTACTGCTGTGATTGAACTGCCTCTGAAATCTGATTCTGGTGAATATGCAGTGTTTTCTCGAAAGCTTTTAGAGTCTCTGTTTGTAAACAATTGTGTAACTTCAGTGAATACATTTGAAGAATATGAAAATTTCAGAAGGCATTCTGTTAATGTTATGTCTGAAGTAAAGATGGATTTACGAAACTGGGAATGTACTCATCAGAAAGAGATCGGATTTGAACACAGGAGTTTAACCGAAAATCCTCAGGAACGCAGTGGGATTTTGCTTACCAAAGGGCGTGCTCTCATCTGGGCTAAGTTAGAAGATACTTTATAATGTGTTGTGCCTGGACGAGATGCCAGTGAAATTGTAACAAAACGTGAAATGTTGTCATTTGTGAGTAAAATGTTCGATCCAATCGGTTTTGTTAGCCACGTGTTGTGCCACTTAAATTAATTTTACAAGGTACTTTGTCGGCAAAGCAAGGATGGGATAAAGCACTACCAGATGAAGCAGTTATCAAGTTTGAAAAATAAAGAGAAACATTGCTGGAGACAAAAATGTACAGGAAAATCAATGTGACTTACACACATTCTGCGATGCAGTCAAGATGCCTATGCAACAGTGGTGTTTCTAAGAGCAGAAGACAAAAGTGGTCAAGTGTCAGTTCAGTTAATAATGGCCAAGTCTAGATTGGCACCACTCAAAAGGCTGATGATTCCACGATTAGAATTGATGGCTTGTGTTATAGGAGATCGATTGACTAGTTTTGTGACAGAAGCGTGGAAGTTAAAAAAACATTCAAAGTTTCATGTGGAGCGATTCTACAACAGCATTAGCTTGGATCAGAAGAAATGATCAATGGGGCACATTTGTTGGAAACCGTGTGAAAAAAATTTGTGCACTCTCTAAAGTCGATGAATGGCGACACCTACCAGGCTTTGACAATCCTGCTGATCTTCCATCCAGAGACTGTTCTCCAACTCAGTTGTTAGAATCCAGATGGTGGGAGGGGCCACGTTAGCTCTATGGCTGTACAGAGGATTGGCCAGTTAGAGAACAGATCTCTGATGAGGTCGCTCTCAGTGCAGAGCGGAAGAAGGTGTGTACAAAAAACTCAGGATGGAGTGGTGAACAGTTGACATTAGCCACCCTTCTAACAAATCTTGATGAAAAGAAAACTCTTTTGATCAACCATGGTTTTTTACATCTAACAGTTACATAAAAAATATCAGAGTTGTTGCTTGGATAAGACGATTTGTTCATAATAGCAAACCAAATCATGAGAAAAAAACTGGAAACTTGACTGTGAAAGACTTTATGGATTCTGAATCCGTGCTTCTGGGAATGGTGCAACAAGAAATGTTTCCAAGACAGACAAAAGTCATAATAGGTATGATTGTTGAAATTTCTAAAGAAGGTCTTTATCATGTAAAAGCGAAACTTATAGCCAATGATGACACAGAGGAATTCCAATTTCCTATTCTGCTTCCATCTCAACACCCCCTTGTAGTTTCATTAATTAGATGGTGTCATGTAAAAATTCACCGTGCAGTACATGATTAACAAATTGAGAGAAAGATTCTGGATTCTTCAGTTGAGAAGAGCAGTCAATAGAGTTATTCACAAATGTCCCAATTGTTTGCGCTACTCTAGTAAAGGCTTTGAGGTGGAACTAGCTTCACTTCTCGTATGTCGGACAAAAATTGCAAACGCTTTCCAAACTACAAGAGTTGATCTAGCAGGACCGTTGTTTACATGTGCAGTATATCGGTGCATTTATCTAGATTTCGTTATGTCACTGAATACAGAAGCTTTCTTAGAAGCTCTAAAAAGATTTATTAATATCCGTGGCAGACCCACAACAATTTACAGCGACAATGGAACAAACTTTGTTGGTTTGGTCAATTTGTTCAAGGACCTAGATTGGAGGAGAATAGAGGAAGTTGTCACTGTCAAACAAGTAAAGTGGATTTTTAACCCACCTTTAGCAGCATGGTGGGGCGGCTGGTGGGAGAGGTTGATAAGAACGATCAAAGACATGTTGAAGAGAATGCTCGGCAAGGCCCGTTTAAATTACGACCAACTAACAACAGCCCTGAGCCACGTAGAGAACGTCATTAATGAACGTCCGTTGACTGTGATAACCGAGGACCAAAACGATCTCATCCCGCTGACTCCTGCTATGTTCCAAAGAGGAATCGCGATTTCTGCTTTCCCAGAAAAAAAGTGATTGGTAAAGAGTTAGGAGAAAAATACAGAAGACGCCAGGTATTGTTACGGGAGTTAAAAACCCGGTTTCGCAGTGAATACTTGGCTCTCTTAGTACAACGTGGAAAGGAGAGAAGATATAGATGTCCCGAAGTGGGAGACGTGGTCCTGGTTGAATTATCTGAATCGGAAGAGACTTTTATGGCCGCTGGCACGAATTATTGAAATGAGACCTGCGATTAATAAACAGTTTGATAAATTTCCACAGATTCTCCACTTGTTTGGTGTCAAGGAAAGTAATATGCATCGGTTACCCTGTATTCCTTATAACGACGAGGATAACATGAATGATGGTACGTCTGACTCGTCCTCTGACACAAATACTTTGGCTGTTGAGGCTGCTCCTGACGAATCTCATTGTAATGTATCTGAGGAAATTCTGGTCTCTTCTAAAATAACCCAGCGAAAGCGCAAAAATTGATGTTGTATTCCAATAGTATAAATGTTAAAGTCTCTGTGATTTCATTAGTTTTCATAATATTTTATTCCGGTCGTAAACACTATGGAATTTTGTTTTACTCATGTTTCTTTATGTTGAGTCTCGTATTCTCTTGATTTGACAGGTGGAGTGTTTACTCTTTTGCTGGTGTGCTAATTCTATGAAAATTTCGGTTCTTTCTGTTTATTTACTTTTCTCGTTTTACTTTTGACCCTGATGATGGCTGACATAGCTGAAACGGTCCGTCGGTCTGACAATAAAAGTTTAGCGAAAAAGTTTTTGACTAATTGTAGTCTCGAACAGCGAGTTTTATACCGAAAAGTCGAGATGTTTGTGTTCGTCAGCTTTAAGGTTGTATTCTTGCAGCTGTGTAGCTATGCTTTCCGATCGAGTTTCGACGGTTCTCTGAACTATCATTCGTTCGCGTTCTTCCATTCTCCATCTCTTTGTTTCTTCTCTGTCTCTTTCAGCTCGTTCTTCCCTCCTTCTCACCTCTTCTAATTCTAGCCATCTTAGTCTTCTATTTTCTCGTTTTTTTTTAACATCCTCTCTTCTAATTTCAATTTCGTTTCTCGAAACGATCTATCTATTAATTGATTTTCCAATTGTCTTTCTATTTCCAATTTTTTTCTCCTTTCTTCGCCGTCCAACATACCACTACGTTTTTGTTTTTAGTGACGTTCTCCTTGTCGATCTCCCCATGTCGGATCTTCGCTAAACCCACCAGAGTCTTTCTTTTCAACGTTCCCCGCATCCTCCCAATTTTTTGGAGGCACATTCCCTCCAGGTAATTGCGCTGGATTTCACAACCCTCAACACCGGACGACTTACTATCCATCTTCAACCAGATAAGTATCAATATAAAAGACCTAATTATCTAAACTCAGACCGGCGGGAAAACTCGAAAAGAAACTCAAACCTTGAGCATGGATGGGTCGGCCGATTCTAGCCACGGAAAGTCTCGTAACTGGTTAGCTGATCCCGAAAACGTCTGGCGAGTCTTGGTCACAAGGAGAACTTTACCGGCAAGAGAGATCTTCCCAGAACTTGCTTGTCAAACTTTGCTGGAGAGCACTTCTTTCTTCAATAGTATCTCATAATCTACGGTGTCGAAAGCTTTAGCAAGGTCCAAGAATAGGCCAGTGCCAAAGTTTCCTTGATCGAGAGCTTCAGCGATTTTGGAGTGAAGAACAACCAGCGGCATATAAGTGGAGTGATTTTTTCTAAAACCGTATTGGTAAGGAGAGAGCAGAGAAAATGTTGATAGATAATCATATAATCTTGTGTGCATGACTTTTTCAAAGAATTTGGAAAAATAAGACAATATTGAAATAGGCCGATAGTTTGTGATGTTATTTTTCTCGCCAGATTTGTGAAGTGGAACTTCTTTAGCGATTTTCAATAGGTCTGGGAATATTCCAAAGATTAAAGAACTGTTTATAAGGGATATCAGAGGATGTATAATTAAATTGATTGATTGACTAGCTATTTGGGGATCGATACCATCTGGTCTACAACTTCGAGTTGCTTTTAAGCCTTTTGCAATTCTGATGATTTCAGCTGACGTTGCTGGTGTGACATTCATGGAGTGAACTACTTGGTTTTTGAGGTAGTCTGTGAAGTAAGAACCTTGAGGTTGAATTTCTTTTCCAAGGCTTGATCCAATGTTTGAAAAATAATTATTGAACATGTCAGCAATCAAAGAAGGTGAGCTTATATAGGATCCGTCACTTGCAAGAAATTTTTAGTTATACTCTTTAGATTCAAATTTTCCCAGCAATTTTTTTATTAATTTCCAAATTGCATTAGTATTATCACCACAGGATTGGAATTTGGAGGAGTATTATTCCTTGATTGTGGCTTTTTTAATATTTGAAATTGGTTACGAGAGGTGATATATATATATATATATATATACATATATATAAACAACAGATATATATATATATATATATATATATACATATATATAAACAACAGATATATATATATATATATATATATATATATATATATATATATATATATATATATATATATATATATATATATATATATATATATATATATATATATATATATATATATATATATATATATATATACTAGCGGGGTTACCCGGCGTTGCACGGGGTTTTTAGAGGTTTTTCTAATGTTTGCCCTCTCGCTCCCGTTTCCTTCTCCACTTTCCCGTTTTCGTCGCGTTCCCGGTCGCTTTTCCGCTCTCGGTCGTTTTCCAGCTCCCGGTCGCTTTCCCGCTCAGAAGTTTTGTTATCGATTTTCTCTCTTGCTCGCGTTTCCTTCCAAACTTGCTCTCCCGATTCCAGTCGCTTTCCGCGTTCCCGGTCGCTTTCCCGTTCCCGGTCGCTTTCCCGTTCCCGGTCGCTTTCCCGTTCCCGGTCGCTTTCCCGTTCCCGGTCGCTTTCCCGTTCCCGGTCGCTTTCCCGTTCCCGGTCGCTTTCCCGTTCCCGGTCGCTTTCCCGTTCCCGGTCGCTTTCCTGTTCCCAGTCGCTTTCCCGTTCCCGGTCGCTTTCCCGTTCCCGGTCGCTTTCCCGTTCCCGGTCGCTTTCCCGTTCTCGGTCGCTTTCCCGTTCCCGGTCGCTTTCCCGTTCCCGGTCGCTTTCCCGTTCCCGGTCGCTTTCCCTTTCCCGCTCACGCTTGCTCTCCCGTTCCCGTCCCCGTTCACGCTCATTTTCTCTTTTCCATTCTTTCATAACTTCTGTTAGCCTATAAAACGTAAAATAGATTTGCTAAGACTATATATATATATGAATGTTTGTGGGTTAGTTTGTCTATTATAGAAACGGGAAAGCGACCCGGAACGGACAGCGAGTGGGAGCGGGAATGCGACACGGAACGGACAGCGAGCGGGAGCGGGAATGCGACCGGCAGCGGGAAAACGACCGAAAACGGGAAAGCGAACAGGAGTGGGAAAGCAGGTGGGAAAGGAAACGGGAGAGAAAGAGACAAACATTAGAAAAACCTCTAAAAAAACCGGGCAACGCCGGGTATCTCCGCTAGTACATACATAAACACAGACACAGACACACATACATGCACATACACATACATACATACACACATACATACGCACATACATATATATATAGTTCCCGCTCGCTCACCCGCTCCGCTCCGCTCATTTTGTGACGGATTTCAAAAATTTTTTCTCTATATTTGATTCCCCTTGACTCTCAAGATTGTGTGAAAATTTCATTACGAGCGGATGAATGGTGTAGCAATGCATAAACGCCATTAACATATATACATATATACAAACATTCATTTTTATATATATAGATATATATATTTACAGTATTTCGGCACTAAATGTTCATTTAAACATGCTCTGTTGAAATATACACGCCATTTAGAAGACACGGTTTTGTCAATTAAACGCTTAAAATATTTTAAGTGAGAGAAAACACTTTTACTAAATCCAAAATCAAACGTTTTATTAGCAACCAACTTGCAAGTTTCAGCCATTGCGGCCATCGTCAGGGTTGTTTTGATTGTCTTAATGTAACTAAAAGTTAATACATACAGTACATAATAATAATTAAAATCGGGACGATGAACGTTAAATTAAGCAGAAAATAATTAATAAAATAATAATAAAATTAAAATATTAATAATAAAATCAAAATAAAAATAATTTAAAAATTATATTAATTTAAATCGAGAGATAATAATTTAATTTTATAAAATTCATCAAAAGTTTTAAGAAATGTGAAACAGACAAAGAAGCTTATATATCATATCAAAACAATGTCATCTCCTCCGTCTAATTGTAATATTAATGTTATCAGTTAAGTGAGACAAGCTCAACGGTCCAGATATCCCCTCTGAAACACATGTACCATCAGCAGACACTCCAGAAGATCCGTCATCCACCTGAGAAATCTCTGCACAACCCTTTATCCGGTGCATTCGGACGGAATCATGGCAACCGGATAAACAACCATCATAAAACCTAATCAGATTATAGGTTCTATTAATTCCTCTTTTGGTTGCAATAAAATACAAAATGTCATTGGAGAATATAAACCAGGATATATGTACGGGAATGCAAAGATACATAAAGAAGGCACTCCTCTCAGACCTATAATCTCGCAGTGTCCCGCACCAACGTATCAGTTGGCAAAGTTTCTCAATCAATTAATTGCTCCATATTGTCAATCACAGTACAATATAAAATCTTCTAGTGAATTTGTTGACCTTGTTAATACTTGCTCTCAGAGAGGCACGATTTGCTCATTGGATGTAGTGAGCTTGTTTACAAGTGTACCTGTAGAAATTACTATTGAGATAATTTGTTCATCTGTTTATAATCATCCTGAGCTTGAACCACCTCTGTTTGGTTTGAATTTGTTGAAAGAAGCTCTTTTACTGTGTACCACTGAGTCTCCTTTTATTGCTCCAGGTGGTGAATTATATCTCCAGATAGACGGTGTGGCAATGGGGTCACCTCTGGGACCAGTTTTTGCTGAATTTTACATGTCTGATGTGGAAAGAAAGTTAAGTTCAATGATTAATGAAAATACTTTGATTTATTGCAGATATGTAGATGATATTTTTATTATGTCACGCCCCGATAAGAATGTTTTTGATTTAAAGAAGGCTTTGGAAAACTCATCTGTACTCAAGTTTACACATGAATCTTGTGGAAAAGATGGCTCCTTGCCCTTTTTAGATGTGTTGGTTGGTAATGTTGGTGACAGGCTGCAGATGCAAGTATATGTTAAACCAACAGATTCAGGTGAATGTTTGAAAGGTAATAGTGATTGCCCTGATAAATATAAACATAGTGTTATAAATAACTATTTGACAAGAGCGTATAAACTCTCGAATAGCTGGATTGATTTTCATTTGGAAGTTCATAGGATTCGGCAACTGCTGATTAATAATGGATTTACTAATTGCATGTTTGATATGTGTCTGAAAAAGTATTTCGATTACAAGTTCTCTAGTGATGGTAATAATTCTCCAAGCAAGTGTTGTGATGATATTAAACTGTTTTATAGAAGCCAAATGCATAAAAATTACAAGATGGAAGAAAATATGATTAGAAAAATTATCTTGAGCAAAGTTAAACCAGTTAAAAAAGATTCTAAGTTGAAATTCTGTATATACTATAATAACATGAAAACACATAATCTTGTTCTCAAAAATAGTCCTGTCTACTCTAATAATAGTTTGAAGCAAAGTAATGTTGTGTATAAATTTACTTGCCCGTATCATGAAGATATACCTCATTGTTATATAGGTCATACTAGAACGACACTTGCTAGAAGGTTGACGATGCACGTTCAAGGTGGTAGTATTGCAGATCACATGAGGGTACAACATCATATTCGTCTTGACAGAAAAATATTGGACAGCAACACTGAGATTTTGCGTAGAGAGCATTGTCCGATTCACCTTAAATTATCTGAAGCTTTGTATATTTCACAGGAAAAACCTAAAATTAATATGCAAAGAGATTTTACAGATGGCACATTGTCTCTGTTCAATATATCTGATGTTGGTGATGTTCAATCAAATAGAATCAAACTTGATATTAATACTTTGATTTGTTCTGATCCAGCCAATGCAGGGGCTGCACAACCGATTCTGCAGTCTGCAAATATTCAACTTGCTATAGAACATCAGATTGAAAATGCTGTCTCTGATGAAAACAAATCCGGACACGTAAATTACAAAGATACAAAAGAATGTTGTTCAATCAGGGTCGTGACCGCTGATGACGTCAATATTGATAATTGTTTTTCTCCCTTACATGCATCTGATGGAAATAACCAGGATGCCTTTTAGGCACCTCAATTACAGATAGCATTTTGCTTGATTTAAAGTGCGACGATATGCATCCTTCTACAATATGTTTTTCTTCCTCCCAAGCTTCTGAAATATGTAACATTGATGGTGATAAAAAAGGCGCCTCATCTACAGATGACTTGTTGCAGGGATTTTAAACTCTAGATACATGTTGCTTGTCGGGTTTGCCTGGTCAAAGTCTCGTTGATCGAACAGATGTTGAGTTTTATGATGGTTGTTTATCCGGTTGCCATGATTCCGTCCGAATGCACCGGATAAAGGGTTGTGCAGAGATTTCTCAGGTGGATGACGGATCTTCTGGAGTGTCTGCTGATGGTACATGTGTTTCAGAGGGGATATCTGGACCGTTGAGCTTGTCTCACTTAACTGATAACATTAATATTACAATTAGACGGAGGAGATGACATTGTTTTGATATGATATATAAGCTTCTTTGTCTGTTTCACATTTCTTAAAACTTTTGATGAATTTTATAAATTTAAATTATTATCTCTCGATTTAAATTAATATAATTTTTAATTTATTTTTATTTTGATTTTATTATTATTATTTTAATTTTATTATTATTTTATTAATTATTTTCTGCTTAATTTAACGTTCATCGTCCCGATTTTAATTATTATTATGTACTGTATGTATTAACTTTTAGTTACATTAAGACAATCAAAACAACTCTGACGATGGCCGCAATGGCTGAAACTTGCAAGTTGGTTGCTAATAAAACGTTTGATTTTGGATTTAGTAAAAGTGTTTTCTCTCACTTAAAATATTTTAAGCGTTTAATTGACAAAACCGTGTCTTCTAAATGGCGTGTATATTTCAACAGAGCATGTTTAGATATATATATATATATATATATATAAATAAATATATATATATATATATATATATATATATATATGTTTGTATATATGTATATATATATATATATATATATGTTTGTATATATGTATATATATATATATATATATATATATATGTCCTTTATACATTGCTACACCATTTATCCGATCGTAATGAAATTTTCACACAACCTTGAGAGTCAAGGGGAATCAAATATAGAGAAAAAAATTTTGAAATCCGTCACAAAATGAGCGGAGCGGAGCGGGTCAGCGAGCGGGAACTATATATATATATATCTATATATATATATATAAAATAAATGTTTGTATGTATGTATGTATGTATGTATGTATGTATGTATGTATGTATGTATGTATGTATGTATGTATGTATGTATGTATGTATGTATGTATGTATGTATGTATGTATGTATGTATGTATGTATGTATGTATGTATGTATGTATGTATGTATGTATGTATGTATGTATGTATGTATATATGTATATATGTATATATGTATATATGTATATATGTATATATGTATATATGTAAATTTGTTTTTTCGTTGATGTTTTATGGACAAAAAACGTTTTGGTCAGCGGTAGTAAGGTGAATAAAAAATAAATTAATTTATAGTTAAATTATAAAAAAAAAAATTTCAAGTTTTAAATGTTTTAAATATAAATATTAAATTAAATAAATATGTGTGTTGTTTAGTGCCGCCCATAGATATCTATGGTGCCGCCGGATACCTTTGTTTTGATTTCATAGAGCTCATTCTCTTCCGAACTTACGATACGACAGCTCTGCTATCGGTGCTTTATAACATAAACTTTATATTTGATTTTTAGCAACTTATCTTTTATATCCAGATAACTTTGGTTTTCAGGACTAATCAATATATTGAAGGTGGAATTTCTTCTATTTAGTCTATTTAGAGATATTTTGTGCTTCATAAAAAAATTTCCAGACTTAACAAATTAAAATTAAATCAAAGTAGAAATTCATTGTTCATATCTCCCATTCAAAAGTAAGTAGCAAAGCTTTGGTAATTTGTTTTTAGTTTTTAAAATCATGATTTACTGGGTATCTTTTAATTTGTTTCGTTTGTTGCATTGCACGTGAATAATTATGTTATATTATTATTAATTATTATAAGATTATCATTATGCTCTATTATTTTGTGTTTTACAAAAAAGAGTTGCAGATTGAAAAAATAAATTTAAATTCATTGTTCATATTTATCGTTCAAGGCTTCTGGCTTCCATTGTTCCTTATCTAATATTGTTCATCATGGTTTCCTAAACTGACGAGCTTGCTATCAGCCTATCGGTAAATGAGAATTTTTATGGGCAGGTAAGTGTTTTTTTATGTGATGGCATTACAACCATTATTATTGACGAGTAGTTATGACTATAAGATTATGAATTAATTTATCGGTCTTATTTTATTTTTTACTTTTCAGAGGAAATTAGAAAATTACATTTTAAAGAAAATCTTACATGCAATACCAATTCATTGTAAAAGTTTCACTGATATATGAGGTGCATGAAATTTGAAAGAAATGAAAGCAAGCTCAGTATTTTTGTGTTTCAACAAAGTTCTCAAGCCAGCCTATCAATCTGCTGCTGTTTTGTTCAATTTATAATTGCATCATTTGCTAAATAAAATTGTTACTCTTCCATTGTTCCAAATTGATGATCTCCGAAAATGTCACATGTAGCGTTATATGCTTTCTGTAGACATGACACTTAAAAGCTAAGAACAACTCAAAAAGTAAGATTAGCGATTTTTCGAAAAGCAGCTGTTGAACAGTGTGTGATAAAGCATTTATAATCTTACAAGTATTTAAAATAAATATAACCTGTTGAGATATATGAGCGGATTTTAACATTATTGCAGCGTTAACTAATAAATTCTTTTTTTTTCAGCTTTAGTCAATCAAAATAATCCTTTGCAGAAGATCACACTTGCAGACGGAGCAGGAAAAGAGAGCAAGCTGGAGCGGTATAGCGTAAAAGCGACCGGGAGCAGAAATGCGACCAGGAGTGAGAAAGCGACCTTGAACGGGTAAGCGACCAGGAGTGAGAAAGCGACCTTGAACGGGTAAGCGAGCGTTTAAGGAAACGGGAGCCAGAGAGAAAAACGATAAAAACCTTTAAATTCCCCGGGCAACGCCGGGTAACCCAGCTAGTATATATATATATATATATATATATATGTGTGTCTCAACTTCAGACTCGAACCCACGACTGTCGGATCGGCAACACCGCCTCGCATCATGCCAACTACCTTACCATCTGCGCCACTTCCACCGCCAAAAAACAGTGGTTGTTAAGCGCTTTTGTTGGGGTATGTTAAACACAACACTCGACTATGAATGGGTACGAATCAATGCTTGATAGTATATATAAGTTGTACGGCTTACATTCCGTCACTAGCTAATTTAATAGCTATCGAAGATATATGTTTTATGGTATATATTATAAGGAAACATAGCGTTGATATGTTTTTACGAGCCACATATATCAGAAACTTGGATGGCTTACAATCCACCACGAAATAACGCAAATATAAATGTCTCAACTTCAGACTCGAACCCACGACTGTCGGATCGGCAACACCGCCTCGCATCATGCCAACTACCTTACTATAAAAACTTTGACTTTAAATGTTCTTCAAAACAAACTCGTAAAAACACAAAGGACCATTTAGCAGCAATATACTTTTTTATTATCTTATCTAAATGTCGAAATTTAGTTTTTAAGACAACACTATTCAAAATTAAGTCTAACGCGTTTCGACAGCCATCAACTGTCATCTTCAGAGCCAATATAATTTAACCCGACAACGTACACAAGTTTAAAAACAGAGTAAAAGTAAACCCCAAAATAAAAACCGAAGGAGAAGAAAAGGGTAGTAACACTAAATAATATAAACTAAAAAGAAACTGGATTTAAAATAAATTAAATTAAATAATGGTTCAAATAGTAAATAAATTATAAGCAGAAAAAATCAAATTAAACTAATACAGACAAACTACAATACATTCAAAACTTTCGCCACCGCTCACGTCCGACTGTGGTATTATTAAGAACAGTTGAACAGATAAAATCAAATTAAACTGATACAGATAAACTACATTACATTTGAAACTTTTGCTACCGCTTACGTCTGACAGTGACATTATCACTGTTAAGCACAGTTGTTAATCGAGTCAGAATGAGATCATCATCTTTCATATCATCACTCAAAACATCTTGACCAGTCGCACAACTAAAATTGTCTAGGATTCATGATCAGGGGGGTCAAAAACATCATTGACACTCAGCAAATCAACTTTACAATCAACAAATGCATCAACTTCTTTCGAAGCAACACCCGACGAAGCTAATACAATGCAACTATTCTCACTGTAATCTGTGTCAACAATATCATGACAGGAGTCATCATCCACATCCTCAACACTCCGTAATACAACTTCACTTTCAACACGCCCAACCAATTTATTATCAACGTCATTAGAAGTGTTACATGACATGGCTAATGTCACAGCCATTTGTCTCAACAACATCATCATTGAGCAAGCATGAAATACTACAATCCCTCCGTGCACCACCATAAGCAGTTGACGACCCAAAGAGACTCAAAATATTATTAAAGGATTGGAATTGTTTATTGATAGAAGGTTTATAAATAGTAATAGCCAATGCCTCTTTTACATAAAGTCTGAATGGCATAGTTTCCCTAAGAAGAATAGACGTGTTTTTAACAAGAAAATTATGTGTAGGCTTATATATATATATACACAAATTAACATAATAAGAGATAATAAAATAAGCTATTTATACAAATATAAGTAAGATGAGCCATCTTCATCTTACATTTACCATTTATAATCGTTGCCTCAATCACATTACTCATTAGCTTCTTCACAGCCAGTCTCGCAACATTCTAACTGAACCCACTTTTAATAGCAAATTGTGAGGTGGTAGTCCAGGCAAATCCAGCGAATTTAAAAATTCTGTGGAATAGTTGACTACGTCATCATTTTTTATAACTCTGTCAACTGATTTGAAGGAAGAAAATTTTGAATTATAGCATTGACATCATCGACATCTTTGTTTTTTGCTGCCAATATCGCTCGTGTGCTGAGCCAATTCTTGCACAATAGTGCGCTTCATAGTTGGATTGCGACCACAAAGCTGTTCAACTTCTGCATCTAAATTTTCCATGATATAAATTTGTAAAAAGCGATGATTCGCATCTGGTAGTGGTGACAGCCCTCCTAATAACACTAATGAGTGATGTATTTGTCCTTGGATCTGAAATGGTTATAGAAATTTTTTATTTATTTTATTGTTATTTATAATAATTTGAATCTTACCTTGAAAGTGGGCATACAATTTTCCTGCACAATATGTATTCTAAGCCTATTCTTTTCTCATTCATTTTCACTCACGCTCGAATTATTAACATTTCTGTCGCTCGCTGGTTATCAAAGCGGTTAGCACGTGAAGTTGCTGGTCGACTTTTACGATCTATGTTATTCTATGTCAGATCGTCTTCTCCTCGGCATTGCAAATAATAAAAGCAAAATTATCTGTATTTAATAAATAACTTTTTGGCAACCGAAATATCAAATATAAATCACCGAAGTACAGCTTCGGTTTAGGTGCGTTGTTAAATACATCCAGCGCTGCATCCGAGTTTTATCGGATGGATGCAAGGATTGATTGAAAGTGGGTTGTATTTAACAACGGCTGATGAGTCAGGCGGATGTAAACAAAATGGATCCGTTAAAAATTGTTTGCCGATCTTTCGAATTCCAATTTAATAATTGCGACAGAATGTATTAAACACTTTTTTTATGACTCTGAATCGGAAGATGACAAAGGTTAGCTAGGATACAGCTTAATTATTATTTTAGACGCTTTATTAATTTATTGGTGCTGAATTCGAAATATGTTCTGTTAATAATTAATAGTTAATACAGCTCTGCAGTGTACAGAGAGATACATTACAGAATAATCTTGAAGTATTAAAATGTTAGATTAATCTAGATTAATGACTATGGACCTTAAAATCATCTTATGCAAATTTATTTGTAGCATTAAAAGTTTTGTTTTGCAGCTGTGATAGACTAATCTATATTAATGTCTCCTTCAAAATTTGATTTGTATGTGTATATGATCAATTACAAAAATTGGAATTCAGCCCTCCAAGAAATACTAGATTTACTTATCATTGTTATAAGAGCTTGTGTACTTTAATCAGTGCAATTATTTTGTAGATGATGAAGTTACAGAGCAACAAGGCCACAGAGGATTTTTTCTTACGTGTGATTTACATTTTAAATCCCATTTCCAAATGAAAAGTCAACATTTGAGGTAATTTACAATAGTTGAAAATCCCTTATTTTTAAAACTTGTAGACTAATATTGTTTTTTTCTTAAGGGAGATTTAGAAGGTTGAAGTACCCAGATGTTGCCTGTCCAAGAACTGCCATGATGATCTTGACAGCTTGTTGCTTACACAACCTTTGCTTGGACTCTGACGATTTAATTGATTTCAAGGAGAGCAACACCAATGATGATCACTCATTTACCCCCCTGGAAAATGATTTGAAAGCTAACTCGAAAAGAGATTTAATAACACAAGAACATTTTAATTAAATTTATTTATTTTGATTTAAATAAATGTGTTCCATCAATTTAAAATTTCTTTCGGTAATGTCTAGAATACGTTCCATGAGTCCAAAGAATTTTTCATCCCTCTCTTGTTTTTTCTGTTGAGTTCTTGAATTGTCTCAGGGTTAGGGTTAGGGTTAAGAAAACAGGAAAATTACCTTTAAATCTATAACAATTTTTAAAAAAATTATAGCAATATACCAAGGAGCCAAACAGTTTGTGATGGAGGGCCGACAACGTTGATCATGCTCCCACTTTTGTCTATCACAGCTGCAAAACAAAACTTAGTGCTACAAACAAATTTGTACAAGATGATTTTAAGTTCCATAGTCATCCAGCCTAAACCATCTCCGTCTATTAAAGTTGCAAAACTCTCTACTTTATTATACAGAACATAATGATTAAGCCAATAGTCATTCAGGGTTCAATCCCATATAATCCCCTCACCAACTCATTGGACTGCCTTCTTGCATAACTTCAGATGAATAAACATTATCTGCTATTTAATTGATACATACATACATACATTAAATATAATTTGCTGCAACTCAAAACATCAGTTTTGTTGAGTAGTAATGCAGATATGTGACTCTCAATAAACTGTACAATTCATTTTGTGGGAGGATGCCTCCATGATTACAGGGGACCATTAAATAAAAGGTTCAAGTACAACATCATCACATACAAATTCTGTTTAGAGTCAGTCTAGACTCTAGACCTTACTATGATCATAAGAATCTTGAAATGAAAAAACATTTCAATTAAAGTGTGAGGATTAACAATTGAACAGGTTTAGTACTAATTCCTGACATGATTTGCTTATATTTGCTATTTACAATAAAAACAAGTAAATTAAAAACGAATTTTTAAAACCCAATGCTTTTATATGTAATTAAAACACAAATTTTGCAATCAATTTTTTCTTATATTACTCTTTTATTTTATATTAAAGTCGCAATATACAAAAAGAATAGGCCTTAACCTATTCTAATGAAATATAAAAATAAAATTAATATATAAAAATAAAATTAATTGAAATTAACTAAATTAATTGACTTATTGTAAAACTAATAATTGAATATTGCATTGTCTTCAATTTTGGGCATGTATGCAAAATTTGAAAAAAATCTATCATCAGGAAGTGACTCAAAAATTGATTGCAAGATTTGAAACAGACAGAGAAACAGAAAGACAAACAGAGACGACGAGTAGATAAAAGCATTGTAGAATGAAGCACAAGATTGAAAATAAAGGATGGGTGGTGGTTAACATTTATTATACAGCCAATTATTAAAACATATGAGTGGTAAGCACAGTTTATTCTGATAAGATTAAAAAATTATCAAGGTTGGTTCAACCAGTGAATGAAAATAAACATCTTATGTTAATTTTCAGAAGCATCAATGTAAAGGTGAACCTTTGAAATGAGCAGCTTTTTGAGCCCATCAAAAGCCAAATAAAACTTAACTTTAAAGCTAAAACACTACACTTTATTGATTGCTTTGTGAAAAAACTAAGCAACGAAATTTTAAACTATCTCAGACAAAGGCAAAGGCCTAACAACCTAGGTAAACCAAATCACGTTTTACTAAAATAAAATCAAAATACTAACTTTTAGCAATAAACCTCTCCGCTTCCACAACATTAGAAAATCTAAGTCTTAAATTCAAATTAAAACCATCCTTTCGAACTAAGAAAGTCTCGTCTGCAGTGGTATGACGGTGGCCATTTTAAATCTTTAAAAGTGACTATCAATCAATCCGCCCTCGAGCAGGATTTATCGGATGCACATCCGATGACTAAGGGATGTATTTAACAACGCGCGACACTTCAACCCCGGATGTAATTAACAACGCATTTTTGCTCATTGGATATCCGATTAACATATCCGATGACTTAAACAACGCACCCTTTTCGGATAGGAATCACTGATCTCTATAATATATATTATAGAGATCAGTGATAGGAATGAGCTCGATAAAAAAAACAAAAAACAAAAGTATAAGGTGCTACTAAACAACACACAAATTTATTTGATAATTATATTTAAAACTTATAAAAAAAACTGTTAAAATTTATTTTATATTATTTAATTATAAATTAATTTATTTTTATTTAAAAAAACTTTACTTTCTTTTACAACCGCTCACCGAAACGTTAAAATCATAAAACACCAACGGATTAATTTTTTTTCAAAATTGATATATACAACCTGCTAAATGTTTTAATTAAGTGTACCAAGTTTCAATAAAATCTGTTCGGCGGTTTTTGAGTTTTAGCGAGACATCGCACAGCTATATAATTTTATATATATAGATATATATATATAAAACCAGCTATATTAAATCAGCTACATATAATATGGTCGGTTTTTACACACTTTTTTAACTTGACTTCTCTGTTTGTCTGTCTGTTTGTCTGTCTGTCTGTCTGTCTGTATGTCTTTCTGTCTATCTGTCTGTCTATCTGTCTGTCGTCAAATTTTGCAATCGATTTTGCTTTGTATGCTAGCTGTCTGCAGCATGACAAATGCAATTTAATTACATGTTTGTAGTAGAGGACAATGTGCATATTAATATAATTTACCAAATCACAACGACCGGTAACTTCCAGCTGTTTTAATACAGTGGGCAAGGCTCTTACAACTTCAGCAGTCTGTTCGGACGTTGCTTGCTTACAAATTAAACATTTTAAAAGATCTGAATTTATTTCTGTTGCCTCAGAAATTACAGAAGAAGTTATCTCAGTCCTCATTCCTCCTCATGCATTTCAAAGTCATTCGTGTTCTAAACCATTAAACCACTCGACATAAATGTAGCAAACTTCCAGTGAAAACAGAGAAGAAAATTGCAATCTTCTAAACAATTGTTTTTGTTGATATTTTATTTGTCTTATTTACTTTTCAAATGAACCTAATCTAAACGTATATTAGTCGCCAAGGACAGAAGTGAACTACACTAATTCTACTATCGCCCTTCAAACTAAACGCCGTATAACTCACGACGAACAACTCCAATTTTTATAAAATTTACAATGCTAAGTTCTTACGACTATTTTACACCTAATCTGAAAATTCTATGCTTGCTATATTTTTTTCACACTTCCAATGCAACGAAATTGTCTACGTTCTGACTAACGTAGACGTGCTTGAAGTCATAGACTTATACTATATAAACCTAGACACGCAATGCTCCGTATGTGCCTATATTAAGTAGCGAGGAGACAAATCAAAACGAAATTGTATGCCCCTTGTATCACGTGATCAACGGCGTTTTAGGTTTATACCACAAGCCCAGCAATCTTTTGGAATTTTTTTACTTTAAAATTACGCAAAAATTTGTTTCAAATATTTTAATGAAAAAAAGTAGATTTGTGAATTGAATCAGGATATAATTTTTATACCCAGCCTTGTCCCTGGTCAAAAGGCCATCTTAACTTGCATCGCGCAATTTGCATGCATTGCATGTCTAGATATATAGTATAAGTCTATGCCTGAAGTTAGCTCAGTGAGCCGAGTCGCTGGTAATTAACACGGGAAAATAAAAATTCGTTCATTTGTGCCTAATATATATATATCAAAAGTTATATATTTGATTCCAAATTAATGGTATAAGTTAGAGATGAGAATCGAACCCAAAATTAAAAGTTCGAGTTCGGTTGATCATTTTTGGGTTCGGGTTCGGTTTGGGTTCGGTCACCTATGGGTTCGAGTTTGGTTCGGTTCGGTCACCTTTGGGTTCGAGTTCGGTTTCGGTTCGGTTGCTGTGGGGTTCGAGTTCGGTTCGACTTTTATTTAGTTCAGTTCAATTTTTTAATACACAAATAATAAGAACATTTATTTTAACATTATTTAAAATAAGAACAAATCAAAAATCATTATTTTATTTTAAAAATATTAGTTGTTCTAGAGTTTCTGGGTTCAATCTAGAACGAAGTTGTTCAAAAAATTTTCCACAAAGAGAAAAAGCTCTCTCATTTGTAGTTATTGTTGCAGGGATGGCAATGAGCTCTTTAGCAATTCTGTCATTACGGGTAACAACTGGGCCCTATCATTGCTTTCCCAAATGCCAAAATATCTGACTGAACTTTTGGCAGGAACAAATATCTGTCAAGTTTTTCATCGTTGGCTGTTTCTATTGAAACAGGTACATCTTTGAACTCATCAATTAGGTCACTGATTTTAATTTTTTCAGTTGGCAGTTCATTTCAATACACTTGAAACTATTCCAAATAGAACTCTTTGTCAGTGTCGCATCTACCAATCGCGCCTAATTTTGAGACACCAGCTTATCAACGTTTTTACTATTACTTCAAACTTTTTCTTTATCAAGTTATTCGATGGAGAAGAAACAATGATACAATCCATTATAAATTATTGAATAGAAATGCCGCCGTTTATAACAATGAAAACAATAACAAAACAAATACGGGTCGTTTGCTGGTTTTTTCTTTCTTTTTCATAGATAAAAAACAAAGAAGAATAATCCAATAAGTGATATTATAAAGCTTGTCTCAATACTGTCATTTAATTTTCTAGACTGGCTTTTATTAATTTTGTTCAGAGGATGTTTTAACTGGGTTCGAGTTTGGTTCGAGTTCGAATGTTATTGGATTCAAGTTCGACCGTTATTGGGTTCGAGTTCGACCGTTATTGGGTTCAAGTTCGACTGTTAATGGGTTCGAGTTCGGTTCGAGTTCTGTGCATAAAAATTTGGGCTCGTTCGAGTTCGGTTCGAAATGCTAAAAAGTGGGTTCGAGTTCGAAAAGTTCGGTTCTATTCCCATCTCTAGTATAAATTATTTTAAAATGCACGTTAAGTTGACCGAATTATTAGACAAAAATGAATAAGCTTAGTTTCGGCCACTCAATTGTAAAAATCAAAGTTCGTGCAAATTATAAATTTTATGAAAAAACTAATTGCCACAACTATGAATAATGATACAAGATCATCACTATGACTATTTATTCATTCATCCATTCCTTCAAACATGCAACCGACCTCGCTCCACAACTATTATCATAACGACTCATAAGTACACTTGAACTCCAGCCATAGCTACTATTATCATCACTTCTTTTTCCCACCAGCTCCGTGTGACTCATCAGATCTGGTGACCTCCAGTTTAATTGAACTCCGACGATTCAATTACTAATCTGTGTCAGTGTATGTTTGCGTGTACGCTTTAGTATGTTTCTTAATTGCCACTTTTTCTGAATTTTGTATCAAAACTTATATTAATAGGTTGCATATAATATGAATATTAATTCCTGTTTATTTCATAAACTTATATCAAGCGATTATTGCGATATGAACTCTAATTGCTTTCCTATCGTACAATTATTAATGTCTTTGTCCGTCTGCGCAGTAATGATTCCTGCCAATCATTTTCTTGGACTTTGCACCATCGGTATGTGTGGTATTTTCTTTGTTTGTCGTTGAAAAGTTGTAGGCTGAATATCTTTGTTTAGCGGTTCCAGCTTGTCGCTATACGAGCTGTTTCATTCTGTGTATAAATACGGATGTCTTCCAGCCATTCTTTAGATAGTAGATCGACTTTTGGTTCCATACGCTTGTTCAAGCGAACAATAAACTAGGTGATTGAACGTTCCAGTTCCCCAAGTGAACTTGGTATATGTTGCTTATAAATTTTTAGTAATCCTGTTCTCGATATTTGCATTTCATCATGCGGGACATGAAATCTCACCGTTCCCGTAGAATGACCCTGAAACGCATTTTTGCATGTGACATCTCGCTTGCGTGCTATTGCATTTTGTTGGCCGCGCATTCTATTGTTTTAAAGTAATCTTTTGAATAAAGATTATCCAACCGCTACTTGTGTGTGGTGTTGTTTTATTGCAGAAGTCTTGTAGGTAGAATCTGTGTTCCGTGCAGTCGTGGTGGTCCGGTGGTAGAAACAAATAAATTTTGGAAGAACCTGGTCGCAGCGAAATTCTCTAGAGGACGCTATGGGGAGAAGTTGTGACACTAATGGTATAATTTATTTCAAAATGCATGATGAATTAACCGAGTTATTAGACAAAATCAAAATAACATAGTAAGTTTCGGCATAGAGTATACTATAGCATAGCTCTTAGTACTCATGTGAATATAATACAAATTTAATATTGTGACATATTTAAAAACACAAATTATTGGGTGAGTTATTAAGCCCAGTACACACTGACCAGTTTTCGCTGGTACCATAGTCGTTCGGCACCAGAATTTGGAGTGTGTGTCACAAAAACCGCGTCCAGAAATTAAGTTAATTTATGCACATCCAGGTTCTGGTGCCAGATTTTGCCAGCCAGTGCATGTTCTATTTCTTTCCAGAACTGGTTGAGAAACTTACGCTCTGATTAAAAGATTGATTTGTTTACTCTTATTTTAATAAATAGAAATTACGATGGAGTGGACCGATGAAAAAGTGTAAAAGTGCTTGAATCGATCAGACTTTTTGAACTTTTTATGACAAAATATTGAAGACACAATAAAAATGATTGCACAAAAATACTCGTACAATGTTTTCTGAGCCAAGAAGTCTATCTAAACAAGTTCAGACAGTTCATTTTTCTTGAAAATCTATTTAAACGAGTTATATACATCACCACACATTGTTTTATTACATTTTTACAAGCCTTTAGTGAAAAATTGAATGATTTCGAGTTACACAATTTCTTGTAAACCCATTAATGCGCTATACAAACCATAGCGGGTGGTTTTGATGCGTACAACTTGCTAGGTGGCTGTGTGCGCGTAATGTAATGTAATGTAATGTAATATAGATTTATATAGTGTCTTCTTACAGCGAAAGCTGTCGCGAAAACGCTTTGCGAGTGGAACTAAAGTATCTATTACGATTTCAATTAATTAGACGAGTTAAATAGAAAAAATTTAAGTCGTTTTTTGAAGACAGGAAGACTCAGTGTTGGGTTCCAGACGTTGTCGGGCAGAGTATTCCAGATGGCCGGTCCTGCTGCTGCGAAGCCTCAGGGTCCGAATGTTTTTGTGTTGGTTCGAGGGATGAAGAGATTGCCCCTGGCCGTTGAACGAAGTCGGTGGAGAGTAGGTACGTCAGAGTTGTGCTGCAGCATTCCCATGAGATACGCAGCGGCGCTGCTATGCCATGCCACTTGTGGACGTAAAAACCCAGCTTAAAATTAATTCGCGATCGGATGGGAAGCCAATGAAGGCAATCGCGAATGTCCGCTGAGATCCTGTCAAACTTGCGTCTTCTGAAAACGAGACGGGCTGCCACTCGCATCACGGATTGCAACTGGTCGAGCAGACCAACACCAATTCCAGCGCACAGGCTGTTACAGTAGTCAAGACTGCTGGTGATGAATGCATGAACAAGTGCTGAGCATGCTGCTGTAGTGAGAGAGCGACGGACGGATCGAAGCTGTCGAAGCTGGTTGAACGATGTCTAGCAGATGCGTTGTACCTGGGTTTTCATAGTCAAGTGGCTGTCCAGATGTACCCCAAGATTGTAGACGCTGGACTGGAAGGTGACAACGTTGTCGCCTAGTTGGATATTTTCAATGCCAAGTTTTTGAAGTGTGCAGTGAGTTTCTTACGTGCGACTCATTTGTTTACAAAAACAACCGGCAAAGTGTGGATGCTCTCTGGCACCAAAACAAATTATCATAATCTATGCACCAGATCTAGCGAACAGGAGCTGGTTAAAAAAACCGGTCAATGTATACGCATCTTTAGCCAAAAACAATTAAGATCTGTGTTTAACGCTGTTGTGCAGTTTGATGGTAAACATCAAAGGTTTTCATTTTTATCTGATACATATATCATTTTATTAAAAATGTTAACACAAATTAACTGATATCATTTATTTGTAAATACACAATGTCTTGACTGCATTATTATTCAAAAACTACTTAGTTCTTAAGCATTTCTATGTACAAATCGAAATTTATAGAACACATATTATTTTTTTCTCAAAAACAATGGAAAAACACATAATCTTTTAATTAAAAATAGTATAAATAATGTTTCTAGCCCTGTAGCACAAACCAACCTAGTGTACCAATTTTCGTGTCCGTTTCCACATGGTCAGGTGGAAAATTACATTGGTCATACTAGAACTACTCTGTCTCGTAGATTGACTATGCATTGTCAAAGTGGTGCCATATACCAACATATGTCAACACAACATTCAATCAAACCATCACATAAATTTCTAATTGATAACACCAGTATATTAATGAAAGAAAATCAACCCATTAAGTTAAAATTAAAAGAAGCTTTAGCTAATAATAAATGTAAGCCTTTAATTAATAAACAATGGTATTCTTTTAATTTAACTCTTAAACTTTTTGGTTCTCTAAATCGTATTAAAACTAATAATAATAATAATAAATGTTTTAACTCATCTACAACTTCTGTTAAAAATATGCATGTTAATAGTGCCAATGTTTCTTCAGGTATTTCTTCGTTGAATGAATGTTTTGTACCAGACGTTTGTGTTTCAAAGGTTATAGATAATGTATGTGATTCTTCTTCCAGTCACGTCCTTGAAGTTGACTGTAATTCCGTTGTTAAAGGCTTTACTAACTGATCTTAATTATTTAGTTATTACTGTTATTATTATAATTATTTTAATTTAAATATTTTTTATGTTGTTACATTTGTATATAATGAATTTAAATTTTATTTTAATTGTATTTTAATTCCTTTCAATTAGTTGTATCTTTTACCATTTAGTCACTGCATTTTATTTTTAAAAAGTTAAACGGCTCTGATGATGGCAAAAAATTGCCGAAATAGATCTATTAGCATAAATATATATATATAATATATATATATATATATATATATATATATATATATATATTTCACAAGCCGATGGATAATGGCTCCTGCATTAATGCAGACAGTGACTGTTTCTGAACAATACAAAAGAAGTGTTGTTAATAACTATCTACATAGAGCTTATAAGTTTAGTGAGGACTGGAGCTCGTTTCACTTGGAGGTTCAACGTATCAAACAAGTTGTGGTTAACAATAACTATACCAATTTCTTTGTGGATCGCTTAATAGAAATGTTTGTTGATAGAACCCTAAAATCTAGGAATACTAAATGTTGAGTCCAAGAATTCTATCTCTCTGTATTACTGTGCACAAATGCTTAGAAATTATAAAATTGATGAAAAGGTTCTTCGTGGAATTTTTACCTCATTTGTTGCTCCCATAATAAAAGTTCCAATGCATTTTAATATCTACTACAAAAATCTAAAAACTTATAACTTGGTGATAAAAATAGCTGTGCTCCAAAGAAAGACTTTTTGCAGTCTGGTGTATCAATTTAAATGCCCGATTCCACATTGTAAGGTGGATAGGTACATCAGATCAACAACGACTGTTTTGTCCAGATGTCTTAAAATGCACTTACAGAATGGAAGCATCTTACAGCATTTCCATCACATTCATAATTGTAACTTGAAGCGACAAACTCTTGTGGATAATGTTACTGTGCTGACTATGGAAAGAGATGTTAGACAATTGAGAATAAAAGAAGCTCTCTTGATCCGGAAATTAACAAACAGTTTGATAGTTTCCCACAGGTCCTAAAACTATATGACGCAAAGTCTACAAGGGTGCACATGGATTGTCGAGAAAGCGGTTCTAAAGTGGTGGGAGATGAAACAATACAAGTGAGCGAGAGATGTGGTTTGGATAAGGTTTTGGAAAAAGTTCAAGAAGAAATCTCGGTTGAAATAACACAGATTGTTCCTGGCATGTCTACGCGGAGTGAATCGAGCGGAGTTCTGGAGAAGGTTTTGGAGGAGGTGTTGGAGTCTGTTCCCGATATGTCAGTGCCGGTGAAAGTTCCATAGAATGTCGAAATCACAAGTGACATTGAGGTGTCTGTCCGAGAGATGTTCTCACATCTTGTTGGCAACATCAACATAACAGCGCAAAAGAAGAAAAAATAATAGTATATATAGTTAATATGTTAATGATTATTGCTTATATATTATTGATATGTTAATAACATTAATATATTTTGGTTACCAAAACTTAATATAAATTACTGATTATTGAACTTATTTTTAGGTTGATTAAATTTGGTGTTTTCAGATTATTTCTTTTGGCCAGATGCCCAGTAGAATGACCACCGTTTTTCAGTGGCGGTCTTCTTTTTTTCTTATGTTGACATTTGAACCTTGATAATGGAGAGTAACTCCAAAACGCGTCGGTGATATTATATACTGGATTATAACTTTGGTTTTGTTATATAATTTGGTTGTTATATAACATGAATAGCGGTCAGTTGTTTGCAAGTCCTCGAATTCGAAGTTTTTTCAGGGAGCTTGAAAATTTTTTAACAAGTTTGTTTCTGCAAATATTGCAAATATTGCAAATATTGCATATATATATATATATATTAAAAAGAAGATAACAATTTTTTCTAAAATAATAGGTGACTATAAACCTGGTTATATTTATGGTACTGTTAAAATACATAAGAAAGATAACTCATTAAGACCTATTATTTCACAATGTCCTGCTGTTACTTATAATGTTGCTAAAGAAATTAATAAAATTATTTCTCCTTATTGTCCTTCTCAATATAGTCTTAAATCTTCTTATGATTTTGTTGATCTTATTCATAGTAATGGAAGTTCTAATATAATTGCGTCTTTAGATGTTGAAAGTTTGTTTACCAACGTACCTGTTATAGACACTATAAATTTAATTTGTAAGTGTGTTTATTCACATCCTAGTATTCAACCTCCTCAAATCAGCCCTGAAGTCTTGAAAGAATTACTTTATATATGTACAACGCAATCTCCTTTTTATCACCTAATGGAGACTTATATGTACAAATTGACGGTGTAGCTATGGGGTCCCCGTTGGGCCCGACTTTCGCTAATTTTTATATGGGTGATCTTGAAGCACGTGTATTTGAAAATCACACCAAACCTTTTCTGTATTGCCGTTATGTTGATGATATATTTGTTTCAGTTGATAACTTAGAAGAACTATTTAAACTGAGAGATGCATTTGTAAAAAATTATAAACTACAATTTACTTATGAACTTGCTAATAATAAACATCAAATTCCTTTTTTGGATACTTTAGTTACACGAGATGTATCAAAACTATCTTGCCAGGTCTATACTAAACCCACAAACACAGACAATTGTCTTAATTATAATAGCGATTGTCCTGAAAGATATAAACTAAACGTTATCAATAATTATATTAATAGGGCCTAAAATTTTCCGAAACATGGTCTGATTTTCACAATGAAATTCTGCAAGTGAAACAACTTTTGATAAATAATAATTATTCTAATTCTATTGTTGATTCAACTATAAATAAATTTATGTCACGTATCACTGATAAAAAACATGTTTCAAAACCTAATACCAATAACTCATCAAATTCTTGTATAATTCCATTATATTATACTAATCAGATGTCTAATAATTATAAAATAGATGAAAAAGTGTTGAAAAACATTGTGTATGATAATATTAAGGTTGTAAATAAAGATAATACACTCAAGTTACACATCTATTATAACAATGGAAAAACTCATATTCTTTTAATTAAAAATAGTATAAATAATGTTTCTAGCCCTGTAGCACAAACCAACCTAGTGTACCAATTTTCGTGTCCGTTTCCACATGGTCAGGTGGAAAATTACATTGGTCATACTAGAACTACTCTGTCTCGTAGATTGACTATGCATTGTCAAAGTGGTGCCATATACCAACATATGTCAACACAACATTCAATCAAACCATCACATAAATTTCTAATTGATAACACCAGTATACTAATGAAAGAAAATCAACCCATTAAATTAAAATTAAAAAAGCTTTAGCTATTAATAAATGTAAGCCTTTAATTAATAAACAATGGTATTCTTTTGATTTAACTCTTAAACTTTTTGGTTCTCTTAATAGCATTAAAACTAATAATAATAATAATAAATGTTTCAACTCATCTACAACTTCTGTTAAAAATATGCATATTAATAGTGCCAATGTTTCTTCAGGTATTTCTTCGTTGAATGAATGTTTTGTACCAGACGTTTGTGTTTCAAAGGTTATAGATAATGTATGTGATTCTTCTTCCAGTCACGTCCTTGAAGTTGACTGTAATTCCGTTGGTAAAGGCTTTACTAACTGATCTTAATTATTTAGTTATTACTGTTATTATTATAATTATTTTAATTTAAATATTTTTTATGTTGTTACATTTGTATATAATAAATTTAAATTTTATTTAAATTGTATTTTAATTCCTTTCAATTAGTTGTATCTTTTACCATTTAGTCACTGCATTTTATTTTAAAAAGTTAAACGGCTCTGATGATGGCAAAAAATTGCCGAAATAGATCTATTAGCCTATAAGATTATGGAGTTTGTGTTTGGTAATAAATTATTTTTAAACCGATTTAGAGTATTGGAAAAAATTAAAAATAAAATCGATTCAGCCAAGTGCGCCACTTTTTTCAATCGAGTTTGCCTAAAAGAATATATATATATATATATATATATATATATATATATATATATATATATATATATATATATATATATATATATTAACGTTTATTAATTTAACAAGGTTGATGAAAGGAGTTACCTCCGCGAGACAATCAACCTTAAAATGTTGTAATCAGTCAAAACAAATGAAGTCAATACAAAGTCATAATAAGATAAAAAAAAAAGTCAACAGAAAACTGAAAATGTCATAAAAAAATTTGAAAAAATTGAGGTAAAATTATAATAAGTTGTTCGTATAGCAATCTAAGTCTTTATTTACACTGAAAACATTTGCTGACTTTTTGAAGGTTTGTAAAGAAGACATATTTAGATTTGCAAACGCATTATTCCAAATCTTCGGCCTAGGTATTTAATGAAATATTTTCGAAGATTAGTTTTATATATACCTATTCTAACATTATCTACTATACGTAGGTTGTTAGAATGGACATTTTTTGATAAAATAAAGTAATTTGTAAATATTGCGGGTAATTCATTATTAAAATATTTAAACATAAAAATAAAGCTTGATAAATATAAATTTGATCCAATTTCAACAATTGTCCTTGGTCAAAAACTGTGAAGCAGAAGCAAAACGGGGTGCCTTGAAGATGACTCTTATGCATCGTTTCTGCAGGGTTGATAATTGTCTTCTTGCTTTCTTGGATGTTGGACACCATATGATGTTACAATAGTTGAAGTAAGAATAGATAAAAGAGTAGTAAATAGTAAGTAAAGTAGATTTGCTTAATAGATGAGAAGACTTATAGAGAACACCAATATTGCGAGAAACTTTTTTACATACACTTCTTATATGATCATCCCATGTAAGAAATTCATTGATATATACTCCTAGAAACTTAGTGGAAGATACATTAATTATCCGAGAGTTTTCAATAAAAATTTCTATAGAGGCTGCTGGTATAAGCGTAGAGCGATGTTTGTGGAATGCTATGAAGTTAGTTTTTGCTGCATTAAGTGATAGTTTATTACTTTTAAACCAGTCCGAAACTAATTTCAGTTCTGTATTGGTTTTACTAATTAGGTCCTTAAGATTCTTATCTGCTGCTTAGTGCATAAGTGTCATCTACAAATAGAAAAAGTTAAAAAACTTTGTCGAATGGACAATATCATTAATATAAAGGATAAACAAAAGTGGACCTAATATTGAGCCCTGGGGCACTCTGCAAGTTATTTTATTCAGGGTTGAGCACCTGCGTTTATAGAAAACATATTGTTTTCTATTAAACAAGTAACTCTCAAACCATTTAATAGCTGCATTGCGAACACCATAATATTGCAATTTGTTTAATAATATTTCATGATTCACTGTATCAAAAGCTTTGCTCAAATCAAAGAATATACCTATACAAAAATAATTATTTTCTAAGTTTTGAGAGACGAGGTCATACCAGGCCCGTAGCTGTTTATTTTAGCATGCTGGGCGGTATATTAGGAGAGTTGAGGGAGAGGTTTGTTGATAGTTATTTAAGTTATTCTAAAGGTTTGACTTGTGCAGTGTCTGCCCTTTTACCAAATTCAGACAAGTTTTTAGATGTCAATGACCTTAAACCGTTAACGCAACTGCTAAAACAAGACAGGCATGACGATGTTGACAAATATATTGCAGACGAGGCTCTCATTGCAAGTAGGTTTCTAAAAAACAAATTTCAAGCAGGCTGCAGTCTCCAGGAAGTGATGAATTTTATGCTGGACTATAAGGATGCATTTCCTACTCTAAATTGGCACTATTCTAGTCAGCTGCAATGACTCTTGACATCTCGATTGCCACTTGTGATAATTCTTTTTCTTGTCTAACACGAGTACTACAACCACAGAGAAGATCAATGTCCCATGAGAGAAAAAGCAAACTTGTACTTCTGGCATTTGAAAAATCGCTCTGTAAAGCAATGGATACGGATACCTATCAAATACCAAGAATGCAATTAAATACAATCGGATTCAAATAATTGTCTTGCCAATGATCAAACCACATTATAATGAAATGCACTTTTTAGTTTAGTTTCTCATTTCAAGCTATTACACATCCATTCATGTTTTACACATGAAAATTGCCATCAGTTTCATAATCAGTGCTTGGACTTATATATTATATTATAATATATATTATACAATATTATAATAACTTTAATCTTACAGTTTTAAAACAGAGAAAGAAGCTAATTCAGCTTAGCTGACAAACTTTGGCTTTTGATTTTTGAATGACTCTCAATAATTCAAACTATTTTCATAATTTAGTATTTTTTAGTGCTAGTCTGACACTGCAATACTACTAACCCCAATATTCTGAACTGATTAATTCGAGGAAACAATTTAAAGCTTACTGTCAAACCACACAATCTTTATAACAATATAAGTTTAATGATAGACTTGATATATAATCTAATCTTCTATTTAGATTGTTTAGAAACTGATGACAAGTTGTATGTGTAACACATGAATGGATGTTTAGTAACTTAAAATGAGAAGGTAAACTAAATAGTACATTTTATTATAATGTGGTTTGATCTTTGTCAATACAAATATTTAAATCCGATTTTATTTAATTGATTTCTTGGCATGTACAAGTTTTTATCAAAAATAAAATACGCAAGTTATTGTATTGTAGACTATAACGGTTGTCTTGATCAATAATTAAATTTGGACAATTTGATTCAGTGCTGCCATCCCAGTGGTGTGCCATGCACGCTTCAAAAATCAAGATTGTGGATAACAACAAGCATACTGTTATTTGAAAAAATTGCCTGTAAACATTGTTAATTTTTGTTATTACGAACAGCAATATGGCAACTCTTAGAAAATCTAAAATCACATAATAGGATATCCAAAATTAGATGCCATTTCGTGCCAAATGCTACAAAATGCTTTGGCGAATCTCCTTATCGCGATGGGCTTCGCACCTGCGGCACTCGCGCTCAGGCTTCTTCGGTGCCTTCGTTCGTTAGTAGCCCCCCTACTAATTTTCTTAGCCCCCCCACTAACTAAATCCTGCCTACGGGCTTGGGTCATACATCTGCATTATTGGCATATAGCTGGAATAGCCAACTCGAAAACCAAATTGAAAATCATTAATTATTGAATTTGCACTTAGAAAATGATAGAGCATAATATATACTGTTTTTTTCAAATAACTTGGAAAAATACGGCAGTAAAGAAATAGGTCTATAATTACAGACAGATGTTTACAGCCAGATTTATATATTGGGACTATTTTTGCAATTTAAAGTTTATCAGGAAATGTACCAGTAACTAGTGAGACGTTGATAATATAGGACAAAATATTGGTTAATTTAGAGATGGATGCTTGAATGATATAAGGATTCAGATCATCTACGCCACAACTGTGAGAAACTTTGAGTGATTTTGTAAGAAGTATTATTTCGTTGGAGTCCGTTGGCTGAAGATCGAGGTTGTGCTTGTTGGGTGTAGATAGGTAGTCGCTGAAAGATGAGTTGCAATGAGAAATACTTTCTGCTAGATGGTCACCAATGTTTGAGAAGTAGTTGTTGAAAAAATCAGCAATTATTAAAGGATCAGTACATTTTTCATTATTTTGTAGTTTGAAGTAGTCGGTGTCATCACTTTGTTTTTTGTCGAGGTTGATGATGAAGCCAATTGTTTTCCAAGTTTTTCTGGAGTTGTTTTTGTAACTCGTAAATTTTTCATGATAATAATTCTTAATAGTTATGTCTTTTTTTTTTTAAATTTATTTCTGAAAGTTACAAAAACATTTTTAGTGTTTTCGTTATGATTTTTTATGAATTTTTTTTTATAATTTTGATTTCAACTTGCATGCGTTAAGAAGCTCGTCAGTCATCCATTCTTGTTTAAATTTTAGTATTCTTGTTCTAGGTTTATGTTGAAAGCATAGATTATAGTGGTAAATTTCTTGAAAGGTGTTGTAGGCTAGATTAACTTCATTAAGAATACAAGCGTTATAAACCTGAGACCAGTCAAGATTATTTAAGGTTTCTAAAAATTGCTTCTTGTTTTTTTTTTCAGAAAAGTTTCGAGCTAAGGACGGTGTTTGATGGTGGGTTTTAGGAAAGTTTCCGATTGAAAGTAGAATTGGCATATGGTCCGAGATATCGTAAGTAATAACTGAAGAAAAACTGTGCTTCAGGGAGAAGTTCACAAATAAATTATCAATTGTAGTACTTGTTGTTCTGGTTGTTCTTTGTATGACAGGGAGAAAACTGAAAGATTGCATCATGTTGACAAAAAGAGAAGAAATTTTGTCTTTTTTGTTGAGATCTATGTTGAAATCTCCAGCGACGATAAAACGTTTTTTGGGCTTGAGGGTACATGAGAGAAAATCAGAAAGCTCTTCTATAAAGTTTAAAAGCTTAGTGTTAGGGGGTCGATAAATTGAGCAAATGTTTAGTTTTGTTTCTTTGTAGCAGAGTTTGATATGTATGTATTCGAAGGTTGACGAAATAAAGTTACATTCGACTAACTGAAAGTTTATGGTTTCTTTAACGAGAAATCCAACTCCTCCACCTGGTTTTTTTGTTATTAACTAATAACCTGGAAATTTAAAGTTTACTTGATCGTTTTTAAGCCATGTTTCTGTTAAAGCCATTAATGTGGGTTTTAGAATGTAACATAACGTCTGAATTTTAGCGTAATGTTTGTTCAAGCTTCGACAATTAATATGTGTTATATTAAATGAAGTTTTAAACAGTCTATTGATTCTAAAGTGTCATAATGTGTGTCAAATTCATTGTTGATTGCCATTTTTGTTAGTTATAGTTTTAACTGCATTTTTGGATCCGGCAACTTCTACGGCAGCCTGTTTTTCGCTTTTTGTCGGTTCGATAGAAATGCGTGGGTTGAAAATCTATTTTCTAACTAAAACACGTTGAGGCCAAAAATTGGGATCAAGTACCCTGGGCATATTTATGTCTTCAATTGTTAATCTGAAAGAAGATGATCGATTTTTTGTTGTTTTGATATTTTCTATATCTTTTTTTACAACTTTGCTGGTCGAAAAAACTTCAATATTTTTACTCTTAATAAAATCTTCGATGTTTTTACTTTCTACACTTTTGTCTGAGTTTCAGACATATATAACTCCTTTTTTAACAATTTTTCGAGCCGCTAGTAAAGCTGAAGTACTTATGCCTTTGCACATTATGACTTTTTTATCCGACTTATTAACATCAGTATTTTGTTCGGTTACTTTTTTCAGAATTTCCTTTTGTGATTCAGGAAAAAAGTGATTCTCTTTTGTTTTTATTGTGTTTTACAATGATAAATTTGTCGTCAGTGTTTTCTGAGTAGTTTTTTTTAACTAGGTCAGCCCATGACTTTTTGAATCTAGAAGTTTCTGGTTGTTCAGTAGATACGATAATATTTGCATTTTCTTGTTTGGCACGTTCTTTAACTATTTCATTCAGTGTGCGTTCAATATTTTCTATTCTATCGTCAATTTTTTCTAATCTATTTTTTCACAATCAAATGTTAACATGGCTAGTCTCCGAAAATCAACCGCACAGTATTGAGGCATACTCTTTTCATAATTATTTGCTGTGTTGAATTTTACTAATTCAACTATTTCTTTTAACTTGTCATGTTTACTTTGGCCACTCGTTTGCGATTTAAACTTTTCTCCTTTGGTAGCCTCAAAATCAGCAAAGATTACTTTTTTTGCTGTTGAGAACTCCTCATAATTGTAAAAATCAATGATTTTTTCTTGAAATTGAGCATTTTCAATAACAGTATAGTTGTTTATGACACAACTTAAAAGTTCGCTTGTAACTAATCGACGTGACATTATCGCTCACTAAACACGTGCCTTTAGCAAAAGCGCGATTTTATATTTAAATAATAAAAACAACTTTCTCTTTGAAAGACTTGATCTTCTGATAAATACTTTCGGATCTTTTATATGATTCCAATCTTGCACGTGTTTTTATCAAAATATTTTCAAAGTTGAACTTGGGAAACCGCACGCCACAACGAAGCCACAACGAAAATAAAAAATAAAAAATTATATATATATATATATATATATATATATATATATATATATATATATATATATATATATATATATATATATATATATATATATATATATATATATATTCAGATGCACAAGCTCGTAAAAATACTAGTCTCCATTCTAGGGAAATGAGCTTTTTTAATAATTTTTCGACTGGTCTGAATTTATTAATAAGTCCAAGTTCTGAAAGATTTTTAAAACCCGTGTTTATTGATTTCGTAGGCCTACGCGTTTCGGAGCTACACGACTCAATTATCAAGGCTAAAAAATTAAATAAACAAATGAACCAAAAAACTAATATTCACGAAGCAAAAAGGTATGCGAAAATTAAAATATATGAATATCATGTATCTTTCTTATGTTTTTTTCGGTAAGATGAAGACTGTCATTTAAAGGATTTTTTTAAATAATTGTATTTCTTATACAACTGTACATATATAGGCATATTTTATTTCAATTGGTTTTTTACTTTCATTAAATGTAAAAAAAAAAGTTTATTTCAAGTAAGCATTTGAGTGTTTTCGAAGTTTTGAAAAGCTTCTGATTAGTGCAGTTGCCGTTAACGAAAACGAAAACGAAAACCATCGTTAATGAAAAAAATTGAAGCCGTTAACGAAACGGTAATAGAAACGGAAATAATTCCATAAACGACCACAGAACTAAAACAAAATTAAAAAATTTCTTAAAACGACCAGTGATATTTCAGTTACAACTTTTCAGTTACAGTTACAGTTAAAGTTACAACATTTTTCAGTTTCAGTTAAAGTTATTTTCCATAAACATTTTTCAGTTACTATTACACTTATTTATTTTTAAGTTAAAGTTACAGTTAACTGTAGATTCTATACACAGCCAAAAAAAATTTTTTTTATTCATTTATTTACAAAATGGTAAAACTTCGAGTTCATTTGAAAAAACACGAGTTTCTAGATTCTTGGAGAGCCTGTTTCTCTTTCCTGCAGTCATATCACTCCAAACCGAAAAGATGCGCTCCACATATACTTCTGAAGCAGGTGCAGAGATAAGGTATTTAGCGAAGGCCGCTATTAGAGGATACACTGTCTCTGAGGCTGTCCAGAAACTTAATCCAGTTTGATTGGCAGCTAATCTTTTTGAAGCCCCAAGATAAGCATTAAGTTATTAATTATTTTTGTATTATTTAACTGAATTTATTATTTAGTTACTATTACAGTTAGAGTTATTCGCCGTATTTCAGTTACTATTACTATTACACTTAACTGACCATTATTTTTCTATTATTTTCCGATTTCAGTTAGTGTTACAGTTAACTTGAATATCACTGAAAACGACAACTGAAACTGAATTAAACAAGATCGAAATAACAAATTTTAATTTTTTATTAACTACGACTAGCTGCTCAAATTTTCAAGCTATGTATTTATTTTCTTTTGTCACTATGATTATTTATTATTATTATTAAATAATTAGGAAGTTGTTCTTTCTACCGATTCCAGCTCAATTTGTAAGGTTGCCTTGTTTCCCTCATACCCTGCAGCTGGTGGTCAGAAATCTAAATAAGTTTAAAACATTTAATGATTTTTGCTCTAAAACAAGGACATAAGTGGGCAAAATAAAAAGTCATCAGTGGCAAATCAATTACTAAAAGAAAAATGCCACTTGACATTAATAATTGACTGCCCTACTAAGTGGTCGAGTACATTTTTCATGATAGACAGAATGATCACAGTAAAGGACGCACTGAACGATATTATTAATTGTCAAAACCTAGATGGACTGATGAATAGCAAATGGAAAAAATAAAAATAATTAAGTTCCTGCTGGAACCATTCGCTCATCACCCTAAGTTAGTGGAAAATGATAACATGTCACTTTCTTACATGCTTCCTGAAGTTTTGCACCTGGAGGAACATTTAAAAAAGTGCCAGAGTATGACTGAGCTCCATAATAAAATTTTGGAACAACCAATTGTTAGTTTCAACGAAACATGTTCTACGTTTTTTTTTTAAATTCTCTTTCAGACCGTTTCAGATAAATCCGCGATATTACTGCTTCAAATTTTGATGTTCTGCCAGCTGCAGCAACATTGCTAGATTTAAGATACAACTGGACCTTCTATTACCCCTCAACGCATCTTTGTTAGCAACCTAAGAATTTATTTTGAAAAAAACACAAAATGTCAATGTAGAAATTCCAGCTAAACAACAGTAAGATCGAGACAGCCAGGATGAAGATTTAGATATAGATACACGACCTGCAAAACACTTTAAATATTTAGCCACCTTAGTTGTCCCTTTACAGGTTCAAGTGGTAATGGCTAAATCTCAAACGGACATTGAGTTGACTACATATCTCACAGCCCTGCAAAATGGAGAACATAAGCCATTGCCTGATAAGAACTGCATAGATGAATGGAAGAAAAGAGAGTCTTTCCAGTTTTAAAAGATTTTGCTCAGAATATATTATCTCTACCATGTTCAGAAGCGTTTATAGAACGTTTGTTTTCAACATGTGGGATGTTCACATCTGGTAGACCCAACAACTTAAAGAAACGTGTATTTTTGAAACATAATTTGAAATCGATTTAAATGTACCTTTTAATAAGTATTTCCTGTTAGCAGTAAAAAATTACATCAAGTGTTTTTTTTAAATTCATTAAGCATTTTTGAAAACGGAAACAAAAACTGAAACTACAATAAATGTGTCAAACCCAAATAGAAACTGGAACTGAAATAATGATAAGACTACAACAGAAACTGAAAAAGAAATAAGCTTTTCGAAACGAAACGGAAACTAAAACTTAAATAAATTCAAAACTAATACTGCACTACATCTGATAATTGTTTTGCTCATCTTTAATTGTCTTTGGGGCATTACAAGCTGGATGACATAGAAATATGTGTAAAATTAGGAGTCTGCGTGGGGTATGAAGTTAAAAAACGTGCGATTAAATGGCAAAAAAAATTAAAATAACGTTTGATCAGATTTTCCTATATGACTACTTTATAATAAATTTGGTAAAAAAAAAAGCCATCCTGTAAGTAATAATGATTAAGTTGAACGTTTTGAAAAGCTAGCGACCATATTTAACACCGTTGACATATGTTAATTTTTTGCACAGATTGAAAAAACTTAAAGAATTACAGTTGTATTGACCCTTGGAGAACCGTGGAAAAAAACTTTGTTGTCCATGTAGGGTGCCTGTGCACCCCAGACTTAAAACTTAAGAAAAAATTTATTCCAGCATTTATATTGTATGATATGTTTTATGTGGTGTAACAAGTTTTGGTAAATAAAAATAAACAATAAATGTTTCTGGAATTAATCTTTGCTTATGTCTTAACTCTGGAGTGCACCGGCACCCCACATGGCCAACGAAGTTTTTTTCTCCATAGACATAGATATACATATGATATAGATTTATATGATAAATATATATATATATATATATATATATATATATATATATATATATTTATATTTATATATATATATATATATATATATATATATATATATATATATATATATACATATATATATTCTTTTAGGCAAACTCGATTGAAAAAAGTGGCGCACTTGGCTGAATCGATTTTATTTTTAATTTTTTCCAATACTCTAAATCGGTTTAAAAATAATTTATTCTCAAACACAAACTCCATAATCTTATAGGCTAATAGATCTATTTCGGCAATTTTTTGCCATCATAAGAGCCGTTTAACTTTTTAAAAATAAAATGCAGTGACTAAATGGTAAAAGATACAACTAATTGAAAGGAATTAAAATACAATTAAAATAAAATTTAAATTCATTATATACAAATGTAACAACATAAAAATATTTAAATTAAAATAATTATAATAATAACAGTAATAACTAAATAATTAAGATCAGTTAGTAAAGCCTTTAACAACGGAATTACAGTCAACTTCAAGGACGTGACTGGAAGAAGAATCACATACATTATCTATAACCTTTGAAACACAAACGTCTGGTACAAAACATTCATTCAACGAAGAAATACCTGAAGAAACATTGGCACTATTAACATGCATATTTTTAACAGAAGTTGTAGATGAGTTAAAACATTTATTATTATTATTATTAGTTTTAATACTATTTAGCAAAACAGAGCAGAACAGGAGCAAAACAGAGCAGCACAGGAGCAAAACAGAGCAGCACAGGAGCAAAACAGAGCAGCACAAGAGCAAAACAGAGCAGCACAGGAGCAAAACAGAGCAGCACAGGAGCAAAACAGAGCAGCACAGGAGCAAAACAGAGCAGCACAGGAGCAAAACAGAGCAGCACAGGAGCAAAACAGAGCAGCACAGGAGCAAAACAGAGCAGCACAGGAGCAAAACAGAGCAGCACAGGAGCAAAACAGAGCAGCACAGGAGGAAAACAGAGCAGCGCAAAAAGAAACCAAAGCTGTTATGGAAGGAATAAAAGAATTAATTCTCGAAGGTCAGCTTAAATTAACAGATGTGGAGAAAAGAGTTAATGACCTGGAAAAATTGGTAGAAGAGAATACCAAGGAAATCGAGAAGAAAATCGAGAGCAACCTGGAGATAAAATTGAACAATCAAACAAGGTCAGACTGGTTGCCAAGCCCAAGAAAGGATTCTAGGACTGTTCATCAAAGGACGATTCATCAAAGGACTATTCATCAAAGGACTATTCATCAAGAGGACGGTTCATCATAAGGACTGTTCATCTAATGTCTATTCATCAAGAGGACTATTCATCAAAAAAAAATTAAGAAAATTGTTTAAGATGTTATTTTCAACCAAAATATTTTACCAAAATGTAGAGTAATTTATATCAAATTTACAGCGCTACTGTGCTTGCATCCAAATATTTCATACTTTATAATAGAACTAGCAGGGTAACCGTCGTTGCCCGGGGTTTTTTAGAGGTTTTTCAATCGTTTTTCTCTTTCGCTCCCGTTTCTTTGCCCGCTTGCTCTTACGATCCCTGCCGCTCTCTTTTCCCGCTCCCGGTTGCCTTACCGATCCCGATCGCTTTCCCGCGCCCGGTCATAGCACCAGAAAAACTAAATTTGACTGTTTTCGTAAACCGTATATGTACACATTCACCAAAGGCCACAAACACATCAAAATATCACGCATGCCCGCCGCACGCTATGTCATATCTGGCATCGGTCGTTTAACACCAAGGGGCAACGCTTCAAAGACACTTATCATGCTGCGTCGTTGTGTGCGTATTAATAGTAATAGTCGAACCTAATAGGGATTTAAAATATTGTAATTTTAATATTTATTTTTACAATTATTTATTAGAATTATTAATCAATGTTTTTATTTTTAATCGTGTTTTATTATCTGTGGTAGTAGAGATAGACTAATATTTAAATACATGTGGGATACTTTTGAATACTTTTGATCAATTTTTCAGACAAAATGGCTGAACTTTTCAGTATGGAACAGCAAAGAAAAAGAGACGATTATTTCAATGCAGATACTTGCATATTTTGTTCCGAAGTATTTTCGATCAAAAGGCCTGCAACGAAATCAAAACGGGATAATTTAATCAGTGCATGCAAACAGCGAGGTGATGATGTAGGAAAGCGAATTTGTGAAAAACTTTTGTCTTTATTGTGTGGCGATGAAACACTTTCGTACCACAAATCGTGCCGTGCTACATATACAAGCAGTTTTCATATAAATCTACTGTTAAAAAAAAAGAGAATCAGGCATCAGTTTCAACGTCAATATGTGCCGATACCTCCAGTCTAAATGCGACACGCACGACTCGGTCTAAAATTATAAAGTCTAGTTTTGACTTCGAATCATATTGCTTTATTTGTGGAAGGGCATGCCACTTAAAAAAAAGAAGTGAATGGTGTATGGTTCGGTGTGCGATTACCGACAGAGATGAAAATAACATGTTTGGTAAAATGAAAAAAACAGCCGAGGAGCGAATGGATCAAGAAATGGTTGTGAAATTGAACGGTGTTCCGAATGGAGATTTGGTAGCAATCGAAGCTCGTTATCATAAAAATTGCTACTCTCGTTACATTAATCGATCTAGCACAGCAGCTTTACAAAATGCAGGTTTGGAAAAGGATCCATACTATTTTGCAATTCAACAACTCATTCAGAAATTGAACCAGATATTAAAAATGGAAAAGTTTTCTTGTTATCCACACTCTGAGAGTAATTCATTTCAATTCTTGGTTCCAATGGTATAAATGGAGAAAGTTATACATCAAATAAATTAAAATCAAGGTTAAGTCAAGTGAATCCAGCAATTTGTTTTATCAGTCAGCTTGGTTTTTCAGAAAAAACTGTTGATGGTAAACGAACTACTCATGCCATGACTTCAATTCTTATACAAGAAGGACATACATCATCTGAAGTAATAGAATTCAGCATCAAGCAACTTCCTGAAAATACATTGAATAGTTCTTCACTCGAAATTGATCTGACAAAGGTTATTCATTACAAAAAGCCGCCAACAAGACCTGAACCCGAGCTGTTAAAAACAGCTTGTTTTTCTGAAATTGAATCAATTTCAGACACACCAGAACTTGTTTCATGGGCGAGAATTGAAGAACTTTATAATCTGATGATATCAGACTTTTCAACAAATGATGATTTCCCAACTTGGAGTCATTATCAATCTTTACTGTGTGAAGCCACCCAAATGCAAGAAACTGCCACCAACTGATGACAGTTTCCAGCTACATTTCTTGCAAACATTGTTTCAACTCCACATTTGGCGTAAAGCCAATGTTGGCATTGTTAACCTGCCAAATCCTGCTGAATTCGGGTACCAAATCGCTTCGAATGGAACTGTTCAAGCCAAAATGATGAACCAGACAGCGGCAGCTCCAGAACTGATGAATGACATTGTATGTGACTGTGAATCGACTGCATGTGCCAGCAACACATGCCCATGTACATTAATAAATCAGCCCTGTACTGGTGGTTGCAATTGTTACAGTACACAAACAGATGAAGAACTATGTTTAAATCCATGTAATGTTTGCATGGATGATGATAGCGATGATGATGATGCAGATGATTGAATTTATTGAAATAAAAACTGTATGACAACAATGATAGATGTTTTAAATTTATCCATTATTTTATTTTATATTGTATTTCACAATTTAAGTTTTGAAAATATAACTGATGGTACACAGTTTTTGTGAAATGTTGTAAATCGGAGAATATAGCATAAAACCAAACAAACTCCATTTTCTCAGCCCGCACCAACTATCGAAAGTTGCAACCTCAATTTTCTTCATCCTTATGAAAATACCTTTCCATTGATGTATAACAACCTTTTAGAAAATTCCGGTGCAACCATAGTGTTGAAATTTCCAGGGTGTTTGCAGCATGATTATGCCTCGAGCAATCAACAAGTTTGTAGAAGACATGGCTGTAATATACAACAATTTTTTCGTCACATACAGTAAATAAAACAACTGGACAAGAAATAACGTCAAGGTCTTAAGATCAAACGAGCAAAAGACAATTGAATAAAAAGTTTAAAAAAAGTGCCTTCAACTATTCGTACAAACTGTAGGTATATACACTATACACACTCAAACAGCCAGATACCATAAACCTCAGAACATCACTAAAACTACCACTTCTGCACACTTCAAAGAGACGCACACGCTCGCTTTAGCGAGGTCACGAAAGGTTACACAATTTAAAGAGACGTTTACGCTCGTCTATAAATCAACCAGACTCAGATTTCATGCATACTTCAAATAAAAACTAAATACATTGGAAATCATTTTATTGATATAAAAAACCTATTTTATTTTTGAATAAAAGTAGCGGTTGCGAATAGCGTCGAGAACAGCTAAAAAATGTAGCGGAGCTGCCATCAACGATCTTGTCAGCCAGTAGTACCGCTCTTAACAACCCTGGTTGCCATCACTATTTTTTTTAAATTACTGATATGTTTAAAATTTATTTTATTAAAGATGAAGATTTGTCTTTTAAAAATACATCAAATTACTTCACTATACTGATAAAGGTTGTTGATATTGGCCTCAAAATTTGTTGAATAGTCCTCTTGATGAATAGACTTTAGATGAACAGTCCTTATGATGAACCAACCTTTTGATGAATAGTCCTTTGATGAATAGTCTCTTGATGAATAGTCCCTTGATGAATAGTCCTTGATGAACAGTCCCTTGATGAATCGTCCTTTGATGAAAAGTCCGCATACCGACGCCAGAAACCCGAAGAAAGCATGCAACAGCTGGAGGCGGATATAGAACGGCTTGCTAATCTGGGATACCCTTTGTGCCCTCGAAATGTCCTCAACACAATTATTACGGATGGATTCATAGCGGCCTTGAAGAACTCTGAAACCCAAAAGACTCTTAGGGTTGTCCGCGTAGCTAGTCCCAGCGAAGCTTTTGCATTTGCAATAAATTATGAAGCCTCTGTGGAGCCATCTGATAGGTCTCGTCACGTAAGAAAATTGGATAGCGAGGACGAAGATGAACTGGATGATCGAGTCCGGAGAGTAATTAAGGAAAGAATTAACTGGAAAGGGAATAACTCACCACGCTGCTGGAGTTGTGGAAGACCGGGACATCTACAAAAAGACTGTATAATTCAGATGTTTAGACCCGGGCAACAGGAGAAAATGGATCACTGTAGGCGTAATGATGTCAAACAAGGAAAACCCATAAAGGCCCAATCCAACAAGAAAAAATCAGATTCTGTGAAGGTAAAAGATCACAGGATATATATATGCAAATGCCTTGCAGAGTTGTGCCAGTTACCGTTCTTGGAAAAGGAACTAGTTTATTTGTGGAAGGTAGATTAGGAATGAGTAACTGTAAGTTTATTATTGATACGGGATCTTCTTGTTCAATCATAAAACCTTGTTTGGCGAAAGGAGAGGTTTTACAAAGTGGAAAGCACATCCGTTTAAAGACTGCAACAGGAGAGCTTGTTCCAGTAGTTGGTAAAATTCAAACTGAAATAAAGCTGGGAAATAAGACTTTTCAGCACCAGTTTCTGGTTGCTGATATAGAAGAAGAATGCCTACTTGGGCTTGACTTTAGGAAAATTCAGGGGTTTGCAGTGGACTTAAAAATGGGAACATTCAGACAGGGAATTATGGAAATACCTGTTTGCTATAAAGGCGAAACAAATTCGGTAAAGCGAGTATTGGTAACAAAGAGCATCATTGTACCTGCTCAGTCGGAATCTTTGGTTTGGGCAAGAATAGAGAAAGAGAAAAACTTAAGAGTTGTTGGGTTCATCGAGCCCCTGAACGGAGTTGAAAAACATGGATTAAGGATCGGAAAAACACTGGTACGAAAGGAGTCAGGAAGCTACGTGCCAGTCAGAGTTATGAATGTGACAGAATGCGACAAACAAATAACAAAAGGTGATGAAATTGCGGTATGCAGCCCAGTCGATCACATAGTGGCATGTACCACAGTGGTTGGTAAAAATAATAATAAAAAGAGAATGAAGTACTCGCAAATTCAGGAACTGCTTGAAGCCGCTAAAACTTCATTAAAACCAATGGACTATGTCAAAGCAGAAAAGCTGATTGAAGAATATTGTGATATAATAGCTATTGACGAAGAAGACAATGGGAAAACAAAGATCGTTGAACACCGAATTCGAACTGGTAATACAGAGCCCATTTGTCAACTGCCACGAAGGCTTCCACTGGCAAAGCGGGAAGAAGCTAGAAAGATGTTAGAAAAGATGAAGAAACAAGGAGTTATAGAACCATCCAATAGTCCATGGAGTTCACCTGTAGTACTTGTTAGGAAGAAAGATAACTCTCTACGTTTTTGTGTCGACTACAGAATGTTAAAAGAGGTCACACAAAAAGATAGTTACCCTCTGCCCAGAATCGATGACACCATCGATACGCTTGCGGGATCTCGAATGTTTTCTACTTTAGATCTTAAGAGCGGATATTGGCAGGTGAAAATACATCCCCAGGATCGCGAAAAAACTGCCTTTTCAATAGGTGAAGGATTGTGGCAATTTACAGTGATGCCATTTGGCTTGTGCAACGCACCCGCAACTTTCGAGCGACTTATGGAGTATGTGTTACAAGGATTAAATTGGAGAACGTGTCTTGTTTATTTGGACGACATTATTGTTGTTGGAAAGACGTTTGAAGAGCATCTACACAATCTTGGAGAAGTTTTCCAAAGGATCCGGGATGCTGGTATGAAGCTAAATCCGGCAAAGTGTGCACTTTTCAAAAGCAAGGTGAAATATCTTGGTCATATAGTTTCTGCCGAAGGGGTAGGAACCGATCCTGAGAAAATTGAAGCGGTTAACCATTGGCCTGTTCCGAGAAATTCTCAAGAATTAAGAAGCTTTCTTGGTTTGTGCACATATTATCGACGATTTGTAGCCAGCTTTTCCAGCATTGCAAAGGAATTATATAAGCTTAGAGAAAAGAATGCATCGTTTGATTGGTCAGAGGCAAATCAACAGGCGTTCGAACGGTTAAAAACAGCTTTGAGTTTGACGCCAGTTCTGTCGTATCCAATCCCTGGAAAATACTTTGTATTAGACACAGATGCAAGCATTAAAGGAATAGGGGCAGTGCTTAGTCAAATTGTTGACGGCAATCAAAAGGTTATAGCTTATTATAGCAGAACTTTGTCGAAACCGGAGCGCAATTATTGCGTCACCAGACGTGAAATATTAGCAATCGTTGATTCTATTAAGCACTTTCACAAGTATTTATATGGTACAAAGTTTTTGTTGAGAACGGATCACGCTGCTTTGAAATGGCTTTTAAATTTTAAAAATCCAGAAGAACAAGTGGCTAGGTGGATTGAACGTTTACAATCATACGAGTTTGAAATTCAGCATCGGAAGGGTGAACAGCACAAAAATGCTGACGCACTGTCACGACGACCTTGCAATGATGAATGTAAGTATTGCATTCGCATGGAGGGGAAGGAAATAAATAATCAGTGTTTTCAGGTACGGTTTCAAATTGACGACACTTGACCAGATGATGTGATTCGAGCCGAACAATTTAAAGATGATGATATAGGGCCGATTTTGAGATGGATGGAAGAAGGGAAGAAACCTGACTGGCAAGAGATTTCTAAATTGAGTCCTGCTACTAAATCGTATTGGGCACAATGGGACTCTCTAAGGGTTGTGAACGGATCTCTAAAAAGAATTTGGAAAAGCACTGATGGTTCCACCAATGTTTTGCAATTAATTATTCCAAAAGTAAAAGTACCAGAAGTGCTCCAACAAATGCACTCCGGAGTATCAGGGGGACATCTAGGGATGAACAAAACGTTGGACAAGACCCGCCAAAGATTTTATTGGGTATACTGTAAAATGGATGTAGATGAATGGTGTCAAAAATGTGATAGCTGTGCCGCTAGTAAAGGATTACACGCTAAAGCAAAGGGCCATTTACAACAGTACAATGTAGGTTCCCCTTTTGAAAGAATTGCTATAGATTTAGCAGGTCCATTTCCAGTGTCAAAATCTGGCAATAAGTACATTCTTGTGGTCATAGATTATTTTACAAAATGGCCAGAGGTTTTTGCTATACCTAATCAAGAAGCAGTGACAGTTGCCAACGTTGTTGTTGATGGCTGGGTTAGTCGCTATGGAGTACCAATGGAGCTCCATTTAGATCAGGGCAGGAACTTTGATTCACAACATAAAACCCGCACAACTCCCCTTCATCCTCAGTCTGACGGTATGGTGGAACGATTTAATAGAACTATTCAACAGCACTTGTCTAAGATGGTCGGTGAAAACCAAGTTGATTGGGATAAACACATTCCGTTATTTTTGATGGCTTACAGAGGATCGGTTCACAACACGACAAAGGCCACCCCAAGTAAAATGTTATTTGGACTGGAGATGCGACTTCCTTGCGATCTTATGTTTGGAAGTCCGGGAGACAAAGTAGAATCGGAAAGCGAGTATGCCTCACAATTGCGGGCTCGGTTAAATGAAATTCATTTCGTAGCCCAAAATAGGATCAAAGCAGCCAGCGACAGAATGAAAACTCGGTATGATCGCCAATCAAATATGAAAGAGTTTAAAGAAAATGATTTGGTGTGGTTCTACAATTCACAACGTAAAATTGGGAAATCACCTAAACTTCAACAAGACTGGGAAGGACCATATCGAATTATTAAAAAGATCAATGATGTCATCTACCGGATTCAAAAGGGCCAACGTACTAAGATGAAAGTAATTCATGTTGACCGCCTTGCCAAATATTATGGAGGCAATGAAACTGTTCGGGACGATCAGGATTAAGAAGGGGGTAGTTTTATATCTACGGTTTATAATCAAGGCTGATAAACCTCAGAAGATTTTTAACTAAGAAAGACATAAATAAATAGAGTTGAGCGATTACATAACTTCAATCAACTAGTCTTAATTACAGTTACTAAGACACAAGTCTTTGATTAAGTGTGTATTTCTTCTAAAAATCCTCGTCGCTCACTCACTGACTCTGTCACGCTGTAAGATGGCGCTGCAATCGCATGAATTTTCAATTAATTTTTAACAAACTTCTAGACTAACTAGAGCTCTAAAACTTTCATCACTTATTTTTAGCATTTAGAACATTAATATTCAATCATTTTTCATATGATTTGATCTTTATTTCAATTAAATTATTTCAAATCAAATCGTATCAAATTTATTTAACGCCAATGTCGTAAACGAATCTGAGGCGGGTGAACGTGAGATGAGTTGACTAATTTAACTGGAAAAGATGAGTTTTTAAAGTACGTTTAAAAAGGAAAAGAGATGAAGCAGATTTGATATGGGAAGGAAGTGAGTTCCAAACCAGAGGAGCTGCAGCACCGAAAGCTCGTACACCAAACTTAGTGTGTGAAAATTGGAGTTGAAGAAAAAAATGAGTTGAAGAGCGGAGCTGACGGCATGGAGTGTATGGTGTAGCAAGGTAGAGAGATATCTGGGAGTGGAGGTTGAAGCAGCCTTGAATGCTATTGTAGCAATTTTAAATTTGATTCTTTTATCCACTGGTAACCAGTGGAGTTGATTCAGTAAGGAAACAGAGTGAACCAACCTGTCCGCTTGTAGAATGACACGTGCGAGGGTATTTTGAATTTTTTGGAGTACTTTGATGGAAGATTTGGAAGCACCATAGAGGATCGAGTTGGCATAATCAAGCCGCTAGCTGACCAGTGCGTGGCCAATCTGTAAGTCCAGTGTGTGACGGATATGGCAAAGAACTTTAATGTGAAAGTAACAAGACTTGGAGATGAGTTTTGTTGTGTCTTTCAGAAAACTTTATTCTTTCTAAACACAATATAAATAACAAGAAACATGTAATGTTAATACCGCGCAACTCGCAAAACACTAAACAGAACTTTCTCGCAACCTCGGTAGCTAGCTAGGAAGGCGCACCTGACTACACCTGGAGTGTCTCGTCACAACACCTTCCCACAAGCTTTTGAGTCTTTTCAAAAGCGAAAACTAAATGTAAAAATGTCTTCTAACGAAAGAAAAAAAAATCGTGTCAAAATCTTAAATTCTTCAACCGCAGGCGCTCCGAACGTCGTGGTCCGGTTTCAACTGAAGTATTCGCTTGCGTTGCTGATCTTGTCAGATCCGTCGGTAGAATTTCTCCTGGTACGGCTGTCGCACTGGATGGAGAACTCATTGGCAAACTGGTCGCTTGATTTCCTGTTGACACGGTTGCCGGACTTTTCGTCGTGATTGGACTCTTCGTTGACGTGGTCGCTGGACTCCTCGTTGACGTGGTCGCTGGACTCTTCGTTGACGTTGTCGCTGGACTCCTCGTTGACGTGGTGTCAAATGCGTCGTCTCCAAGACTCGATGATGTGGAGTAACGTGTAACATAACGTGGGCGGAGTTGTTCCACATGGCGTTTCCAAATCGACCCATTTGAGCACAATCGTACTTGGATGTTTCGTGCTCCCAATATTTTGTTGACGATTGCAGGAATCCATCTTGGTTGTTTACCCTGTCTGGGACCACAGTGTAGAGCGTAACAAAAATCTCCAATTTTGTACTTGTGTTGTATTTGGAAAAATTCTTTGTTTGTTCTTTGATTTCGTTTATCCTGCATCTCTCGAACAAGGCAAGGAGGACATGGCAAAAGAGAATCTAATTTGCTTCTGATTTGTCGTCCATTCAAGAGTTCACTTGGGGAAAATCCAGATTCCAAGGGCGTTCTCCGATATTGCAAAAGAAAATCTTGCAAAGCTCTTCGGAGAGGATGTGCAGACTTCGTGAGTGATTTTTTAAAAGTTTGTATCAATCGCTCAGCTGCCCCGTTGGTTGCAGGATGATAAGGAGCTCCAGAAAGATGAATGATGCCTCTTTCTTTGCACCAATTCTGAAATTCTTCAGAAGTAAAGGTTGGAGCATTATCAGTCACCAAAGTGTGTGGGAAACCAAAATGTGCGAAATCTTCATCCAAAAACTGAGTTGTTGTTTTTGCTGTTATGGAACTTGTCGGATGTATACACGGGTATTTCGAATAGGCATCTACTATAACCAGCCAATTGGTTCCAAAAAAATTTATGGCGTGATCTAGATGTACTCTGTCCCAAGGCTTTTCAGGAATCATCCACGGGTGATTCATCATCTTTGGTGGCTTGTTTTGCTGTTCAGCACAAGAACTACATGAACGACTTAAATTTTCAATATCGTTGTCAATTCGAGGCCAATAAACTATAGTTCTTGCTAAACGCTTCATTCTTTGCATTCCGAAATGTCCTGTATGTAATAATTCTAAAATCTTGCCGCGTAATTTCTTTGGTATCACGATTCTTGCTCCAAAGAGTAGACAACCACTTTCTGTTGAAAGAGAATCAGAAAGTTTCTCATACAGTTTTAATTCCGGTTGCATGATTCTGTGAGGCCAGCCGTCTCTCACAAATCGTATCACTGTAGAGATAACAGGATCTTTACTTGACTCTTTTGATAACAGTCTGGAATCGGACATTTGTTGGCTGATTGTGTTAATAACGCAAACTGTTGAAACATCTGCATCTTCTTCTGTCGAGTCAAATTCTTCGTCTTCGCACGCTGGTAGGCGACTGAGAGCGTCTGCATTTCCGTGTTCTCCGGTTTTTCGATATTCAATTGAGTAGTTGTACTGGCTCAATGTCAGGGCCCATCTTGCTAGACGATTTGCTGCCAGGACCGGAGTTCTTTTTGACGGACCAAACAATGCGAGGAGTGGTTTATGATCTGTCACCAGGATGAATCTACGCCCGTACAAGAATTGATGAAATTTCTGCAGACCAAAAATGATAGAAAGTGCTTCTTTTTGAATCTGGCTGTAGCGTCGTTGTGTGTCTGTCAATGTTTTAGACACGTTGTAAAGAGGACGTTCAGAACCATCGTCATATCTGTGGAACAGCACTGATCCAATTCCTACTTCCGACGCATCGCATGACATTCCTAAGGGAGCCGTAGGATCGAAATGAGCTAGACTAACTTCATTCGTAAGAATATCTTTAAGATGTTGGAACACTGCATTTTCCTTGACGCCCCATTGCCATGGTGTGTTTTTCTTTGTGAGACGAGTTAACGGTTCGGTTAAAGTCGAAAGGTTCTTGATGAACTTTCCGTAGAACTGTACCGATCCCAGAAACGATCGCAGAGAAGAAACGTTTGTTGGCGGTGGCATCTTCGTCACTGCATCTACATGTTTTCCTTTTTCTATGCCGTTTCTGGTGAGTCGATGTCTCAAGTATTCCACTGACGGTTGAGCAAAAACGCATTTCCTTTGATTGCACTTTAAACCTCTTTCTTGTAAACGTTGAAGAAGATTCCGTAGGTTTCTCAGATGCTCGTCAGCTGTGGTTCCACTCACTAGAATGTCATCTAAGTACACCGCTACTCCTGGTAGATCACACGTTAATTTGTCCATTATTTCTTGAAAATAACCTGGAGCTGAAGTGATGCCAAAAGGTAGACGTGTTTGTAGAAGTACACCTTTGTGCGTGCTCAACGCTAGTCTTCTTTGACTTTCTGGTGCCAGTTTAATCTGGAGGTATGCATCTGCGAGATCGATCTTACTGAAGCAAAAGCTTCCTCCTAATTTTCTCATCAGATCTTCTGGAAGTGGCATTGGGTAACGATGTGTTTCAAGTTGAGAGTTGATCGTTACCGAGTAGTCTCCACAGATTCTTAGTCCTGCCTTTTTCTGATTCGGTTGAATCCGTTTTTTACTGGAACTACCGGGGTTCCATAATGATTGAACTGAGCTGGAATCCATATACCTTTTCTAATTCCTGCATCATAGACACTGTTCAATTATTCCAGGATAGCAAACGGTACTGTCCGGGGCTTGCAGAAAATCGGTTCCGAATCTGGTTTGAACTTTATTTCTAGTTCGACATCTTTAAGACATCCCAGTTGTGGATCGAACAATTCGCTTTATTCAGAGCACAAAAGTTGACATTCATTTTGAAGGTGGTTTTCTGTTGTTTCCGTTATAAGTTGAACGGAACTGAAGTTCTTTGACAGCAATGCGGTGACGTCAATCTTCATATCACGTATCGCCTCAAATCCCAGTAGGTTGAGATCATGTGTTTTTGTGACATTGAACCACACTCTTCTTTGGATGTCTGAGTTTTTCAATTTTACTTCTGTTTCAAATGTGCCCATTGTTGGGATGTCATCTCCCGTTGCTGAACAATATCTTTTATCATTCAGCTGCAACTTCGGTTTCCCCAGTTTGATCCATGCAGCTCGTGAACAAAAGTTGTCTCTGGAACCACTATCAATGAGAAAACTGAAGGGTTGACTGTTGAGAGTCAACTGTTGCAACAAAGGATTTCGTCCTTTCATGGTGAACACGTGTTCTTTCACGAATTCATCTTTTGCAAATACACACTGAACTTGTCTTTTCTTTTTTAGACAAACAGCTTGCAGATGTCCTTTCTTTTGACAGAAATTGCATATGTAGTTTGCAAAACGACATTCTTTAAAAGTGTGGTTGTTCTTACCGCAACGTCGACACTTTTCTTTAGGAACATTTGACGTTTTATCAGTTGCGTGCTGCTGATGATATTCCGTATGTTTCTTCTGCTTTCTTCGATCTACTTTGAATACCTGAGACGTTCTCTCAGGTGATGGGGCTTTTTCGCAAACGGTTTCTTTTGCAACTTGAGCTGCATCTTCGGTTTCGCATGCTATCTCTATTGCTCTTGCAAAAGATAACTCATCGTCATTTATGCGGAACAGAGCTCGGAGGACTGCTTCATTGTTGACGGAACAGATAAATCTGGTCCTCATTGCTTCGTCTTGTGGATTCTCGATAGAAGCAAAATCACAAGTTGTCGCTGCTTGACGAATTCTTGCCGCCAACTGGTTGATGGTTTCACCTGGTTCTCGTTTCATTGCGGTCCAGAATTTGTACCTTTCTCGGACGACAAACTTTGATGGGTTAAACTGATTTCCCATAAACATTTCGATTTCTTGTATCGTTAAGTCATTCGCTTTCTTTGGCGGTGTTTGCTGACTTGCTAACGTATCAAGAAACTTGTATGTTGACGAAGTTTGATTAGTCAAGAAAACTTGAGGTATTTTTCGACCAGGAACCGAATGAGCACCAGTGAAAGTTTCAAACCTTGCCCAGTAATCTTTCCATAATTCTTTCAAAGGGTCGAAAGCTTCAAAACTGGGAATATTTGTTGCCGATGGTTGTAAACTCAAAATCAACCTCTCCATTTGTTTTATGTGTTCTGCTCGTTCTTTTTCGCGAAGTCTTTCTTGTTCTGAGCGATATCTCTCTTGCTCAGCGAACAATTTAATTAATTTATCAACTTCAGATCCTGTCGACTGCGCCAATTGTTGTGTCTTTCAGAAAACTTTATTCTTTCTAAACACAATATAAATAACAAGAAACATGTAATGTTAATACCGCGCAACTCGCAAAACACTAAACAGAACTTTCTCGCAACAACTCGGTAGCTAGCTAGGAAGGCGCACCTGACTACACCTGGAGTGTCTCGTCACAACAAGTTTGACGTGATTGTGAAAAGTGAGAGAACTGTCTTGAGTGGCACCAAGAAGCTTGATATGATTTGCTAAAGGAACGGTTGAAGTGTCAACCTTGACGCTAGAAACTGACGATAAGAATTTGTTGCGTTTATAAATGCCTAAAAGTATAGTTTCAGACTTACTGGGATTTAAAGCGAGGCCATTGCCGGAGAACCACAACGCAAGGTTTGAAAGAGCTGTTTCGAGAAGGTGTAAGTTGGCGGTAGCACCAGGACGCGAAATGCAATTGTAAAGTTGAGTGTCGTCTGAATACTGTTGTTGGTAAACTCCAAGGTGCAAGGTTATTGATGCCACAGGTGAAATATAAATAGTGAAGAGAAGTGGGCCTAAGACAGAGCCTTGAGGAACACCGGAAAGACACGTTTCGGGGGATAATTGATGATGACCAACTTTCAAAATTTATAAACAGGCAAATTCATTTCGTTTGAGCAAATTTATAAGCGGATAAAAAAGCGCTTTTTAAAAGAATAAGGAAAAAATTAAATAATATCTATATAATTATTTTTTAAATTTATTTTTAGTTGTTTAATGTTGTTCTTGGGCATTTTTTCTGGTTATTTATTTATTTATTAATTAATTAATTAATTTCATGTCGTCAAGCGAACAAGGCTTTGCTACTATAGAAACCGTTATCAGGGATAGCGCAGCTATAGATTCCGTTACCACATATATAAACTATAGATATATATATATATATATAGATAAATATATATATAGATATATATATATATATATAGATAAATATATATATAGATATATATATATATATATATATATAATAGATGTGTAACTCAGGTTACACATCTATTATAACAATGGAAAAACTCATAATCTTTTAATTAAAAATAGTATAAATAATGTTTCTAGCCCTGTAGCACAAACCAACCTAGTGTACCAATTTTCGTGTCCGTTTCCACATGGTCAGGTGGAAAATTACATTGGTCATACTAGAACTACTCTGTCTCGTAGATTGACTATGCATTGTCAAAGTGGTGCCATATACCAACATATGTCAACACAACATTCAATCAAACCATCACATAAATTTCTAATTAATAACACCAGTATACTAATGAAAGAAAATCAACCCATTAAGTTAAAATTAAAAGAAGCTTTAGCTATTAATAAATGTAAGCCTTTAATTAATAAACAATGGTATTCTTTTGATTTAACTCTTAAAATTTTTGGTTCTCTAAATAGCATTAAAACTAATAATAAAAATAATAAATGTTTTAACTCATCTACAACTTCTGTTAAAAATATGCATGTTAATAGTGCCAATGTTTCTTCAGGTATTTCTTCGTTGAATGAATGTTTTGTACCAGACGTTTGTGTTTCAAAGGTTATAGATAACGTATATGATTCTTCTTCCAGTCACGTCCTTGAAGTTGACTGTAATTCCGTTGTTAAAGGCTTTAATAACTGATCTTAATTATTTAGTTATTACTGTTATTATTATAATTATTTTAATTTAAATATTTTTTATGTTGTTACATTTGTATATAATGAATTTAAATTTTATTTAAATTGTATTTTAATTCCTTTCAATTAGTTGTATCTTTTACCATTTAGTCACTGCATTTTATTTTAAAAAGTTAAACGGTTCTGATGATGGCAAAAAATTGCCGAAATAGATCTATTAGCCTATAAGATTATGGAGTTTGTGTTTGGTAATAAATTATTTTTAAACCGATTTAGAGTATTGGAAAAAATTAAAAATAAAATCGATTCAGCCAAGTGCGCTACTTTTTTCAATCGAGTTTGCCTAAAAGAACATATAGCGCCGAAGTATACAAAAAAAAAAATATATATATATATATGTATATATATATATATATATATATATATATATATATATATATATATATATATATATATATATATATATATATATATATATATATATATATATATATATATAGATACGCCCGTCACACATTTTTTCATAGGCCAGCCGGCCACATCCATCATAGTATATAACAATTCATAACTTTCGAAATAGAAAATACGTTCAAAAAATTAAACTAATTAAAAAATATAAAACAAAATATAATTGTAAATAAAACTATTTTAAAGCTATTTTTTAAAGTTTGCATCTAAAAAAAGATGTTTGCTGACTGTGCAAATGCTCAACCAATCGTGCGCCCTTTAGTCCAGCTGAATTAAAAAATAGGTAGGCAAAATTGGAAGCAAAGCAATTACATATTTTGTTTTGTAGGTATATGTTTAAGCAACAATTAGTTAAAAATCAATCCTTCCAGCTCATCGTAGAAAAAAAGTACAGACGATTTTCAAAATCGGCCTTAAATCGGTAAAATAATTCAATATGCCAGCTCTTTTAATCCATTTAATGAAAATAAGTAATGTTTAAGCTGAATGCTTTATTGTTACTTATTGCATGATATACAAACATTAAAAATTATCAATAAAAAAAAATAACTACAAATCAAATAAACTGATTTATTGTGCCGTTTTTGACTAAAATATAAAATATATCAGCTCTTAAAATCCATTTGAATAAAAATAACTCAACCTAAAGATGAAAACTTTATTTTTACCTATTGCAAAATATACATAAGTTAAAATTTGGGTTTCTTGACGATTCGCCCCCTGGACGGTTCGCACCCTGGACGGTTCGCCTCCCTCCCTAGACGATTCGTCCCCTAGTCGATTCGCACCTTGGACGGTTCACCCCTGGTCGATTCGCACTCTGGACGGTTCGTCCCTTTGTCGATTCGAACTCTGGACGATTTGCCTCCTGGACGGTTCGCCCCCTGGTCGATTCGCACTCTGGATAATTCGCCTCTTGGTTGACTGTCTATTAGATTTAAATATTATTTTTTGTTATTTTTACCACGTTTTCTTGACTTGCTTTTTGTCTGTTTTTTTGTGTCAAAGGGTATATTTATCTATATATATATATATATATATATATATATATATATATATATATATATATATATATATATATATATATATATATATATATATATATATATATATATATATATATATATATATATATATATATATATATATATATATATATAAATCAATTAGAGCTCAAATTTTAAAAAAGCTGTTGTCTTCCGACTTAGGACTGTGTGCGAAAATTCAGCTCGCTACGATATCAGAAAGTTGGTGAAATTAACGATAGCAGATTTTGACATATACGGACAGTAGCGAGCTAATAAGGAAATTCCTTCAAATGAATGTTTGTGTGTGAGTCTGTCCTTTATAGAAATCTGAACCGCTGGAGCGATCTTGATGAAATTTGGAAAGGAGGTAGTTCTTATACAGGGAACGAAAGTTAAGAAGGTTTGGACTCCCTACTCCCATTCCCCGGCTCAGTTAGCCTTCCCCTCTCCGAACTCTACGCCTATGGTTTAAATGTTTTTTTTAATTTTCAAATCTTTTAAGTGGAACTGAATATCAAGAGGTTTGACAACGTTTAAAGTAGCGTTAGTAATAACTAAACCACGAATAGTTATCTCACTTTATAATAAGTATATAATGATGTTTAAAAACAGGTTAACAAATTATGGAAACTGCATTTTTGTTGTCAATTTTATTATTTTTTCTCCGTTTTGCCCATATATGTGCGACAGGCACGTAGAAGTTTAGAAATTGATATTTCATGTTCCGCATATTTCTGCCAACGTCGGATAACTTCACCTGCAGTCGGGCATAGGTCGTCCTTTGGTACCTACGAACTCTTTTCTCGGATATCAGGTCGACTTGCAGGGTGACATATTCCGCTTCGTTGAAGATAGCTTTTTGACAGCTTAGATGACACCATTTTTCACAAAGATCGCAAGCAACTGCATATTGTCTTATTCCTTATCGTGACCTTTTTTGCACAAATAACGCAATCATAAGCAGCTGACATCATAATACAATTTAAAATTGATCTTAAAATAAAAGCGGAGTAGACTTGAACAAAGCAAAAATCAAATATAGCATGCCGAAAGATTGACTTGTATATATATATATATATATATATATATATATATATATATATATATATATATATATATATATATATATATATATATATATATATATATAACAGAAGAGAGTTGCCAAAATGTATGCAAACGCATAACTCCCGAACAACTGTACCAAATTTGTTCATTCTTTTTTTGTTTGTTATTGTCATGAGAAGGTTTAGCCATATATCTAAAAAGTATTTATTAAAAAAACTAATTCTGGTCATAGATAATTGCATGGCTGTTATGACCATAGAGTGTATTTTGCTGTTGTAGATAGTTACTTTTTAAGTCTAACAAAAATTACATTTTTTTATTAACATTTTAATTTTTTATATTTTTATTCAAGTTTGTTTTATTTTGTATTGTTATATATTTGTATACTATATCTATGCATTTTGTCTCACGTCGGGGTTTGAGCGAAATTACCACTTATCCTCGATTGATTATTGAATGTAATACAGTGATTTATGATAATACAATGACACCATTGAAGCATCAAAGTATTGGTCGACGTTAGCGTAAAGCAAATTATTATAATAATTATCGAAACAATGAGAATGAAGAGGATCGTGGGCTGAGTTAGTTTGGAGGCAAACAAATTACCATTTTCTCGAGTTCTACCACGGTTATAGAGAAGTTGATTAAGCCAGTGATTAATCGGTCGATTTTGGAACAATGAGCACAATTTGTCCACCAGGGTTATGCTGTTTGAACGGAAAGGTCAAATTACAGCAACTGACAACGCCACTTAAACCATTAAATTCATTACTTTCTAGACAAGAAGCTCTATCAAAGCATTTCTTGCAGAATAATAAAACTTACAACAGTGAGTTCCAAATGACATCTTTTGGTGCTAATATAATAGAGAAAAGGAGTTTCATTCCGACTATTAATTCTTAATTTTTAATTCTTTAACATATAACTATGATTAGAAAAATCTATGGAGGTTCATAAATGAATTTTATTATTACAGATTAAAGCACAGATTCGCCATCGTGCAGAAGCATTGTTGCCATCAGTTGGTTGTGAATACAAGCTTCTCCAAATTTAATTTCTTGGGAATCTTGAAGCTGAAGTAAATCAAAGCTGTGCCATCAATCAAGCAGTTAAGAGATATATCATCCTGTAACTGCAACAACTCTTGCATGATCACAATCAGTTGATCCAATTGTTTAAAACGGCCTTAGAAATTATGCTATCGAACGTTCATAAAATAGTTATCCGAGCAAAAAACCAGCAGGGAAACATGAGACGTTTCAATGCACTGACGTTAAATGAAGTTGCCATTGTGGTTGTTGGAGAGGATATGGAGTCTCATGATATTATAATTCAACGACGTGATTGTAGCAACCTTCAACGTATCAACGAAACACATCGTTCATATGGTGCGTTACAATACTCTCTAATATTTTGCCGAGGAGAAGATGGATACTGATACCATTTAGTGATCAAGATGATTAATCCAGCAATAAGTATGTATTAATTCAAATTAAAAATCACTGTAAGAGACCACCAATGTTACCTATCTAAATGAATATGCAAGTTTTTTTTTTAATTTCCTAATGTTATTAATGTATGTATGTATAATGTATGCATAGTTCATTGATGTGCCCTTCTCCGTTGATTTTTATTGCCTTCTGTACATCTTTCAAAGAATGGGGTGCATCTATTTAAATTGAATTATCTTTATCAATGTAAGTATAACAGAAATAATTACAGAAATAACCCAATAAATAATGCTTTTTTTAAATAATTCCATTTCTATCCTTAATCAAAGTAGATTATTCTTTTATAGGTCAAGAAACAAACAAAAAGGTCAGCTCGATGAATTTTTATGCATGCAGTTTCAGGATTTGTCTGAACGAAGACAACCACATTTTGAAATGTCGCCGATAGCTTCATCAGTTTGCAGGGGATATGTATGTCAAAATTGAAACGGAACGTTTGACAAATATACGTCTAAATCAGAAAAAATTACGGTCTGAAGAATACATTCATTTATTCATTTACACGATGCTATGAATACAGATGGAAATGGAAATAATTTTTTTTGGCAGACTTACCATTTTACCAGCAACATATATGGGAAACCGAGACACATGCACGAATATGCACAAGATGCTATGACTTATGTGTGCCAATACAGTCGACCAGATTTATTTATTTATTACTTTCACATGCAATCCAAATGGAAAAAAATCTCAAATCTGTTATTACCTGGCCAATCCTGTTGACACTTCTACTGGCCTCATTTCGTTTCCACCAAATTTTTGTCAATTCACAATGTCAAAAAAAAACTAATTTTTAAATTGTTCCCGAACATTGGTGAAAATTTCAAAAAACGTGCTTGGTTGAGCAAACAAACCATTTTAGCGGCGAACAAAATAAGGATGTAGATGATTTAAATATAACAATTCGGAGAAAATTAATGAACAAATTCATTTATTCAAGTCGATTGATTCCATTACTGATCCAAATGAGGTCGTCAACTATCCAACTGAACTTTTAAATTAACCTGATTTGCCAGGATTACCGCCACAGATTTTATACCTCAGGATTGGATCGGTGATTATTTATTTATTTATTGGTAAATAAATAATCACCGATCCAATCCTGAGGTATAAAATCTGTGGCGGTAATCCTGGCAAATCAGGTTAATTTAAAAGTTCAGTTGGATAGTTGACGACCTCATTTGGATCAGTAATGGAATCAATCGGCTTGAATAAATGAATTTGTTCATTAATTTTCTCCGAATTGTTATATTTAAATCATCTACATCCTTATTTTGTTCGCCGCTAAAATGGTTTTATGATTATCATGCTACAAAATCTATATCAACCAAAACTGTGCAATGGAACATGGCTCACTGTTAAGAAAATTATGAAAACTTTGATTGAGGTTACTATAATTATAGGAAAGTTCAAAAGCGAAGATGTGCTTATTCCAAGAATACCAACTGCTTTTTTATTTTGAATTTGAACGTGTCCAGTTTTGGGTGTCTGGCTTTCGCAATGACAATTAATTAATCCCAAGGTCAATCGTAAGAAGTATGTGGAATAAACCTTGATCTCCCGTGTTTTTCCCATGGGCAGTTGTATGTAACTTGCTCAAGAGTCTGCAAACCATCAGCGCTATTTGTTCTGGGTACGGATGGAAAAATTAAAAACATTGTTCACTATAAGGCATTACATTAGAGTGCCTACGTGTGATTGAATATTTTTGTTTTAACTAATTTTATTTCATTACACAGAGGTTTAGTGAACGATAACTTCTTATTCATTTAATTTATTAGGATGACCATCCATTAGGCTAAACAATAACATTCAATTTGATGTCAATAAATATTTAAAAAATAATCTCAATTGCAGAGATTACAACTCGAGTACCGTTTTCAAGTACTCGTACTTGTACTCGGAACCTTGGTACTCGTACTCGTACTCGTACTCGTTATTCCACTCAGTACTCGTACTCGTACTCGTACTCGTTATTCCACTAAGTACTAGTACTCGTACTCGCATTTGCGACACCTTCTCTAAAAAAGTTTGCTTGTTTACTAAGCAGTTGTTTGGGATAATATTTCGTTTATACTTACTGAAATCTAGTATACAGAGATGTAGTACTTGGTACTCGTACTCGTACCGTTCATCTGGGTCACCCCCACCAGCCAAAAAGTCAAAATTGTTTCACAAGTATTCATCGGCGTTAGATGACACCTGCTTTGATGTCGATGCACAGTTGACCAGATATATTGAGATGAGGATCACTGGTGATGTGGATGATGCACTAACGTTTTGGCAGAATCATTCCAGTGACCTTGACAAACTGTATCACCCAGCACTTCGTGCCTTAAGTATTCCAGCTTCAAGTTCACCAGTAGAACGTGTGTTCACTGTGTTCAGCCACGGCGGAATAATTTTAAGACCCCATAGGGTGTCGGACTCTAAAATGTCGTCGCTAATTTTTCTGAAATGTAATAGTTTTTTGATGTAGAATAAACTATTATTTTGTTGACTTTAAAAAGTACTCGAAAAGTACTCGCTAAAAATTTCTTGTACTCGTACTCGTACTTGTACTCGAGACCTCAGTACTCGTACTCGTACTCGTACTCGATAACTTGATACCATGGTACTCGTACTCGATAACTTGATACCATGGTACTCGTACTCGTACTCGATAACTTGATACCATGGTACTCGTACTCGTACTCGATAACTTGATACCATGGTACTCGTACTCGTACTCGATAACTTGATACCATGGTACTCGTACTCGTACTCGATAACTTGATACCATGGTACTCGTACTCGTACTCGTACTCGATACCATGGTACTCGTACTCGGACCATAAGTACTCGCAACATCCCTGCTCAATTGCCTCATTTCAACTGATTCTATAATGGCCGGGCAGCATATGTGTTTGCATAAATGTATACATATGGGCCCCAACAAATGGGCCCTGTCAAAACGGCCCCGTCAAAAGAGCCCCGACAAAAGGGCCCCCGACAAAACGACCCCCGTCATAACGGCCCCCGACATAAGGGCCCCGATAAAGGGCCCTTACTTTTTAGATTACATCAAAGCGTTTACGTTGTTTTTTTACAAACTTTTTACAAACTTTTTACAAACCTTATACAAATTTTTATTTAGGTTACAATCTCTGTGATAGGTGTGCTATATTCGATCAAGCGGCCGCTGCCATTGCTTCTGCAGTATTAGAAAACGCTTGAACAATTCAAACAGGAAACAAAATATCATTGCAAAACTATTGTTGAAGAACATCTGTCGTTGAGAACCGGGGTCAAAATACATTGGACACCTAACTACAAATTCTGGCACGGCTCTTAGTATAAAGAACAGCATAAGCTAATTTCTTGACGAGAACAATATTGCAACATCTGAAGTTATAGTTGTTGGATGCGATGGCACAAACGTAAATACAGGGTTAAGAGGCGGAGTGATTACAATGCATGAAATCAAAATTGGCAGACCTTTGCAGTGGTTAGTGTGCCAACTTCACGCAAACGAGCTTCCACTGCGGCACTTACATTTAGATGGACCAGCATCGGTTCCAAGAGCCTTCAGTGGTGCAATTGGAAAAGGTTTGGCAACTTGCGAGTAGCTTCCTGTTGTTCAGTTTGATGAAATAAAAGTGGAATTTTCACAGATTACAAGCACAAATTTAAGTACCGATCAGCAATATCTATTACAGATGTGCCAAGCAGTTTCTACTGGAAATTGTTCTATAAATTTGTCTATGCGTAATCCTGGAAAAATTGTACATTTTATGTAGTTAACAACTGCAAATCGTCTTTTACGTTTGTATATTAGTACTAGAAATCCATCAACAAACCTTCAGATACTGACAAATTTTGTTATGAAAGTGTATGCCCTTTCATGGTATGCCATCACAATGAAACCGTCATGTACTGAATGTGCCAGACATTTATTTGAAACTGTTTGCATGTCTCGCTATCGGTAGAAAATCTTGAACTTTTTGTTGCCACTGGTGAAATTCCCGTTGTAAACTTTCCGCAGTGTCCATGCCATACCAGGGCTGTGGAAAGATGTGTCAAAATGGTAACTGAAGCTTCAGCAGCAGTTTGTGGTGCACAGGCAAGAGACGGCTTTATCCGATCTAGGGTGGAAGCAAGGCGCTTAGCTGGTTTTTGACACTAAACGACAGTATTACTTTGCTAATTAATAACTGATATTAATGAATGTCTGATGCATTTTTGGATTATAAGTAGTAGCAAAAACCTAATAGAAATTTTTAACATATTCATCCACTATTGCATTTTGTCTGCATGAAACGTAAATTATTAAAGGGCATTGGGCTATCAATGTCAAACAATATACTATTCATTTTACTACTAATGCAATTTGGTAATATTTAGACAGTATTCCAACATTAAATAGCACAAAATTGCTTTTTTTTCATAAACGACTGAACATATACGAAAATGTTGCAAAACGCGACATAATGATCACATTTTTTTAACTTTTGAGCCAATTAAGACATAAAAACTTATTCTATGTCATTAAGCTCAGAATTGAACAAGCTTTCCAGTGGTCTGCTACATATTGCTATATATGTTACATCGGATTATCAATAAATAAAAAAACCCGCAATTTTTGTTTTTTTCGAAAAAATTAGCAAGTTCAATGTCGTTGGGGACCCTCATGATCACATTCCAGAACAACGATATTTTGGTTTTATAATAATGACTTCATATGGCAACGTTTGCCCACTATTAGAATTGAAGTGAAAAAAAAATTTCTATGTAACTTCGATCCACCCTACTAGCGGGGTACCCGGCGTTGCCCGGGTGTTTTAGAGGTTTTTTTCTCTCGCTCCAGTTTTTCTCACGCTCTCGGTCGCTTTAACGCTTCCGGTCGTTTTACCGCTCCAGGTTGCTTTCACGCTCCCAGTCGCTTTACGGCTCCCGATCACTTTCCCGCTTGCTCTCATCTTCCTAGTCGCTTTTCCTTTCCCGCTTGCTCTTTCGTTCTCGATCGCTTTTTCCGTTCTCGCTTGTTTTCCCCTTCCCACTCATTCTCTAGTTTCAGTTTCCGCTCGCTATCCCGCTTCCGCTCCGCTCATTTTGTGACCGATTTTAATTTTTTCACAAAAACTTTTTTCTATTGACTCTAAAGGTTGTGTGAAAATTTCAATACGATCGGATGAATAGTGTAGCAATGCATAAAGAACATACCCACACACACACACACGCAGTCATATTTATATATACAGATTTATAATGCTGTTTAATAATTTTTGTGCTTTATAATATTTTCACTCTTCGGAACTAAATTTTTGGAAATTACCAAAGATCCAACTTTGGAAATCAAACGAAAAACTAACAAAGTAATAGGCAACATTCTTGGGAAAAATCCCATAGCCGGCATGCATCAGATTATTGGAGATTTCTCACCGGGATATATTTACGGCAACGTAAAAACTCACAAATCTGATTTCCCAATTAGGCCAATAATTTCGCAAAGCCCCACTCCTACATTTGATATTGCGAAGTATCTTGTTAAAGTGATTTCTCCATACTGCCCTTGTCAATATACAGTGAAATCATCTTTCGAATTTATTAATTTAGTCAAAGGCAACTGTCATACCACCGGTGTTATGAGTTTATTGGATGTCGTTGACTTGTTCACAAATGTGCCTACTGATGAAACCATCAAAATTATCCTGCAATACTTATACCATAACTCTAAGTTATCACCTCCCATCATACCCGAAGAATCCATGTCTGAACTGCTTTCGTTATGCACCAAGGAATTACCGTTTCGGCACCCAGATGGACGACTGTTTCGACAAATTAACGGCATTGCTATGGGATCTCCCTTAGGTCCCATCTTTGCCAACTTTTATTTGGGCCATATTGAAAGTATCGTTTTTGACACCTTTGCCAAACCGCCAATGTATGTACGTTACGTCGACGATATTTTTGTAATTTGCCAAGACGCTACCCAACTTGAAGACCTCCGGGTTACATCACAACAACATTCAGTTTTAAAGTTCACAGTAGAAAATAGCGATCCACAACACGGGTTGGCATTTTTGGATGTATTGCTTACCCAATGTGATACCGGTATAGCGTACTCATCGTATGTAAAGCCATCATCCGAAAGTTTCCCGCCAAAGACCTCGTTCTCACGACTGTGATCCCCGTTGCTCAATTTCACCATCTTTCTTACTTTCTCGAATTGGTGTTTACAACTACCATAGTGAACGTCCTTCTCGTTTACGTCCGACCGTCAGCACGATTCCAGGCCAGCATACTCCATACAGTCTTCGTTTGCCTTTTCACCCAACTAATGTTGCCCCTGTGCCCCCTGTGGAGCACAAACCTGAATGTCCCTTACAATGTATTAGATCTGCACTCTGTACTAAGAGTTCGCCACCAGGAAATACAAAGGTATCCCGCCAAAGATATCATTCCCAGAATTGTGGTCATGGTTTCTCCCCTTCGCCATCCTACTTACTTCCTAGAACCTGTCATAGTGAACGTGCTTCTTCTCGGAGACGGCCCTCACCATGATTCCTACCAGTCGAACTTTGTACATTCCTCGTTTGTTTGCTTTGACTAGTAATGGTGACCATAACACCCTCTTTTCTAATTTAATTAATAACCCAAACATTAAATTACGTAGACGTTAATTTTAGATTTTTCTCGCTCTTGGTATTCTAGTTTATGTATTATTTTCGGTCATATTTATTTTATATTTGCTCTTATGATTTCAATGGTAATTAATACATCCCTTTGTTTTATTTTTTGCTCTTAATTTTATTGATTTATTTTCTTTCTATCTGTGTATACTTCGACATTTAAGGCCTTCAATTCTTATCGGTGAAAAACTAACACCTGTATCGACGGAAAACTAACACCAACAATTATTATGTTAAATTTAATTTATATTTGCTTCTTTGATTTTAGTCTTAATTAATACCTTCCCTCGCATTTTATTTTGGTCATATTTTATTTTTATCTACGTACTTCCACATTTCATTATTTGTTTTTAATCGTCTTTGTTTATGTTCGGTTCCTGTACCGCCGGCCTTTTGCTTTTTCTGAAGATGGCTGAAAAAATAGCCGAAACTTGCAAGTTAAAAAGTAATAAAGATTTGTATAATCGGTCGTTCTTTGAACAACTTCGTGGGCGAGTTAAATTACGTGAACTATCTCATATAATAGAAAAAGTTTGCAACAAAACTTGGTCAATAAAATTTAACCGAGCCTGTATCGACGAAAAATTAACACCTAATTTTTTGAATAATATATATATATATATATATATATATATATATATATATATATATATATATATATATATATATATATATATATATATATATATATTTCTTTTAAACAGGCTCTATTAAACACAATTGACCACTTAACGTTAGTCATCTTTCTTAGTAAGTTTTTAAAGCCCTTTTCATCCATTTGAAACGACGAGACATATATTGAAGAATTTATTAGTTAAAATTTATGAGTAATAAAACAATCAGGGTTAACTGGCCAGTTTCAGCTATAGAAAGCCATCTTCAGAACCCTATGTTAAACAATAAATTAAATATTATAAAAGTTGAAAGGGAAGAGATAAAAATCAGAAATACTTAGGCTTAGACCAGAGGTGGTCAAACTACGGCCCGCGGGCCGCATGCGGCCCGCCAAAGTATTTTATGCGGCCCGTTTAGAATTTTCGCTAAATTTTTGAAATTGTTATTTAGATTATCGGCTTCGATTTAAACAAATTATATTGACGTTTTTTTTTGTTGGTTGTTTTTACATAAAACTCACAACATCCCTATTCGCAACTGTGTTCGCGCTTAACCAAAAGTTAGTTTTGTTTACATTTTGAAAGGTTTTAAACATTGTAATTTGAAAGTGAATAGAATAAGCGTTGATTTAACCATGAGTGCTGCCAAGAAAAGAAAAATTGAGGACGAATGTCGTGTTTTTAATGAAGATTGGACTGATAAGTACTTCTTCGCAAATGTTAGGGACAAGGCTGTCTGTTTGCTGTGCCATGAGTGTGTGAGTGTCTTTAAAGAGTATAATTTTGTTTCAGTTCATATTCTAAATGTGAAATAAAACAAGAAATACATGAGACTTTCAAACTTGCAAATTTTTATTAAAATAGAGAAAATATATATGCGGCCCGCGATAACAAAAAAGTTTTCAATGTGGCCCTCCTTAGAAAATGTTTGCCCACCCCTGGCTTAGACGGAGACATTGAATTAGAGCTAGGCTGAATAAGTTTTCAGTTAATAATATATATATATATATATATATATATATATATATATATATATATATATATATATATATATATATATATATATATATATATATATATATATATATATATATATATATATATATATATATATTTATATAAATATATATATTTATATATATATATATATATATATTTATATTTATATATATATATATTTATATATATATATATATATATTTATTAGTTTTGTTTTGTTTTTTCCCATGAATTAAGTTCAGATGTCGTGTATACTGAAATTCTTTAATAACTAATTATTGCACTCTTTAATTTTCAAATCATTTGAATTTAAATGAAATACGTTAGTAAATTGAGAATTTAAACACAATAAAAAATTTTATTAAATTTGCTAATATATAAATTTTTTTATGGTTATCAAATGTCATTTTGTTTTTGTTGACTTTTTTTTATAATAACTGGCGCCGTATTTAAAAACTTTAGTCATTTTTGACGGGCTATCTCTAGTTAAGATATAATAAAAAAATGAACACTAAAAGCAAGAAGCATAGAAGTTATTGTAAGTTTGATTAAAATGAAACGATCCAAGACTAAGCATCAAAATTGAATACCGAAAGTATATAGCGAAATAAATCTATAATATAGTAGCCCCCGTCACTCACTCACTTACTGATTCTGTCACGCTTACGTAATTAGTCATATAGCTACTATATTATCGAAGATATTTCTATTAGTATTCAGTAGTTATTAAATAAAAAATTTTCATCATTGATATATATATATATATATATATATATATATATTCATTTAAACATGCTCTGTTGAAATATACACGCCATTTAGAAGACACGGTTTTGTCAATTAAACGCTTAAAATATTTTAAGTGAGAGAAAACACTTTTACTAAATCTAAAATCAAACGTTTTATTAGCAACCAACTTGCAAGTTTCAGCCATTGCGGCCATCGTCAGGGTTGTTTTGATTGTCTTAATGTAACTAAAAGTTAATACATACAGTACATAATAATAATTAAAATCGGGACGATGAACGTTAAATTAAGCAGAAAATAATTAATAAAATAATAATAAAAATAAAATAATAATAATAAAATCAAAATAAAAATAATTTAAAAATTATATTAATTTAAATCGAGAGATAATAATTTAAATTTATAAAATTCATCAAAAGTCTTAAGAAATGTGAAACAGACAAAGAGGCTTATATATCATATCAAAACAATATCATCTTCTCCGTCTAATTGTAATATTAATGTTATCAGTTAAGTGAGACAAGCTCAACGGACCAGATATCCCCTCTGAAACACATGCACCATCAACAGACACTCCAGAAGATCCGTCATCCACCTGAGAAATCTCTGCACAACCCTTTATCCGGTGCATTCGGACGAAATCATGGCAACCGGATAAACAACCATCATAAAACTCAACATCTGTTCGATCAACGAGACTTTGATATAAACATAGTGTTATAAATAACTATTTGACAAGAGCGTATAAACTCTCGAATAGCTGGATTGATTTTCATTTGGAAGTTCATAGGATTCGGCAACTGCTGATTAATAATGGATTTACTAATTGCATGTTTGATATGTGTCTGAAAAAGTATTTGGATTACAAGTTTTCTAGTGATGGTAATAATTCTCCAAGCATGTGTTGTGATGATATTAAACTGTTTTATAGAAGCCAAATGCATAAAAATTACAAGATGGAAGAAAATATGATTAGAAAAATTATCTTGAGCAAAGTTAAACCAGTTAAAAAAGATTCTAAGTTGAAATTCTGTATATACTATAATAACATGAAAACACATAATCTTGTTCTCAAAAATAGTCCTGTCTACTCTAATAATAGTTTGAAGCAAAGTAATGTTGTTTATAAATTTACTTGCCCGTATCATGAAGATATACCTCATTGTTATATAGGTCATACTAGAACGACACTTGCTAGAAGGATGACGATGCATGTTCAAGGTGGTAGTATTGCAGATCACATGAGGGTACAACATCATATTCGTCTTGACAGAAAAATATTGGACAGCAACACTGAGATTTTGCGTAGAGAGCATTGTCCGATTCACCTTAAATTATCTGAAGCTTTGTATATTTCACAAGAAAAACCTAAAATTAATATGCAAAGAGATTTTACAGATGGCACATTGTCTCTGTTCAATATATCTGATGTTGGTGATGTTCAATCAAATAGAATCAAACTTGATATTAATACTTTGATTTGTTCTGATCCAGCCAATGCAGGGGCTGCACAACCAAGTCTGCAGTCTGCAAATATTCAACTTGCTATAGAACATCAGATTGAAAATGCTGTCTCTGATGAAAACAAATCCGGACACGTAAATGACAAAGATACAAAAGAATGTTGTTCATTCAGGGTCGTGACTGCTGATGACGTCAATATTGATAATTGTTTTTCTCCCTTACATGCATCTGATGGAAATAACCAGGATGGTGATTTAAAAGGCACCTCAATTACAGATAGCATTTTGCTTGATTTAAAGTGCGACGATATGCATCCTTCTACAATATGTTTTTCTTCCTCCCAAGCTTCTGAAATATGTAACATTGATGGTGATAAAAAAGGCGCCTCATCTACAGATGACTTGTTGCAGGGATTTAAAACTGTAGATACATGTTGCTTGTCGGGTTTGCCTGGTCAAAGTCTCGTTGATCGAACAGATGTTGAATTTTATGATGGTTGTTTATCCGGTTGCCATGATTCCGTCCGAATGCACCGGATAAAGGGTTGTGTAGAGATTTCTCAGGTGGATGACGGATCTTCTGGAGTGTCTGTTGATGGTACATGTATTTCAGAGGGGATATCTGGTCCGTTGAGCTTGTCTCACTTAACTGATAACATTAATATTACAATTAGACGGAGGAGATGACATTGTTTTGATATGATATATAAGCTTCTTTGTCTGTTTCACATTTCTTAAAACTTTTGATGAATTTTATAAATTTAAATTATTATCTCTCGATTTAAAGTAATATAATTTTTAAATTATTTTTATTTTGATTTTATTATTATTTTATTTGTATTATTATTTTATTAATTATTTTCTGCTTAATTTAACGTTCATCGTCCCGATTTTAATTATTATTATGTACTGTATGTATTAACTTTTAGTTACATTAAGACAATCAAAACAACCCTGACGATGGCCGCAATGGCTGAAACTTGCAAGTTGGTTGCTAATAAAACGTTTGATTTTAGATTTAGTAAAAGTGTTTTCTCTCACTTAAAATATTTTAAGCGTTTAATTGACAAAACCGTGTCTTCTAAATGGCGTGTATATTTCAACAGAGCATGTTTAAATGAACATTTAGTGCCGAAATACTGTAAATATATATATATATATATATATATATATATATATATATATATATATATATATATATATATATATATATATATATATATATATATATATATATATTGCGAATAAACTGTGGAATCAATTTATCTTTGAGACACGCTCTAAGAAACACAACTCGCCATTTGGCAGAAACAGTTTGGGAGTATTCTTAATCATTATGAATGTATTCATTTGAAAAAGCTAACACGAAAAGAACTTGAAGAAGGTGTTTCGATTTTAACAAGTGAATCCGACTCTTTCCGGCTGAAAATTAAAGAGGCTCTCTATATCTTATTAATGAGACCCGCAATTAATAAACAATTTGATAAATTTCCACAGATTCTCCACTTATTCGGTGTCAAAGAAAGCAATATGCATCGGTTACCCTGTATTCCTTCTAACGACGAGGATAACATAAATGATGATACTTCTGACTCGTCCTCTGACACAAATACTTTGGCTGTGTAGGCTGCTCCTGACGAATCTCATTGTAATGTATCTGAGGAAATTCTTGTTTCTTCTAATATAACACAGCGAAAACGCAAAAATTGATTTCCAATAGTATAAATTTTATATTCTTTTGATTTGATAGGTAGAGTGTTTTTTCGTTTTTCTTTTGTTAGTGTGCTAATTCTTTGACAATTTCGGTTCTTTCTGTTTGTTTACTTTTCTCGTTTTACTTTTGACCCTGAGGATGGCTGACATAGCTGAAACGGTCCGTCGGTCTGACAATAAAAGTTTAATGGAAAAGTTTTTGGCTAATTGTAGTCTCGAACAGAGAGTTTTGTGCCGAAAGGTCGAGAATTTGGCTCGAAAAGTTGTTTCTGCCAAATGGCGATGTGTTTCTTAGAGCGTGTCTCAAAGATATATATATATATATATATATATATATATATATATATATATATATATATATATATATATATATATATATATATATATATATATATATATATATATATATATATATATATATATATATATATATATATATATATATATATATATATACTAGCGGGGTTACCCGGCGTTGCCCGGAGTTTTTAGAGGTTTTTCTATAGTTTGTCTCTCTGGCTCCCATTTCCTTCTCCATTTTCCCGTTTTCGTCGCGTTCCCGGTCGCTTTTCGCTCTCGGTCGTTTTCCAGCTCCCGGTCGCTTTCCCGCTCAAAAGTTTTGTTATCGATTTTCTTGCTCGCGTTTCCTTCCATGCTTGCTCTCCCGCTTCCAGTCGTTTTCCGCGTTCCCGGTCGCTTTCCCGTTCCCGGTCGCTTTCCCGTTCCCGGTCGCTATCCCGTTCCCGGTCGCTTTCCCGTTCCCGGTCGCTTTCCCGTTCCCGGTCGCTTTCCCGTTCCCGGTCGCTTTCCCGTTCCCGGTCGCTTTCCCGTTCCCGGTCGCTTTCCCGTTCCCGGTCGCTTTCCCGTTCCCGCTCACGCTTGCTCTCCCGTTCCCGGTCACGGTTGCTCTCCCGTTCCCGTTCCCGTTCCCGTTCACGCTCATTTTCTCTTTTCCTATCTTTCATAACTTCTTTTAGCCTATAAAACGTAAAATATATTTGCTAAGACTATTTATATATGAATGTTTGTGGGTTAGTTTGTCTATTATAGAAACGGGAAAGCAATCCGGAACGGACAGCGAGCGGGAACGGAAAAGCAAGCGTGAGCGGGAATGGGAGAGCAAACGTGAGCGGGAACGGGGCAGCGACCGGGAACGGGAAAACGACCGGGAGCGGGAAAGCGACCGGGAGCGGGAAAGCGACCGGCAGCGGGAAAGCGACCGGCAGCGGGAAAGCGACCGGCAGCGGGAAAGCGACCGGCAGCGGGAAAGCGACCGGCAGCGGGAAAGCAACCGGCAGTGGGAAAACGACCGAAAACGGGAAAGCGAGCAGGAGTGGGACAGGAAACGGGAGAGAAAGAGACAAACATTAGAAAAACCTCTAAAAAACCCGGGCAACGCCGGGTATCTCCGCTAGTATATATATATATAGTTCCCGTTCGCTGACCCGCTCCGCTCCGCTCATTTTGTGACGGATTTCAAAATGTTTTTCTCTATATTTGATTCCCCTTGACTCTCAAGGTTGTGTGAAAATTTCATTACGATCGGATGAATGGTGTAGCAATGCATAAAGGACATATATACATATATAGTGGGGCAGCTAACTGATCAAAAACCCCTTCATCGTGCAAACGCTATTGACAAGCAAATAAATTACATATTTTTAATCAGAAAAATATGCTTATAATTACCTGATATTGCCACATTCTGAGAAATTTAGAAAAAAATCACCTTTTTTGGTCCCGCTCCTGTATGAATAGCGTATTATCGCAGGCGATCAAACTGGCGAAAAATTTAAATATTTTGTTTTTTTTTGCTGGTTTGCATATGCTTAATATAAAAAATTAAAGAAAACAAGAAAAAATAGATGAATAATTAAATTTTGAGTGAGTAGAACTACGAAAAGAGACACGCACTTGAGGCACTCGTTTCTATAGGTCTACTCACTCAAAATTGAATTATTCATCTATTTTTCTTTTTTTCTTCATTCTCTTAATTAAACATATGCAAACCAACAAAAAAAACAAATATTTAAATTTTTCGCCAGTATGATCGCCTGTGATAATACGCTATTCATGCAGGAGCGGGTCCAAAAAAAGTAATTTTTTTAATTTTACAGAACGTTGCCATATCAGGTAATTACAAGCATATTTTTCTAATTACAAATATGTAATTGTTTTGCTTGTTTTTGTTTGTCAATTAAAAAAAAAATACCTTTTTTGCTCCCGCTCTTGTATGAATAGCGTATTCATAAATATATCTATGAGCGTATTATCACAGGCGATCAAACTGGCAAAAAAAATCAAATATTTTTGTTTTTTTTTTTGTTGGTTTGCATATGTTTAATATAAAGAATAAAGAAAACAAGAAAAAATATATGAATATTTAAATTTTGAGTGAGTAGACGAGACACGTACTTGAGGCAGTAGTCATGTCTCGTTTCCGTAGGTTTACTTACTCAAAATTTAATTATTCGTCTATTTTTTCTTGTTTCTTCATTCTTTATATTAAATATATGCAAATCAACCAAAAAAAAACAAAATATTTTAATTTTTTCGCCAGTTTGATCGCCTGTGATAATACGCTATTCATACAGGAGCGGGACCATGAAAGGTGATTTTTTTTCTCAATTTTACAGAATGTGGCGATATCAGGTAATTACAAGCATATTTTTCTGATTACAAATATGTAATTGTTTTGCTTGTCAATAGCGTTTGCACGATGGTGCAGTTAGCTGCCCCACTAATATACATATATACAAACATTCATTTTTATATATATAGACGCATATATTAATATGACTCTACTAGGAATCGAACCCCCGTGTTTACGGCAACACCGCCTCGCCTAAATGCAAGCGCTCTTTCAACTGAGCCACCGACTATCACAAAAAAAATGATGGTTAGAAGTCTCAGTCTTTCGGAGCTACTTAACATTAGACTACGACTATGACAGGCTCAGAACTCCTTACTTCGGCTCGACAGCTAGTCTGCTGCCAGATAGATAAGTTATGAAGTGAAACATTGCGTTGAAATGTTTCGAGAGCCTATAAGTAGGATGACTAACTGTCACCACAAATAACGCAAATATTTATATATATATATATATATATATATATATATATATATATATATATATATATATATATATATATATATATATATATATATATATATATATATATATATATACAAATATTTCGCTCCCGTTTCCTCCCCGCTTGCGCTACCGCTCCCGGTCGTTATCCGTTCCCTGTCGCTTTCCCGCTCATTTTTTCGCTCTCAGTTCCCCCCCCCCTAGATATCCGATTCTACATACATACATACATACATACATACATACATACATACATACATACATACATACATACATACATACATACATACATACATACATACATACATACATACATACATACATACATACATACATACATACATACATACATACATACATACATACATACATACATACATACATACATACATACATACATACATACATACATACATACATACATACATACATACATACATACATACATACATACATACATACATACATACATACATACATACATACATACATACATACATACATACATACATACATACATACATACATACATACATACATACATACATACATACATACATACATACATACATACATACATACATACATACATACATACATACATACATACATACATACATACATACATACATACATACATGATCCGTACGCAACTAATGCTGGATAACTCTTCGGATCAAAGAATTGTGGAGATGGGACCTCTTGTAAAGTCCGGAAAGAAATGGGTAGCCAGAAAGGAGATTGCAGAAGCTGAAGCCTCTTTACGTTGGACAGAAAGAGTTGGGGCAGTTCAACAGGACAAACGGGGTCTCGGGTCAACCCATCGAATTTGGTGGTCAAAAGCCAGCACCAGTGAACGAACAAGTCTGGTCATTCAGGAAAGAAAGAAAGCTATTGAGTCCCAGAGAATGATTAAATTTGTTCAGTTATTTCAACAAGGAGATTGGACGACATGGGAAAATGCTGTTCAGCGTTCGCTTTCTTGGAAAGACATTTGGCAATACACACCACTACGTTTGTCTTTTTTGATTAGATCTGTTTATGATCAACTGCCGTCATCCAGCAATCTTCGAAGATGGAAGTTGAAAGACGATGATTCGTGCATGTTATGTGGGCAATCGGAGACTCTCATTCACGTTCTTTCCTGTTGTTCGTTTTCACTTTCACACGGGAGGTACACTTGGCGCCATAACCAAGTACTCCGAAAATTGCTTGACTTCGTCAAAGAAGCGTGTAAGAAAGCAAAAACAAGAGGAATACAGCAGAAAAGGAAAATCTACTTTTTGAGAGAAGGCAATCTGAAGTTCCACAGGTTCAGATCTACTAGAGACTTTGAATGTGTGATGGGTGCTGCCGACGATTGGTCGGTTTCGGCTGATTTGGATGGCGAAAGAAAATTTCCAGAGGCTGTGAGATCTAGCGGTTTAAAGCCGGATATAATTATATATTCTGACTTGGCCAAGACAATGCTCCTGATTGAACTCTCTGTGCCATGGGAAAGTAACATGGAATCTAGCAATATTTTCAAAGAAGAGAGATATAGGGATTTAGCATGTGATTTGAATGCCAAAGGGTTCAGGACTGAAATTTTTGCAGTCGAGGTTGGCGTTCGAGGGTTGGTTAGCAGCTCAATGTTAAAACTGCTGAAAGCTCTTGGTTTTTCAAACCGAGAAAAAACTCGAGCCATCAAGGAGATCTCCCACACAGCTGAAGCTGCATCTTTTTGGATTTTCGCTAATAGAAAAAAGAAAGCGCTACAAGATGCACACGAAATGGTTTAGCCTTGTTTACATTGAGTGATATTCGTTCCGGCGATTTCAAGTTTTGTTTCGAACAGTTTTCTGCTGAACTTTGAATTTTCGTGTTTCAAGTTAGGAATTTGGAAATTTTTCTCGCCGAAGGGCGTCCGCCTGATCAACGGACGTGGGCCCACCTCTCTTAAAAGCGTCAAGAAGTTTAAGGGCCGAAACGCTAAAATGAGAGGTTCTTCTTCTGAAGACCTTCGGCGACGAAAGCTCGCAAAGAGTTATAACACAACACATACATACATACATACATAATCCCGTTTCCGTTCCCGATCACGCTCATTTTTTCTTTTCCACTCTTTCCTAACTTCTTTTAGCGCATAAACCGTAAAATAGATTTGCTAAAAGTTGTTTGAAGCCTTCAAACGTTGTTACGTAAACTAAATTTGAATTTTATTACACAAATTACCTTTGATGGTCGTACATAGGCACTTTCGGCCTGGAAAGTTTTTTAGCCTACCTGAGCCGGGAGATCGGAGTCGGGAATCCAAACATTCTAAACATTCATCCCCTGTACGAAAACTACCTCCTTGCCAAATTTCATCAAGATCGCTCTCCCGCTCCGTTCATTTTGTGACCGATTTCATTTTTTTTTCACAAAAACCTTCTACCATTGCCTCTCAAGCTTGTGTAAAAATTGCATTACGATTGAATTAATGGTGTAGCAATGCATAAAAGACATCTATACTTACGTACATACTCTATATATATATATATATATATATATATATATATATATATATATATATATATATATATATATATATATATATATATATATATATATATATATATATATATATATATATATATATATATATATTCCGCTCGCTCACCCGCTTCGCTCATTTTGTGACGGATTTCAAAAAAATTTTCTCTATATTTGATTCCCCTTGACTCTCAAGGTTGTGTGAAAAGTTCATTACGATCGGATGAATGGTGTAGCAATGCATAAATAACATACATATATACAAACATTCATTTTTATATATATATAGATATAATATAGTAGCCCCCGTCACTCACTCACTTACTGATTCTGTCACGTTTAAGTAATTAGTCGTATAGCTACTATATTATCGAAGATATTTCTATTAGTATTCAGTAGTTATTAAATACAATTTTTTTTATCATTGATATATATATATATATAAATATAAAAATATGTGTTAGAAAACACGTGCTAATTGCCTAATAGCACTAATCTTTACTAATCATATTACGCAAGACATTAATTAAAAGATTGTTTATTGCCTAAGCGATTGTTTTGCTTAATATTATTACGAAATAATTATATTATTGCTTACAATTACTTTGATTGGATTTCAATTAATTGCTATAAACAAAATGAATACTGATTTTCTACTTGAGAAACATTGGCCGTGTTTTGGACAAGGCAATCATTCAGTAGCTTCGAAAATGCTGCATGAATGGTGCGGCAAAATCTCGGCGTTTGTCTCATCACTTTCGGAGCGATTAACGCTACTTGAAAGTAAAGACAAAATCAATCTTGACGAAATCTGCAAGTTGAAAACAGATTTTGCGGTCGCAAAGACCGAGAAAAAAATCCCCATCGATTGTGAATGACTGGGTTCAAGTGGTGAAAGCCGGTACTCAAAAAACAAAACAGCCAGCTGCTCAGTTGGTTGTTGTTAATGCTTCAATAAATGAACTGAAGGATTGTGAAAGAAGAAAAAAGAATATAATTGTTTACGGTATCCCTGAGTCACCGAACTCAGCCCAGGCTACTAAAAAAACTGAGGATGAAGAATCCGTTAAACAAATCTTGAATGTAATCGGTAAGTCTGAGGTAAAACCTGTACATTTGAAACGACTAAGATCTAAAGACACAAGCAAACCAGGTCCAATTTTGGTAGAATTATCTGATGTTAGTCTTAGGAATCCGATTCTCATGGCTGCCATAAGTCTGAGAAACAGTGACCATAAATCCGTCTATATCAGTCCGGATTTAACAGAAGCGGAAAGACAACTGGATTATCAGCTTAGACTTGAAAGAAACAAATTAAATGCAAATTTAGCTAAGGATCCGCCCTTTCGGTACTGCATCCGGGGTAATCAATTGCAAAAATTCAAGAAAAGTTTTTAATAAAGAAGTTTTTGCTGGCCTGTCTGTTGATTTTCATAATGTGTGTTCGATCAAGGAGAAATCGTCTCGAATCTGTGATTTGATTGCGTCTCAGTCTATTGACATTTTTGTTGCTGCAGAGACTTGGCATGAATCTGGTGATAGCGTTTTGTTGGGCCGTGTTACTCCTGCTGGTTACAAGTGTCTTGATCGGGCACGTCCTGCTGACCATACAAGCAAATCTCGGGCTTTGATAAATCATGGTGAAATTGCAATTATTTATAAGAATGGCTTGTCTATGACTGAAATTGATCTTCGAACACCAGTTGCGTCATTCGAATTTTTATGTTGTAATATCTCTAGCAATCAGACTGGAGTTGTATTGTTATCAGTCTATCGTCCTGGATCAAAGCCTGCAACCAAGAAATTCTTTGATGAGTTCAGTTTCCTTTTGGAAATATTGTCAACATACCGTAGACCAATTGTTATTACTGGAGACCTGAACATTCACGTTGAAAGACAAAATAATATAATTGCAATGAAACTGCATGAATTGCTAACTTCTTTCAATTTGATTATTCATGAGACAATTCCAACGCATCGGCTAGGAGGGCAGCTTGATCTCGTGATTTCACGTGATGATATGGTAGATCTTCAAGTTTCTGTGCAAGAAACTGGCTTATCTGATCATCTAATGCTATTGTTTCGACTTCCACTCCAAAAACCAACTAAGCCTGTTGCCACTTTTTGGGGACGTTCATGGAAGAGATTTGATTATAATGCATTCCTGACTGATTTACGTTTGAGTGAACTTTGTCATAATCCAGAAAATTTTGATCATCATTCAACTGATGAACTTTTCCAGTGCTATTCATCTACTCTATCAAAGCTTCTCGATAATCACGCTCCGTTTACATTAATCAAAAGAAAACCTCAAAATCTACTAACGCCATGGTTTGATAGTGAATGTCGGGCATTTAAGCGGTCCACGAGACGACTTGAACGGATTTATCGTCGGCATCACACAAAGGCTAGTAAATCTATATGGATTGACGGCCTGCGGACCATGCGATATTTGTTCCAGAAAAAAGAGCATGAATACTGGGAAGCCAGGATTGCCGCTAATCAGAAAGCTCCAAAATAGCTCTGGAGTAACTTGTCAACACTTCCTGGTAAAGAAAAGTCCTCATCTAATGTGAGCTCTTCTATTACTCCAGACCAGTTTGTGAGGTTTTTTCAAGACAAGGTAGAGCAAGTTAGAACACATACAGCGCTTGCAAAGCCACCATCTATACTTTTGACCAGCATGTTGTTCATGGATGAATTCCAACCAGTCACGGCTGATGAGATAATAAAATTGATAATGGCTGCTCCGAACAAATATTGTTCACTGGATCCATCCCCTACTTGGATTATCAAAAAATGTTGTGTCCACATTGCATCTTTTGTCGCTTTGATGTGCACTCGATCTTTACAAGAAGGATATTTTCCTGCTAGTCAGAAGTCAGCACTTGTCACTCCGCTTATTAAAAAAGACGGACTTGATCCTGCTGACATGAAGAGCTATCGACCAGTCTCTAACCTGACCTTTATGTCAAAACTGGTAGAGCGTATTGTTGCTAAACGATTGAATGTACATCTAGGTCTTTCTGGCAGTCTCCCATCAAACCAATCTGCGTATCGCCGGTTTTACTCTACAGAATCTGCACTACTCAAAGTGGTGAATGATCTGGCAGTTGCTACTGATAGTGGTAAGGTGTCGCTACTAAGTCTCTTAGATCTGAGTGCCGCATTTGATACTGTTGACCATGGAATCCTTATTGAGAGACTTGAAAAAACTCATGGCATCTGTGGAGTTGTCTTAAAATAAATTATTTCATATTTAACTAACCGCACGCAACGGGTTAGTGTGGGTGGGAACTTGTCATTGTCCGTGTCGCTTAGTAGTGGAGTACCCCAGGGATCAGTCTTGGGCCCACTACTTTTTCTATTGTACACCACTGATTTACTTGAAATTATTCATCGTACACCCAAACATATGTTCACTGCTCTGTTGATGATGCGGAGAATGTTCACCTTCGCTTATTGCCCTGCATAGAGAACATTGAACAGCGGATGGCTTCTAATCGTCTAAAACTGAATGGCGATAAGACTGAATTAATCTGGATAGGTGCAAGATCAAAGTTGCAACAGAGTAAAGCAAAAGCTTTGTTAGTTGCTGGGGCTTTGGTCGCCCCCACAAAAGTTGTTCGAAACCTAGGTGTTTATGTCGATTCTGAGCTTTCCATGAAAAATCATATATCTAAGCTGTCAAAAACCTGTTTTTTCCAACTACGACAACTTAGAACCATACGAAGGTCTCTGACAAGTGAAGCAACACGTCTCCTGCTGCATTCGTTTGTTGTAAGTAGACTTGACTACTGCAACTCTCTATTTACAGGCTTACCTCTCAGTACTGTTGGAAAGATTCAACGTATTCAAAATGCAGCTGCTCGTCTTTTTGGTGGACTAAAGAAACATGATCATGTGACTGCAATAATGAAAACTGAACTCCGGTGGCTGCGTATCTCTGAGCGAATTACTTTCAAAATTGGGACTTTAGTCTACAAGGCGCTCCATGACGAAGCCCCCTCATATTTGCAAGAGCTGTATGTTACTGTGTCTGATAACAATTCTTACTTATCTCGTCACAGATCTGCTAGTCGTGGTGATCTAGTTGTTCCCATAACTCGAACAAAAACTTACGGCAGTCGAGCCTTCAGTATAGCAGGACCGGCAACATGGAACATGTTGCCTGCCAGCATCCGAGAAGCCACTACATTGAGTTTATTCAAGGCCGAGCTAAAGACATTTCTGTTTGCGAAATCCTATCCAAATTGATGATCAGAGAGAAATTATTTCATTCTTCCTGACATGCTGATTTTTGTGTTCTATATTATTTTTTGCTTTATTTTTATTGTTTGTTTTGTTGTTTTTATTGTAAAAGGAGCCCTAAGGTGTTACACAAAAGGGCGCTTGAAATCCAAATAAACTTATATATATATATATATATATATATATATATATATATATATATATATATATATATATATATATATATATATATATATATATATATATATTTATATATATATATATATATATATATATATATATATATATATATATATATATATATATATATATATATATATATATTTGAATACTTCGGCGCTATATGTTCTTTTAGGCAAACTCGATTGAAAAAAGTGGCGCACTTGGCTGAATCGATTTTATTTTTAATTTTTTCCAATACTCTAAATCGGTTTAAAAATAATTTATTCCCAAACACAAACTCCATAATCATAAGGTTATAGATAATGTATGTGATTCTTCTTCCAGTCACGTCCTTGAAGTTGACTGTAATTCCGTTGTTAAAGGCTTTACTAACTGATCTTAATTATTTAGTTATTACTGTTATTATTATAATTATTTTAATTTAAATATTTTTTATGTTGTTACATTTGTATATAATGAATTTAAATTTTATTTAATTTGTATTTTAATTCCTTTCAATTAGTTGTATCTTTTACCATTTAGTCACTGCATTTTATTTTAAAAAGTTAAACGGCTCTGATGATGGCAAAAAAATTGCCGAAATAGATCTATTAGCCTATAAGATTATGGAGTTTGTGTTTGGGAATAAATTATTTTTAAACCGATTTAGAGTATTGGAAAAAATTAAAAATAAAATCGATTCAGCCAAGTGCGCCACTTTTTTCAATCGAGTTTGCCTAAAAGAATATATATATATATATATATATATATATATATATATATTCTTTAAGACAAGCTCGATTAAAAATAAGTCTCCATTTAGCCGCTATGAGTTTTATAGATACTTTCTCAATATTTCGGAACAACGTTTTTTGTTTACTGCAACACGTATTAAGAAAAGTATTAACATTTAAAACTTTCTTTATTTCAGACTTACGGGCCGTTTCGGCTTTCGCCATCTTCAGAGTCTGTAAATACGATCGCGTAAAAGAAGGCAAAAGATAAGAAAACATGTAATAACTAAATATACAAATAAACTAATATCCTCAAGAAATTATCTCAATAGAAGGATATTAATAAAAATAATCAAATTTAGACAATGTAATTAAATTAACGTACATAAAATAAACTGGAGTTATGAGGATAAAATAAGTATAATTAAAAACGTTTAATTAAAGGATAAAATAATAGTAGCAGTAATAATAATAATAAAAGCAAGTATTATGATAATAAATGATTAAATTAAGTCGAAATTACATAAGATATTTAAATAAATAAAATCAAGAATATCTCCGCTTTCGTCGAACAGTGATGTTCTCGTTTGAAAGTAAATGGAGGAAGGAACTGGATGAGTACGAACAATTGTATAAAACAAACAGTCCTGACGTTTTGGACGAATGCTCTTTTTCGCAATATTTCGATACCACGCAAGATCCGTCATCTAAAGATACTTTAGAAAATATCCTCACAGAAAGTCCTAGTTCTTACACGACCGTTGTTGATGACTTGGATCAACCTGTTAGTCCTGATGATACCGCGCGCACCTGTGTCGAAGAAGAATGTCCGATTGATGGAGGTATGTGAAAAGAAAGCATATCAAAAGATTGAAGAAAAGTTTGCTGAGTTGCTTGTTTCCAAATCATCAGCAGCCAATAATAATGGGACCAGGGAAACCAACGTTTCAATCCAAGAAGAGGAATGGACCAAAAAAGAAATAAAGGCTATAAAAGAAAAAGTAAATAAAGTGGAAAATAAGATAAAAAATACAGACCAGCATGAACTTAGAAGGAACAACATTATAATTCATAGGATGGCAGAGAGTGCTGCAGATAAAGAAGATCAGAAAAGAACCGAAGATAGAAAATCTGTGTTGTCACTATTTAAAGTACTTGAAGTATCTTGTGAAAGTTTAGATATAAAAAAAGTGATCAGACTTGGCAGGGAATCTGAAAAAGACAGACCTCTACTTGTTGAACTGAAGGAAGCAACAAAGAAAAATTTGATATTAGAGTCACTTTTTAAACTCAAGAATGCAGAGGAAAAGTTTAGAAGGGTCTCTGTGACCCACGATATGACTAGAATAGAGAGAGAACAATGCAAGAAACTTGTTATAGAAGCAAAAGAAAAACAGAACAATGATCAGTCGGGGGAATGGATATACAAGGTGAAGGGTGTGCCAGGGAATATGAGAATAGTAAAGCTCAAGAAGGTGCAATAATAAAAGCAATAAATAGGCAGAGTTTCAATAGTGTTACTAAACTAAAAAGAACAATATTGAAATGTTTCTATGCCAATGTAAGAAGTATAGTAAGCAAAGAAAAAAGATGTGCATTGGAAGTTTATGTGGAATTAGAAAAACCTGACATCATTGGTATAACAGAATCATGGGCAAAGGAAGATATATTAGATATTGAACTAGCAATTAATGGGTACACTATGTTTAGGAAAGACAGGCAAAATCAAAATAATAAGGGGCATGGTGCGGGTGGTATAATTTTATATGTTAAAAATGAAATAAAGGCAGTGGAAAGAACAGATATATCAAGCGATAAGTTTAAAGAAAGTCTTTGGTGTGATATACAGCATGGAGCTAAAAACAGTTTACTAGTAGGTGTTTGCTACAGACCCCCAAATGTAGATGAAAGTGTGGATAATGGTTTGTGTGAATTATTGGGTAGGGTTAGCCAGGAATCTGTATTGATAATGGGAGATTTCAATTATCATATAAACTGGATAAACATGGAAGGAGAAAGACATCAAGATAATAAATTCTTGGATTGTATTAATGGGGAATTTTTACATCAACATGTCATGAACCCAACAAGAAACAAAAATATATTAGATTTGGTAATAACTTCTGATGAGAACATTATAGAGAACATCTCTGTAGGAGAGCCTTTTCATTCTAGTGACCACCAAATTGTAAGATTTGAAATAATACTGCAGGATTGTAACATGAAAATAAATTCTCATATTAGCTACAATTTTTTTAAAGCAAATTATAACAAAGTAAGAAGCAAAATAAGAGACATGAATATAATGAGAAAAATTGAATCGGTGGATGTAAATGACAGCTGGATGTTATTCAAAAAGAGCATGGAGGAGGTCATTCAAGAAATCATACCCATTAAGAAAAAATTTGTCAGGAAACAGCCATGGATAACAAAGGAAGTCTTAAAAATAAGAAGAGCAAAAATCAAAGCATGGAAAAGGTTCCAAACACTTCGAAATGGAAATGAAATTGCAGCTGCAAGTAATAATGAGACAGGCAAAGAAATAATACTGCAACAATTGCGCGACAAATATGTCAAGAAAAGAAATGAGACAAAAAAAAGCATTAAAAGAGCCATAATTGATTATGAGAAAAAGCTGACGGATAATATAAAAAATGACAGCAAAAGTTTCTATGCGTATGTCCGAAGTAAGCAAAAACGAAAAGACCTAGTGGGGCCGTTAAAAAATGAGTTAGGCGAAGTGGTTGAAAACGATGAAGAGGTAGCTGAAATGTTAAATAATTATTTTTGTACGGTTTTTACTGAAGAAGACATAGAAAACATACCTGAACCTGTGAACATGTTTAAGGGAAAAATAGACGAGAAAATGACTGATGTGGTTATCACAAAAGAGAACGTTGAAAGACACTTGAAGGACCTAAAAACAGATAAAAGTCCGGGTATCGATGCATTACATCCCATGTTTTTAAGAGAAGTAAGACACGAAATAAGCGATGTGTTAGCAGAAATAATGAACAGGTCCTTGAAAACTGGAGAAATTCCTCGTGATTGGAAAGATGCAATCATTGTACCACTCTTTAAAAAAGGTAGCAGATCTGAGGCAAGTAACTATCGTCCAGTAAGTCTCACGTGTATTATTTGCAAAGTCATGGAAAAAATCATTCAGCTCGATTTAATGAATCACATTAGACACCACAACATTTTGATAAACAGCCAACATGGATTCGTACAAAGGCGATCATGTCTAACAAATTTGCTAGATTGTTTTGAAAATGTTTATACCCACTTAGATAAAGGATCCCCTGTAGACATAGTCTATCTGGATTTTGCCAAAGCCTTCGACAAAGTACCACATACACGGTTGATGAGAAAAATAGAAGCGGCTGGAATAGGAGGTAATATTCGAGGATGGATCAAAGAATGGCTAGCTGACAGAAGACAAAAAGTGGGAATTAAAGGGAAATACTCGGAGTGGAAAAGCATAAAAAGTGGTGTACCGCAAGGATCCGTTTTGGGACCATTACTATTTGTTCTGTTCATTAACGACCTTGATTTAGCGACTTGTTCAAAGGTCTCGAAATTTGCTGATGACACAAAGTTATCCATGAAAGTAGAGTGTGAGCTGGATGCCGACATTTTAAGAAAAGATCTTGCAAAAATATACCAATGGTCCCTAGACTGGCAAATGATGTTCAACGTAGATAAATGCTCAGTGATGCACATGGGTAAGAGAAATCAAGAGTTTCAGTATGAGATGGGAGGAATATTGTTGAAGACATCTGAAGAGGAAAGAGATCTGGGAGTTGTAGTACACAATAGCGGCAAACCATCAAGACAGTGTGCGGAAGCAGCAAAGCGAGCCAATAAGATTTTAGGATTGGTCAAGAGAACAATAATAAGTCGAAACCAGGAAATAATTATCAGACTATACAAATGTTTGGTAAGACCACATCTAGAATATTGTGTACAAGCTTGGAGCCCTGTTTTAAAAAAGGACATCATAGTGTTGGAGAAGGTACAAAGGAGGGCTACAAAGTTGATTAAGCATTTAAGCCAGTTACCTTACGAAGAAAGATTAAAACAATGCGGCTTAACAACTCTAGAGAAAAGGAGAAGTAGGGGTGACTTGATCGAAGCCTACAAGATAATAACAGGAAAAGAGGATTTAACACCAGCAATGTTTTTCGAACAACCACCGATTCAAAGCACTAGGGGACATAGATTCAAGCTTTTTAAAAAACAAGAAAAGACTTTAAAAAAGGCTTTTTTTAGTTCTAGAGTGGTAAACATATGGAATGACTTGGACGATGACACTGTAGCATCTGAGACTACCACATCTTTTAAAGTAGCGCTATCCAGGCATGAATACTGATTTTTTATGCAATTATTTATTTTTTATTAGTTTATTTATCAATTATTATCATTTATTTTATTTTATTCTATTTATTATTATTTTTAATTCGAAGTGGTTGTCTATAGGCGTAAAGTCTTCTAAACCACTATAATAAACGTTATCTTATCTTATCTTATTTATTTAAATATCTTATGTAATTTCGACTTAATTTAATCATTTATTATCATAATACTTGCTTTTATTATTATTATTACTGCTACTATTATTTTATCCTTTAATTAAACGTTTTTAATTATACTTATTTTATCCTCATAACTCCAGTTTTTTTTATGTACGTTAATTTAATTACATTGTCTAAATTTGATTATTTTTATTAATATCCTTCTATTGAGATAATTTCTTGAGGATATTAGTTTATTTGTATATTTAGTTATTACATGTTTTCTTATCTTTTGCCTCCTTTTACGCGATCGTATTTACAGACTCTGAAGATGGCGAAAGCCGAAACGGCACGTAAGTCTGAAATAAAGAAAGTTTTAAATGTTAATACTTTTCTTAATACGTGTTGCAGTAAACAAAAAACGTTGTTCCGAAATATTGAGAAAGTATCTATAAAACTCATAGCGGCTAAATGGAGACTTATTTTTAATCGAGCTTGTCTTAAAGAAAATCTTATGCCATCTTACATTATTAATATATATATATATATATATATATATATATATATATATATATATATATATATATATATATATATATATATATATAGATGCTACAGGAGTAAAAATTAGTATTTGGTTTCTACTCCAGAAATAATGATATACGTGTTTTACCATTTTTTGAAAATTTGGTTTCCAGGACTTCAAATATGGGGTGGAAAATAGGGTTACTTGGTTTTTAAAGTAACTGCTACTCAAAAACTGTAGATGCTACAAAAGTAAAATTATTATTTAGTTTCTACTCTAAAAATAATGATATACTTGTTTCACCATTTTTTGAAAATTTTGTTTCCAGGACCTCAAATGTGAAGTGAAAAAAGAGTTATTTGATTTAAAAATAACTGCTACTCAAAAACTGTAGGTGCTACAGATGTGAAAATTAGTATTTTGAGGTTTTGTGCCGGTTAAAAGTAGATGAGTTCAGTTTATCACCGGACGGACGGGCCAAGCCGTTATTTTAGGGTCTTCATACGGCCCTGCCCAAACCTTAAATCAAGGTGGGACGGACCGAGATTTTTAACCAAGTATATAGACCTTTTAGTGATTTTAGGGTGTTCAGACGGGCAGGGCTAAACCTGAAATCAAGGTGGGCCGAAGTTTTTCATCAAGTATATAGAACTTCTAAGCCTGTAAAAACGGGCCGGGCCCATATTAGACGGGCCGTGCCGGGCCGTGCCGTGGCCAGGAATTTCGGTTTTTGAAACGGGCTGGGCCAAGTTGTCGACGGGCCGAGCCGAGACCTAAAAAATTGATCCGTGCAGTACTCTACTATGTATGCACGGTTCAAATTCTCTAATTTCTTGCGAGCGAAGCCGCTACGGGCATTGCTTGTATACATCTACATATATATATATATATATATATATATATATATATATATATATATTAGCTTTGTTTTTCCTATGAATAAAGTTCAGATGTCGTGTATACTGAAATTCTTTAATAACTAATTATTGCACTCTTTAATTTTCACATCATTTGAATTTATATAAAATACGTTAGTAAATTGAGAATTTAAACACAATAAAAAATTTTATTAAATTTGCTTATATATAAATTTTTTTTCTATGGTTATCAAATGTCATTTTGTTTTTGTTGACTATTTTTATAATAACGGGCGCCGTATTTTAAAACTTCCGTCATTTTTGACGGGCTATCTCTAGTTAACATATAGTAAGAAAATGAACACTAAAAGCAAGAAGTATAGAAGTTAAAGTAAGTTTGATTAAAATGAAACTGTATTGTGTATGATATACAATAAAATATTTATTAAGACATAATGTTATTGAGAATACAGGTAAAGATTAAATTAAATTTACTAAAATAAAGTATAAATGCATTGTGATAGAGTATGTATAAAAGAAACGGGTATAAAATACAGATGGGATGAACTCACTCGAACAAAGCGTAAAACCGTCGAGAAATTTGACTAGCTAGATTTTCAACGAGAACTAAAACGCGAAGTTAAATGTAAACTACGAAAAGTAATATTATCCCAATTTGTCAGATGCAAAAACGTAAGCGTGTCGTCCGCGTGCGCAGGTTCAGCGTTATCATGTAGCGGAGCCGCCCGATTAACGCCGACAGAGAGATCGCAAGCGTCGACACGGACATGGATGCCGCCATCACTCGATCGAAGGCTTACATCATGATTAGGCTGAGGGACTAATATAACTGGGAAGCCATCGGACAATGAGTCTGTGTTTGCACCAGTGCAAGATGTGTTCGTGGAAACTCTGCAACCGAGCCGAGAGCCGATCGGATCTCTGACCAAACGTTCGTCGACGGGAGGGAAAGTCGATTGCAGTGATGATGCGACGCGACCAGGAGAAAAGTCGATAATACTAACGGTGCCTCGGGGACCGAGGAAGTCCTCAGATGTCGAGAGGACAGCATCTTTATAAATTAAAGTAACAGGAGAATGAACAGATTCGGCTCGCCATAACTGTAGCCAGATGTAAAAGATAATCTGTTGTTCTCCTGAGTTTCTTGGGGGTTCTCGCAATGATCGAAAGACGCGGGACGCGAAAGGCATTTAACGGATTGACTTGCAAGATGGTTATTGGTGCCTCGGGAACCAAAGACGTCCATGGATGTCGAAAGGGCAGCATCTTTATAAATTAAAGCAACTGGAGAATGAGCGGATTTCAGACCGATGGTTAACTTTTCCTGTCTAGTTTCTTGTTTGGACCGATGGTTAACTTGTTTGAAGTCAAACAACGACCGATATTATCTGAGCAACCAAAAAGCTGCAAAGTATGCTGAAATGCGTTATCTTGAACGTTGATCGCAGGTCGTTTTCTCTGTATGAAGAGGGCTTCTTCAATTTTTAATCTTGTAGGGTCGTTGTTGTAGGAAAGAATTCTTGTATTTGAATCCAAGATTAATCTTGTTGGTTCGGTTTTATGCAGGTTTTGAAGATGTGCTCTTATACTGCCTCCCTGGATATGCATCGTGAGTCGTCTTGCTCAGAGGTGTCCGTGGGTCCATTTTGAACGACCCGACCCAGCCCAATCCACCAAATTACATATCCAACCCAACCCAACCCACCACAAGATAGAAATTAATGACCCAACACAATCCAACAAAAAAAATTCGGAAAACATGTATATAGCGTGTACAATTTTTTATAATATATCTAGAGTAGCTAAGAATGCCCGTATGCATAGCCCATCTAACAAGTTCAACTGATTCGACTTTTTCCGCAGATAAGCTTGACCTTATGTCAGTTATTGTGTGTACCACAGAAGAAAAGTCAGGCTCAGACTGAGCTGAACGCACTGAAATGCAAAATATACAATGTGCCAATTCGGAAAAAACAGAAGATTTGTTGCTATGCTGTTTCCAAACTAGAAGAAGTCCATTATGTGAGCTTGGCACTTGCATTGCCTTGTACGTTGCTAAATCATTTTTGCCTGAGTGCACTACAGCAACAGTTTACACTCTAGATGCAGACATGCCTCGAAGGCTGGCAAACGGATTAATGCGGACTCTTTTTGAAGATGGTTCACTTTCCGTTTTGATGACGTTCTAAAATAATAAACACAAGTTTAACAACATAAAAACAAGGTAAATCAAATAAGAAGTGAAAACCAAATAAAAGATACTGGGAGATAGATAATTATCATTAAGAAAAAATACAAATAGTGGCTAAACATTATTTAATTAAGAACCTGAACTGACTAGCTTCTTCTGTTTCAACAGTATTTTCTTTATTTAAAAGATCCATCACCACATTCGAATCTTGAATAATCCAGCTTTCAAGATCATTTCCAAGTTTCCTCTTGAAGCCGTCCTCACTTTTTGTTTTATGCGGCACACAGTCTAACTGCCTGAAAGATGGATCGAGGAATGTGCTAATAATAATATTACTAATAAGCATATCATATTTCTAAAACTAAAAAATATTTTTTAATAAACTTTCCATTTTTTTTTACAAATTTTCAAGTCGACCCAACACACCTCAAGTTGAAAATTTTTGACCCAACCCAACCCAGCCCGACCCATGGGTCAACCCAATCCATGGACAGCTCTGGTTATGCTAGTGTAGTCCGAGTATGGCCGATATAAGTCTGAGTTGCGGAAATGCAGAATGGGCAACGAAATTAGTAGACAACAATTGTTCTTTTAAGGAACTTTTTGTCGCGCTATTAACGGCGACGAGTTGATGCTCCTTAGTGTACTTGTAATAAATTTGCAGCCTAAGTTGGCAGCTATCAGGACAAGTGACGGAGACGTTATCGTTTATTAATGATGTAAGAATTTGTTCGTCCAATTTGTAATTTTTGTGCATTTGGGCCTCGTAAAATAGCGAAATTATAGATTTATTATGGACTATATTAGGTTGTGGTACGGTATCTGATACTGGCGCAATGGAAGATTTCGTTAGGTTAGTGCTTTTTATTGAAAAAACTAGCGGGGGCACCCGGCGTTGCCCGGGGTTTTTAGAGGTTTACCTAATGCTTTTCTTTTTCGCTCCCGTTTCCTTCCCGCTTGCGCTACCGCTCCCGGTCGTTATCCGTTCCCTGTCGCTTTCCCGCTCATTTTTTCGCTCTCAGTTCTTTAGTATATGTCATCGACATATCCAGCGTAGATGTGTGGCTTTGTTATAACTCCGTCGAAAACTAGTTTTTCGAGGTGGCCCATGTAAAACTCGGCGATAGAAGGACCGACCGGGGGGCCCATTGCTACGCCGTCGGTTTGGAGGTATAAATTGCCATTTGGGTGTCGGAAAGGTGCGTCAACTGTGCAGATCCGAAGAAGATCGCACAGGACTGTACGTTCTATTTTTGGTGGAGACTTACTATTGTCGTAGACGTAGTTCAATATAATTTTGATCGTTTCGGCGACCGGCACATTTGTAAATAAGCTCTCGGCGTCCAAGTAGCAATAACACCTGGCGTGAATGTAGATATTTAAATCAAATCGATGAGGTCGAACGTCGATGAAAGACTGTAAGAATGTGGACGATAAGGAAAAATGATGGAGTTAATTGTTTTGGCCAGTTCGTATGTCAAAGTGGGGCATTGAGAAATTATGGGCCGAAAAGGCATGTCATTTTTATGAGTTTTGACGTTGCCGTATAGGTAAGCTGGACTGTATTCGCCGACGATCAGGTGTATTTAAAAATAAGAATCGAGATATTGATTGGTTTAAGCGATGAGTTTATTCGCTTTAATCATTATGTCGTTAGTCGGGTTATATGTAACTTTCCGAAACTTTGATGTGTCAGAAATAATTGAATTCAGCTTATTGAAATAATTGGATTTGTCCATTATTACGTAGGTATTAGATTCGTAGGATTGTGTTATCGTTATTTTTTACAGACTTAGCTGCGCTTAAAAATCTTTGTGGCAGAAATCTTTGTTTGCTGATTCGATGCGTAAAACCCTTTCGAGACAATTTTGACCAAAATCCGTCGTGACATGTCACTACGGAGTTATCTGCTTGTTTTTTAATTTTTCTATGTAGTAGTTCAAGTTCGGTTTGCTTGACGAGTGGTGAATAATCAGATTGAACGTGACATCGGTAACCCATCTGCAAAACTTCTATTTCGTCCTTCGTTGGCTGGTAGGTGGAATTATTAATGTAATGTGAGATTTCTTCTTTCAGCAGAAATTTCCCTCCGTAGAGTTTCACAAGTTTATCAACGATCGCTGAACGCTTCTTTTTGTCAAGTCTACTGTACAGCCGGTCGAGGTGTATGTACAAAGCCTGAACGTCGCTTGAAACGAATTGCTCAGCTAGTGCGTTTCTTTCCTTCGTGTACGTTTTTTGAAGTAATTCAAGCTTTTTTGGCAGATTTATATTCAGACGAGACTACAGTTTCAACTGTAGTTGCCGGGTCTTTATATAAATTTGCTAAGCTAGAGCTGATATACTTATATTTTTTGGCGTATCTTGGCGTTAAATCTTCTTACAGAAATGCTTCGTTAAAGACAACTGCCCATTTTGTGTTAATTATTTTTTGAACAATTGACTCCAAATGACAAATTAGAGACTTGTTTTCGCTGTAAAACTCTTTAATAAGTGTAAAACCACTGGGCTTACTGCGCAGTTTCGGCTTGAAAGCCATCATCAGAGCCCTATTTTGAAAAAAATGTTACAAATAAAGAAAAAAAACGATTCAAGACTAAACATCAAAACTGAATACCGAATGTATATAGCAAAATAAATTAAGATATAATAAGAAAATGAACACTAAAAGCAAAAAGTATAGAAGTTAAAGTAAGTTTGATTAAAATGAAACTGTATTGTGTATGATATACAAAAATTATTTATTAAGACATAATGTTATTGTGAATACAGGTAAAGATAAAATTAAATTTACTAAAATAAAGTTATAAATGCATTGAGATAATATATATAAAAGAAACGGGTATAAAATACAGATGTGATAAACTCACTCCAACAAAGCGTAAAACCAACGAGAAATTCGACCAGCTAGACTTTCAACGAGAACTAAAACGCAAAGTTAAATGTAGACAAGTCATGGCCAGCTATGCGTATGAATGGATAGCTGAAGGGAAAGATAGTAAATAAACTAACGTAAAATATTGAAATGACAAAATGCGGCAAAGGGAGAGCAAGGGGGAACGAGAGAGCAAACGGGAACGGGAGAGCAAGCGGGGAAGGAAACGGGAGCATGAGCGAAGAACGATAGAAAAACTTTCAAAAACCCCGGGCATTGTACACTCGATTGCTCTTCAAAATTGATTTTTTTAAATTTTGTTAATTCTATTCATTAAACTTTTAATAAAAAAGCCAAAATAATTTATAAGGCAGAACAACGTTTATTGGGTCAGCTAGTTTATATATATATATATATATATATATATATATATATATATATATATATATAGTACCAGACGTTTGTGTTTCAAAGGTTATAGATAATGTATGTGATTCTTCTTCCAGTCACGTCCTTGAAGTTGACTGTAATTCCGTTGGTAAAGTCTTTTACATATATATATATATATATATATATATAATAAAGTCTTATATATATATATATATATATATAATAAAGTCTTTTATATATATATATATATATATATATATATATATATATAAAAGACTTTACTAGGAATCGAGCCCACGTGTCTACGGCAACACCACCTCGCCTAAATGCATGCGCTCTTACCAACTGAGCCACCGACCATCACCAAAAAATGATGGCTAGAAGTCTCAGTCTTTCGGAGCTACTTAACATTAGACTACGACTATGATAGGCTCAGAACTCCTTACTTCGGCTCGACTCGACAGCTAGTCTGCTGCCAGATAGGTAATTTTTTTGAAATATATATATATATATACATTAAGCACTAATTACTGCTCAGGGTAGAACAAGAGTGCTCACTGGAAGAGCTTATTGAAGAATGTGAAAGGATAAAACTGTTACATACAGAACAAATGATGATTTCAGAAACCTTAGTTAGTAAGGGAATCACTATTCAGAAAGATCACCTAAAAAATTTTCCAGCCAAGAACTCCGGGGTTCACCCGTAAACAAAAATGTTTGTTTTCGCTGTGGAAAACTGGGACATTTTGCTGCCAACTGCAGAACTGATGATAAAAGTCCCAAAAGACTTTTCAGTAGAAAGAGAAGTCCAAGCTTAAGGAGGAGTCCAAGTCTGTCGTATAGACGACACGAAATACGGCAAGTCAAGACAATTCCCAGCAAGCGAACAATTATAGCAGCCAATAGAAGATACGCCACGGTGAAATTTGGTGATGTCGAAATTAGGATACAACTGGACTCCGGAGCCGATGTCACAATCATCAGTACAAAAACTTGGGTGAAGATTGGTTCACCAAGGCTGGATAAGGCAACAACAAAAATTGGTGCTGCAAACGGTACTGAAATTCAAGTACTAGGTGAATTTCAAACCAAATTTTCGTGCGTAGGATTCACAGGCAATGGACGCTGTTTTGTGGCCAAAAATACAACACAACTTCTAGGAATTGAATGGATGGATCAACTTCCACCAATGATAAAAGCGTTTGATGCAATCTGTTGTTCTATTGCAGAAAAGCCTTCGCAGGAAGAAAACAGTTTAGCTGTTCGTTTACAAACCGAGTTTCCAAATGTTTTCAAAGAAGAATTGGGCTCTTGCAGTAAAAAGAAGGCAAGATTGCTCCTTAAGTCAGAGTCTCAGCCAAAATTTTGCAGACCACGAAAAATACCTTTTGCTTACGAAGAAATAACCATTAGGGAACTTGAAGGACTAGTCAATGAAGGAGTTCTTAAAAGAGTTGAATACAGTCACTGGGCGGCACCGATTGTGGTTGTTCCAAAGAAAAGCGGAACGGTGCGCATCTGTGCTGATTTTAAAACAGGCCTTAACAAAGCGCTTGAGATGCACCAACATCCACTTCCAGCACCAGATGAAATTTTTTAAAAATTAAACCAAGAAGCTTGGTTTACTCAAGTAGATTTTGCTGATGCATATCTACAGTTGGAAATGGACGAATCGTCAAAAGAGCTCGTTACGATCAACACTCCTAAAGGTCTATATCAGTACCAGAGACTTCCCTTTGGAGTAAAAAGTGCACCAGGTATTTTCCAGGAAACAATGGATCAGGGTTAAAAGGTTGTGCGGCTTACCTGGACTATGTAATTGTGACCGGCACAACATTGGAAGAACACAATATGAATGTTTTTCAACTATTCAAACGGATTTCAGATTTTGGATTTAGAGTCAAGATGGACTTTTGCCAAGAAGGAGATTAAATTTTTAGGTCATATTATCAGCAAAGAAGGCCAAAAACCAGACCAAGAAAAAATAACAGCAATTGTAGAAATGCCCCCACCAAAAGACAGAAAACAGTTAAAATCGTTTTTGGGTATGGTTAGTTACTATTCTGTTTTTGTACCAAAGATGAGACAAATGAGAGGCCCACTAGATGACTTGGAAAAAAATGAGACGTTTGAATGGTTAAGGGTACACCAGGAATCTTTCACAAGTCTTAAGAAAGTGTTACAATCAAATTTATTGCTGACGCATTATGATCCCAAAAGAGACATCGTATTAGCTGCTGATGCATGTGAATACGGAATTGGAGCAGTGATTTCACACCGATTTCTTAATGGAACAGAAAAAGCAGTCGCTCATGCAGGCCGTGCACTGACCCAAGCAGAAAAGAAATACGGCCAATAGAAAAAGAAGCTTTAGCCCTAGTTTTTGCAGTAAGAAAATTCCATAGATTTGTTTATGGAAGGCGGTTTAGGCTATTGACCGATCACAAACCTCTCTTGTCAGTATTTGGTTCAAAGAAATGAATATCTGCACACGCTGCAAATAGACTGCAGAGATGGGAACTGATACTCTTAGCTTATGATTTTGAGATCGAATATCGACGAACAGCAAATTTTGGTCAAGCTGATGCCTTATCATGACTCATTGATTCCAAAAAAACAACAGGAAATGAGGATTTGATAATAGCAGGTGTAAACGAAGACATCACAATGATACAAGAGGATACGATGAGACATGATACGATGACCTGTTAGTAAGAAAGATATTCAAATTATGACAGAAGAAGACTCTGAACTCAGAGAGTTAAGTAAGATCATTAAAAAGGGATGTTGGCCAAACGTTAAACCTGGATCAGCCAATATAATATAACCCGACAACGTACACAAGTTTATAAACAGAGTAAAAGTAAATCCCAAAATAAAACCAAAGGAGAAGATAAGGGGTAGTAACACTAAACAATATGAAATAAAACGAAACTGGATTTAAAATAAATTAAATTAAATAAAGGTTCTAATAAAGAATAAATTATAAACAGATAAAATCAAATTAAACTAATACAGACAAACTACAACACATTCAAAACTTTCCCCATATATATTAAAACCTATATTTATATTAATGTATAGAGGCTACTTACCAAATCTATCAGCGCTAAAGAGCTAGGATTTTTATCATGATTTTAAATTGTGGTATCAGTTTGAGTAAACTTTAATTTTGTGCATTTCACATAGCAGGGATAAGGTCTTTTTTATCCGTTAATCATTATCATCACTTGTTTAAAACCTTGGATTTGGCTGTTATCTTTCTAATTACATAAATAAAATCTAAAAGCTCTCGGTTACGCAATTTGAATCGGCTGTTTAGTGGTGTTCTATCTGATTACGTAAGTAAAGAGTGTGGACACTCGATTACGTAACTTGAATTTATTAATATGCAATATTACGCAACCTCATAGACTATCACAACCGTCATTTGTCAAGTTTATTTCCTTCTTTAATCGTTGATAAAAATCTGAACAGCAAATGCTACTTTTCTTTCATTTCCTTCTTATATTTCTGGGGTGTTGTTATACAAGAAGTAGAAACAGCACAGAAGTACATGCAAAAACCAGGTTTTACTCGGACATGGTTGCAACAAAACTAAGAGCTTTGTAGATCTTTTTGGAAGAGCAGCGTACAAAGGTTGTTGACAACGACATCCAGCAGGCACTGAAGAACTTGATAGCTCTACGGATAAAAGAATCGTAAAAAAGAGAAAAATGCCAGGAGAAGAAGCAAGAGATGCTGGTGTAAACGTAGAGGAATAAGCTTTCTAGCGATTCGTAACGTTAAAGTCGAAGTTATTTATAACACAATATTTCTCGAATTTATTTTAACTTTATTATTCTTCCTTGAATATAATCTTTTTCTTGACTCTAAACTGAATTATCTCACTTTGTAGAAGTTAGCCCGGTTCTGACAAATCTTTTGATAATTCCAATTTCTCTCCCCAAAACACCTCATTTTCTTATTGAAGACCACAAAAAGGAAAAAGACCAATAACAATTACATATACATATATATATATATATATATATATATATATATATATACACATATATATATATATACATATATATACATACATATACATATACCCATCCATGTATATATACACTCAAACACACATATACATATATATACACTAATGATACAAAAATTATACGCACACACAATGTCACAGGAGCACAAATATACATATATACATACATATACATACATATATACGTACATATATATATACACACATATACACACATATACATACAGATACATACATACATAAATGACTATTGTTTCAACACATCCAAAATATGCACACATAATAAAATAAAATAAACAAATATTATGAAAATACGTAAGATGAATCATCTTCATCTTACAGCTGGATTGTCATGGCAGCATGAGACCAAGGGAGCAATGTTAGAGTGTCTGGACCGTTTTTATATTGATATTGGGCTGGATACCAGAGGAAAAGCAGTGAATGACATTTTGCTGACTTTTGTGTTGTTCATCCAGACCATATTATTTGTGCTTACGACGAAGAAATACATTTGTCTGTTACCAAGCTCACAGCCGTGTACGATGAGCTGTCTGAAGAAGACCTTTGTTTAAAAATTTTCCGTTTAAGGCGACACCTACAAGCAGCTTAAATAAACTTAGAAGAAGCTAAGCACTGGCCTGTACAGCGGTTTCTACAGTTTATTATCAAGTGGGACTTTGTTGAGTCATTGTCATATCTTACACTGACTCTAGGATTTTTTCTGACATGTGTTTCTGTGGCATCGTGTGAAAGAAGTTTCTCCAAAATGAAACTTATGAAGAATTACTTCCGTTCCACCATGAGCCAGTCGAGATTGTTGAATCTGGTTGATTTGTCCATTGAAAACAAGCTTACGAGACAGATAGATCTTGACGATGTCATTGACCTGTTTGCCACAATGAAAACAAAAAGACATTCATTCTAGGACTATAGTCGAAGAACATTCTTTTGTTTTGTGCATTGCCATTGCCGTATTTTGTAATTAGATGTTCTGAAAGTAAACAGTTGCATTTAAAAAATTTTTGGATTTGAACCCTTTATCTTGCAGATTTGAATAATATCTTAGATCGAACATGTAAGCAGTAACGTTCCGGTCAGTAAAGTACTAAGTAGACTAGCAAAGGTAGAGCATGTATAATAATTTAACTTCAGCTAACCATTCAGAATAGGTTAAAGGTTAAAGGGGGGGCTCATTGTGGTGACATTTCAGCGGACCACGCCGGGTGACGTTTACCTTAGCTACGCCACTGCAAGTACAACCGGTGAATTCCATGGACTTTTGGATGGTTCAATAACTCCATGCTTCTTCATTTCCTCCAGCATCTTTCTTGCTTTTTCTCACTGCCTTCGTGGCAGTTGGCGAATGGGCTTTGTATTACCAGTTCGAATTCGGTGTTCATCGATATTTGTTTCTCCATTGTCTTCTTTGTCAATAGCTGTTATATCACAATACTCTTCAATCAACTTTCCGCTTTGTCATAGTCCATTGGTTTTAATGAAGTTTTAGCAGCTTCAAGCAGTGCCTGAATTTGCGAGTACTTCATTCTCTTTTTATTATTATTTTTACCAATCGGCATGTTACATGCCAATATGTGATCGACTTGGTCTGCATATTGCAATTTCGTCACCTTTTGTTAGTTTTTTGTTAGTTTGTCAAATTCTGTAACATTCATAACCATGATTGGCACGTAGTTTCTTGACTCCGTTCGTACCAGTGTTTTTCCGATCATTAGTCTATTTTTTTCAACTCCGTACAGGGTCTCGATCAACCCAACAACTCTTGAGTTTTTATCGTTTTCTATTCTTGCCCAAACTAAAGATTTCGACTGAGCAGGTACAATGATGCTCTTTATAATCAATACTCGCTTTACCGAAATCGTTTCGCTTTTATAGCAAACAGATATTTCCATATCCCCCTGTCTAAATGTTTCCATTTTTAAGTCCACTGCAAAACCCTGTGTTCTCATACAGTCAAGCCCATGTAGACATTCTTCCTCTATGTCAGCAACCAAAAACTAATGCTGAAAAGTCTTGTTTCCCATCCTTATTTCAGTTTAAATTTTACCAACTACTGGAACAAACTCTCAAGTTGCAGTCTTTAGCCAAATGTCTTTTTCACTTTGCAAAACCTCTCCGTTTGCCAAACAAGGTTTTATAATTGAACAAAAAACCCCCGTATTAATAATAAACTTACAGTTTTTCATTCCCAATCTACTTTCCACAAAAACGTGTTCCTTTTCCAAGAACCGCAACTGGCACAACTCTGCAAGGCAAATTATTGTTTACCTTCACAGAATCTGATTTTTTCTTGTTGGATTGGATCTTTATGGGTCTCCTTGTTTGACATCATTATGCCTACAGTGATCCATTTTATCCTGTTGCCCGGGTCTAGATATCTGAAATATACAGTTTTTTTGTAGATGTCCCAGTCTTCCACAATTTTAGTAGCGTGGTGAGTTATTCCTTTTCCAGTTAATATTTTCCTCAATAACTCTCCGAACTTGATCATCCGGTTCATCTTCATCTTCGATTCCCACTTTTCTTACGTACAAAAACCATCAGATGGCTCCTCAGAGGTTTCATAATTTAATGCAAATGTTAAAGCCTCACTGGGACGAGCTATACGGGCAGCCTTAAGAGCCTTTCGGGTTTCAGAGTTCTTCAAGGCTGCTATGAATCCATCCGTAATAATTGTGTTGAGGGCATTTCGAGGGCACAAGAGGTATCCGAGATTAGCGAGTCATTCTACATCCGCTTCTAGCTGTTGCAGGCTTTCTTCGGGTTTCTGGCGTCGATTCTTAAGTTGAGCTCGGAAAAGTTCTGGCGCGTGTTTAATACCAAATCTACTCTCGAGAACTTTCACAATTGCATCGTAATCATCTCTATCTTAAATAAATTCGAGAAGCTTCAAGGCTTCTCCCCTCAGAGAAAATACCAAGTTTTCCGCCTTCTGCTGGCTGGTTAACCAGTTATTTTTCTTAGCAGCAATTTAAAATTGAGCTTTTTAGACTGACCATGACACAGTGTCATCAAAAGCAGAGTCTGGGCCTGTGCAGAACAGAGGACCATTTCTGCAAAGAACACTGGGAGCTTTTACAGATATGTCAATAGCAAATTATCTCAACATTCAGAAATATCTAGTATTTTGACCGGCAACAACGATTTTACTTCCGACCCATTAGAAATAGCAAACATCTTTAATGAGTACTTTGCAAGTGTTTTTACAATCGATGACGGAAAAAATCCCTCAGTTAACACAACGAACGAACAATAACAATAACAATAACAATAACAATAACAATAACAATAACAATAACAATAACAATAACAATAACAATAACAATAACAATAACAATACCAATAACAATAACAATGACAATGACAATGACAATGACAATGACAATGACAATGACAATGACAATGACAATGACAATGACAATGACAATGACAATGACAATGACAATGACAATGACAATGACAATGACAATGACAATGACAATGACAATGACAATGACAATGACAATGACAATGACAATGACAATGACAATGACAATGACAATGACAATGACAATAACAATAACAATAACAATAACAATAACAATAACCATAACCATAACCATAACCATAACAATAACAATAACAATAACAATAACAATAACAATAACAATAACAATAACAATAACAATAACAATAACAATAACAATAACAATAACAGTATCAATAACAATAACAATAACAATAACAATAACAATAACAATAACAATAACAATAACAATAACAATAACAATAACAATAACAATAACCATAACCATAACAATAACAATAACAATAGCAATAACAATAACAATAACAATGACAATGACAATGACAATGACAATGACAATAACAATAACAATAACAATAACAATAACAGTAACGATAACGATAACGATAACGATAACAATAACAATAACAATAACAATAGCAATAACAATAACAATAACAATGACAATGACAATGACAATGACAATGACAATAACAATAACAATAACAATAACAGTAACGATAACGATAACGATAACGATAACAATAACAATAACGATGACAATGACAATGACAATGACAATGACAATGACAATGACAATGACAATGACAATGACAATAACAATAACAATAACAATAACAATAACAATAACAATAACAATAACAATAACAATAACAATAACAATAACAATAACAATAACAATAACAATAACAATAACAATAACAATAACAATAACAATAACAATAACAATAACAATAACAATAACAATAACAATAACAATAACAATAACAATAACAATAACAATAACAATAACAATAATAATAACAATAACAATAACAATAACAATAACAATAACAATAACAATAACAATAACAATAACAATAACAATAACAATAACAATAACAATAACAATAACAATAACAATAACAATAATAATAATAATAATAATAATAATAATAATAATAATAATAATAATAATAATAATAATAATAATAATAATAATAATAATAATAATAATAATAATAATAATAATAATAATAATAATAATAATAATAATAATAATAATAATAATAATAATAATAATAATAATAATAATAATAATAATAATAATAATAATAATAATAATAATAATAATAATAATAATAATAATAATAATAATAATAATCTATATATATATAAATCTCGTGTCATAGTGTTTGAAATTGAACTCCTCCGAAACGGCTAAACCGATTTTTATAAAAATGTTTGTGTACTGGTAGTTTTGGAAGGACAATGTGGATTTTTTTTTTTGGATGCACAAGGTGGAACTGGGAAAACATTTTTCATTTCTCTAATTTTCGCCAAAATACGATCAAATAATGGCATAGCTTTGGCCGTTGCATAGTCTGGCATTGCAGCAACTTTATTGGATGGAGGCAGAACAGCTCATTCAGCACTTTAGCAATGTGCAACATAAAAGAGCAATCATCCATGGCCACAGTGCTGAATCATGAGTGGCTGGCAGAAGGAGTCATTTTTGCAGCAAAAAATGTGGATGTCAATGATTTAAATTTCAAGATACAGCAGTTGTTGCCAGGCGAATTGGTGTCATACAAATTGATTGATACAGTTTGCGATGCCAGCGAAGCCGTAAATTATTCAACAGATTTTCTGAACTCATTGGATTTGCCAGGCATGTCACCGCATCATCTACAACTTAAAGTTGGATCTCCGGTTATTCTACTTTGGAATTTGAACCCACCGCGGCTGTGCAATGGCACGCGATTAGTAATTAAAAAATTGATGAAAAACATTGTCGAAGCCAGCATTTTGAATGGCAAGTTCTGAGGCGAAAGTGTTTTGCTGCCACGGATCCCAATGATTTCTACAGAAGTGCATATTGAATTCAAATGAATTCAATTTCCAATTAGATTGGCATTCGCAATGACAATTAATAAGTCTGTTTGTGGCTTAGATTTGGGAACGCCATGTTTTTCTCAGTTTGTTTGTGTTGGCTAAGGAAGGACTGACAAAAAACATTGTACACTCGATTGCTCTTCGAGATTGATAGTTTTAAATTGACATAATTTGTACATTAAACTTTTAATAAAAAAAACTAAAATAATTTATAAGGCAAAACAACGTTTGCTGGATCAGCTAGTAATAATAATAATAATAATAATAATAATAATAATAATAATAATAATAATAATAATAATAATAATAATAATAATAATAATAATAATAATAATAATAATAATAATAATAATAATAATAATAATAATAATAATAATAATAATAATAATAATAATAATAATAATAATAATAATAATAATAATAATAATAATAATAATAATAATAATAATAATAATAATAATAATAATAATAATAATAATAATAATAATAATAATAATAATAATAATAATAATAATAATAATAATAATAATAATAATAATAATAATAATAATAATAATAATAATAATAATAATAATAATAATAATAATAATAATAATAATAATAATAATAATAATAATAATAATAATAATAATAATAATAATAATAATAATAATAATAATAATAATAATAATAATAATAATAATAATAATAATAATAAAAGTGGATTTGCCAAACCGCGAAAATGGACTTTACGAACCGTAGCGGTTCAAGAAGTCCAGTTCTGTAAATTTTTTGTTTATATTTATATGGACTTGTTGCACCGTTTTAGTGGATTTCAGGAACCGAAATCGGATTTTAGGAACCATTGGATTTTAGGCTTCGTAAACAATTCAGTGGATTTTAAAACTCTTTTTATTACAAGTTGTATATTTACTTGATATAGTAAATGTAAAATAAATTATTCTTTTTAATGTTAATAAATTTATAAAACCTAATCGATTAATTAATCAAATTACTGTTTGAAACAGCAATTTTTTGAAATAAGCAACCGAAATCATTAACGATAATGCTTTTCGGCTAGTCATTTGGCCGCGCATTTCGCCATATTATAGCGTTTTTCTCGGTTGTTAAACGAAGTAGATTTGTTTTGATGCTGAAGTTTCGAAAACTTTATAAGGTCAGTTGTTCAATAGAGTAATTTTTGTTTAAGTTTTATTGTTATAAATAGCTGTGATTTAAAAAACGTAGAATCTATTGACAGTGCGCGCACTGTAAAATAACGCGATTGGCTATTGACAGTGAGCGGTTAAGCACTGCTAATAGGCATTCGTTATTAACAGTGAGCGCACTATATTATAGCACAAAAGGCTATTTACAGTGCGCGGCAGCAATACAAATAATTTTAAAAACAAATTATATGATTTATTTATCTCAATAGAAAATAAATATTCACTTTCATCACATATTATTTCTATCGTCAAATAACTGGCAAATTCAACATTGTGAAATATTTTATTTTTTTAAGTGGGTCCCCAGCAGGTTGAAGGGGCTTTTTCAACATGTTTAAAAAAAACATCGGGAACGATATCTGGTGATTACGTTCGGTTCCAGCTATTGCCTCGGCGGTTCGTCCAGGTTGCAATCGGTAAAATTGTTACTGTGCCGGCGGCAGTCCCGTATTTCTACTTGAAAAAATCAAAGCAAAGTGAAAAATCTTTAGAATATATGTACATCTATATAAAAATCAAAACATTTGTCAAAAACCTTTAGAAAATACCTACTGAAAAAAATCAAAGTAAATTACAAAATCTTTAGAATATATGTACATCTATAAAAAAAATCAAAACATATGTTTAAAACCTTTAGAAAATATATACATCTTTATTAATTAATAGAAGAATAAATCGTTTTGGCAAAACCGACGGGACAACAGCACTTTTACCGCTTATTGCCCCGGCTGCCGGCTGGGTAATAGTTATAACTTTAGGGGTTCCGCGGTATTATTCAATGAATTGATTCGTCAGTGTTTTAAAAATTCAATCAAATATAATTTATTATTAGTTAATTTTCAATTTGTTTTATTGCATCAATTATTTTTGTGTATACTAGTAAATAGTATTAGTATAAAGTATAGTATAGTAGTATAGTCAATTAGTGGTTTAAGTTAATAGTTAACAGGGCTTAGCTATCTTGTCTTATCTTGCATTGGAAATATATTATAACCACAGAATTACCTATTTTTTATTTTTCAGTTTATTATTCATATTACAAAATTGGATATTGATGAAAATAAGTCAGAACTCTCTGAAGAAATTATTCAAAAAAACCTAAAGAAGAGAGAAGCTTCTTTAATGATAGACAAAAAGAAGAAAATAGAAAAAAGTGAAGAAAAATTTGCTTGTATGATTATTTAGCTTTGTTATTCTAATTTGTATAATTTAATTCTTGGAATAAATGTCAGTAGTCTATTTTTGGATATCACATTAATACTTTTCTTTTTTTAATAAAATTGATTAGGTTTTTTTTATTAATATTGAGTTAACATTTTCCCCATTGTGAAAAAAGTTAAAAAGGATATCGAGATACTTTATATATTTGGCAAAAAGCTATCTTTAGAAAAACTTTTTTTTTAATTCTTATGATATTCATTTTATCAAGGATGACAACATATCAGAAAAATCAGATCTCTTATTTTTAAATCCTGACAGTGAGGTAGAACTTACCTTTCTTTAAAATAACTCAATTGAATGTTCAATAGTCATAATTCATGATAATGTTAATAGGATGATGAAAAATCAGAAGAAAATGAAGTATTTACAGTACATCATCATGATAACAAGGTGAAATCACTTTATTATAGCATTTATAATGGCTTTTTATAAGTTTATTTATTCATGTATATTTTATGGCCAGAATGCAATTGATAAATATATAATGTTATGAAGTTTTCAACTGCATCAAATGTTTAGTTATTTTTGTGCAAAATCTTTTTCAATGCAAATTACATTAATATTACAACAATAAGCAAAAATTGAGGTTCAAGTGTAAGCTTTTGTGTATAATGCTTTAATTCATTTTTTCAGAAAACACAAAATCATCTTAAAAGAAAGAAAACTGCAAAGAATATGGTTAATTCAAGCGAAGCTGCAGAAATTAATTCTCTACAGTCAAATGCTATTTTGTTTAAGGATATCATAAATGACATTTATAGCACATCTACATGCCTATAACCTTTTCTTATAAATGAATGTATATTCATCGTGTATAATTTTAGTTTTTGTACACTTTTTAAGCTTCACATATAACGTTTTGTATATTTGTAAAGCTTACTGTGAAACTGTTTTTATCCATTTTTATAAGCTTCTTGTTTATTTTTTTGTACATTTTTTAGCTTAGTCTGAGTGTGTAAGCCTTTTGAAAAGTTAGTTTCAGCTTCCTTTTTAGTGTGTAAGCTTTGTGTTAAGCTTCATGTGTTGCTTTTGAGCATTTTGTTTCAACTCACCATGAAAGCTTTTGTACATTTTTTAAAACTAATTTGATTTAAATATTGCTGACTTATTTCACTAGCAAAAAGTTTTTGAACTAAGTCTTTATAATTTATGCTCTTTCTCAATTCAAAAATTATTGATGATAATATTTAATTATCTCCAGAAATTTTATCAATCACAAATTGCTTCATTCTTTGAATACTAGTTCTATGATTTGAGCAGCATCGTCAAAAGATAAAGCTGCAATAAAATTGTCTAAGACACTTTATAATCATCTAATTTTATTCATTTCAAATCACTTATCAATCAAATCCTGTTGATTAGTAATTCAATCATTAAATTTTCTTCATTTATTTTCAATTTGTTTTCATAGTATTTTATTTAATTACTTCATCACCATAGTCACAATCTTAGCTGACTTAGGTTTAGCTTTGTTTTCTATCACTCAATAGTTTTAAATTGTTTTAAAATTAGCCATTTAATTTTTTATTAATTATTGAATGCTTGAAAAATTAAAATTCTGAATCTAGAATAGGTGCAGACAAAACATTTTGCTGAACAGTTGATGCAATAAAGTTTTAGAATCCAAAAGGTTAATAGAGTGACATCTTTACCTGGTGCACATTTCATAAAATAAAAAACGGGTTTTTAAAAAATTCGAAACCCAAACTAAATCATTTAAAACTTATGAATCTAAAAAGTCAACCTTGTGATTTTCCCTCCATAGTCTACACGTCGAGTCTAGCGTTTTAAACCCCCGTGGTAGATCGGGTTGTTTTTGATAGTTTATATAGCGCCTTTTCCAGAGTTCAAAGGCGCTGTTCATGCCCCACGAAGAGAACGATTTTACCCACTAAGATTTCCGTTTACAAGAGGTACTAGGCAGTGAGTGGGAGTCGAACCGTGAAGCTCTCACATTTAAGGATAACACTCTACCAACTCAGCTAACCTAGCACCTAAAAAACATTTTATGCAATAATAAGTTAATTTCAATTGTGTTTAATTAGTTGTAATTAAAAAATCACAAATCCATGTTATTAAAACAACCATATTTAAAATATATTTGGGTCGGATCGTGTAGTGTCATCAGTGGCGTAGCGAGAGTATCTGGCGCCCGGGGGCAAGGTATAAAAAATTGTTGTCTTTTCTTTTGCTTTTTTGCGCCCCAAAGCCTGGCGCCCGGGAGCAGATGCCCCTCCCTGCCTCCCTTCGCTACGCCACAGAGTGTCACTTGTGCAGTTTGGCAAAATATAACAACTCTGATCTCATACCCATGTATTTCTCCAAAAACAAGCAAGTTAGCCATGAAATCCAGGTTTTTTCACAAATTCCTTATTACATTTATTATGATTCGGCGATTTTTCATTAAATGCAGAACTTTTTTAATGAAAGTTTTTTATAAATTTATTCATTAATTTATTAACGTTTGCATTATTGTTTTTTCAAAACTTAGATAATTTTTTAAAATAAAAAGTAAAACAAAAATTTCAGAAAATTTTTATAAAATAATATATATTAAAATTTTCAGCTTAATTGGATAACGGAAAGTTAGTTAAATTTCACTTTTAAGTTTTGCATACAAGCAAGCAAGGCCGGCGATGAAGTTTATATAGAAAAAAAATTAAAAATTGGTACTGTTTAAATGAAATTTTTGTAAATTGAAAATCTTAAAATTTAAAAGCCATGAACCAGAACCCGGTTTTTAGATAATCGTAAACTGGAACATAAGCATTTCTTAGTCATATAAGTGAAACTAAGAACTTTTATAAAGTCAAATGCATTTTTCCATCAAATATTTAAAATATGACAACCAGCAGACAAAACACAGAATTCTTTAAAAATTATTATAAAAAAGTAAAGCGGATTTTAAGCATCGTAAACATCGTGCTTTAAATTGTTTGAACCATTATAATAATGATTATTTTATTTACAGTAGCATTTGTTTTTGTTATATCTTTATTATAAGAAAACAACGCAGGTACCTACAACACTTTATTACCAATAACGAACAACTAATACGAGTCAGAACTCGAACGGAAACTAATAATACAAGTATGGCCGCCAACTCGCAATGATGTCCGCGTCCATAGATATAATAATAATTTAATAATTAATGTCCATGGATCTAACACCTCCCTTCAGTTAGGACTTAGATGATACTTCTTTACTCTTGTATCCATGATGAGCCTCTTTGGTCGTTTGCGAAGTCTGTTGGGTCTCATTGTCGGGAGCGTGTGATTGTTTCGATCTACCATTGTGCTTGGCGTATCTATTTTCTGGTTGTTAATCTGTTTCGTAAATGGCAGATCAAACGTGTCGAAAAGTGTGCTGTGATTTTCTATCCTGGGGCGTATCTGATTTATGTGTCGTTTGCAAACGATGTTTTCAACCAACACTTGGTACACGACCCGTCCCTCTCTCTTTAAAATTTTACCTGGCACCCAAGGTGGTCGATTTGGACGAAAATCCCTTACATACACGGTTTCATCTTTATGGAAACTCTTCCGAGGCTCAGCCTCTTTTTCTTTATTTGTTTGGGCGTGTAGTTGTTCTAAAATTGTTCTTGGTTTGAACCCCAAGAGATTTTCTGCTGGTGCTTTACCTTGTGGTGCTGCTGGACAGGGTGTTGTTCTATATGTAAACAGGACAGTTTGAAGAGCCTCTGCTGGTGGTTCTTCTCCTTTTAGTTTTTTTAGTGCCCTTTTGAAGGTGTCAACGAAACGTTCTGCTTGGCCATTAGATTGAGTGTGGTATGGTGGAGATCGAAGGTGTACAATGTTATATTTTCTGCAGAAATCTTCAAAATTTGTGGATGTAAATTGAGTGCCATTGTCGGAAACCAATGTTTTAGGGTAGCCGAATCTGGAAAAGATCTTTTGTAGTTCCAGTATTGTTGCTTGTGTTGATGCGCTCTGCATTTCGACTACCTCCGGCCATTTGCTAAAAGAATCTACTAGGATCATATACATCTTACCTTCTACTGGTCCTGCAAAATCCACATGCAGTCTTTCCCATGGCTTGGTTGTTGGAGTCCAGTTGCAAGGAGTTTCATGGCTTGGACTTTTTGCTGCCATTTGACATTGGGTGCATCTTCTTACTAACATTTCGATGTCATTGTTTATGCCTTGCCAATGCACGTGTTCTCTTGCGAGTGATTTCATTCGACAAATTCCTGGGTGACCTTTGTGAAGCATCTGTAACACGCGTTCTTGTAAACTGTCAGGAACAACTATTCTTTCTCCGAACATGATGCATCCATTCTGTATGGATAATTCAGATTTCAATGTGCACAACTGGGAAATGTGTTTTGAAGGTTTCTTTGGCCAGCTTCCTGTTTGTAAGTTTTGGTGGATGAGTTGTAGCTTTTCGTCATTTGTTGTTGCTGTGCAAATCTCTGGGTGACTAACAGGAAGTGCATTAATAGTTCTTATGAATGAAGCATCGACATCTTTGTTTATTTTGGCTATCACTTTGTCTACCTCTGTTGTGTTCTGATCCGCTATCAGTCGTGATAGTGAATCTGCATGACCAAAGGATGTCGTACTTCTGTATTCAATTTTAAAGTCATATGATCTCAATGTGAGGGCCCAGCGTTGGAGACGGTTTGCTCTGAACGTTGGAATTCCTGCCTTATTTCCGAAGACTGCAAGAAGAGGTTTATGGTCGGTCAACAATGTGAATGGTCTGCCATATATGTACCTGTGAAATTTTTGAGTTGCAAAAATGATGGCAAGCGCTTCCTTTTCTATTTGGCCATATTTCTTTTCGGCAACTGTGAGACTGCGACTTGCGTGTGTTATAGCTTTTTCTGATCCGTCGGAATATCTGTGGTAGAGCACTGCTCCTATTCCGTCTGCAGCCAGGACGACACTTTGTTTCTCATCGTAGTGTGTTAGTAGGAGATCTGATGTCAAAATCTGCTTCGTTTTGTCAAATGCTTTCTGACATTCTGGTGACCAGTAGAACTTTGTGTTCTTTTTAAGTAGCTCATCAAGTGGTGCTCTAAGTGAACGCATTTCCGAAACAAATGTTGCATAATAATTTATCAACCCCAAAAATGAACGAACTTGAGTGATGTCTTTTGGAATTGGCATATCTTGGATGACCTTCACTTTCTTTGGATCAGGTTGACGTCCCTTGCTTGAGATGACATGTCCCAGGTATGTGATTTGGGGCATGCTAAAGTTGCATTTCTCAACTTTTAATCGAAAACCATATTCTTGGATTCTAGTGATGAGTGCTTTCAGGTTGTCATTGTGTTCTTCGATTGTTGCACCTGTAACAATCACATCATCCAAGTACGCTGTCACTCCTTCTAGACCTGCGATCATTGTATCCATTATCTGTTGAAAAATACCAGGGGCTGACTTTACTCCAAAAGGAAGACGGTTGAATGTGTATAGCCCCTTATGTGTGTTGATGGTGAGTAGTTCTCTGGAGTGTTCATCAACTTCTACCTGTAAATAAGCCTCGGCAAAATCAATTTGAGAAAAAATTTTACCACCATTCAGTTTAGTGAAAATTTCTTCAGCTGTTGGGAGTGGGTGTTGGTGTAGCATCAGTGCATCATTCAAACCTGTTGAGAAGTCAGCACAGAGTCTAATCTTTCCATTCGTTTTCTTCACGACTACAATCGGTGCTGTCCATTGTGAGTGGTTCACAGGAGTGATGACCCCTAGTTGTTGTAATCGGTTTAACTCTTCTTCAATTACGGTTTTAGCTGCAAAAGGCACAGAGCGTCGGCCTTTAAATATCGGTTGTTTCCCTGGGTTGACTTGTAATGTTGCTTTTGTTTTAGTGCAGCATCCTAACTCGGCTTTGAAAACATCTGAAAACCGAGTTTTGAGTTCTTCTATCAGGATTTTTCTCTTGCTATCCAAGTCGTCATTTGTAACCGTTTGGATCATGAACTTCTTGGCAAACAGTTTGAACTCTGGAAGATGTTCAATCCAAGGAAAGCCGAGAAGATCGTTGGTGTTTGTGACATGGCAGATGCCATGTCCATGATAAACTTTATGTGCATCATCTATGATGGCAAACGGTGTCGCAAACTGTCCGTCAATATGAAGTGGTTCACCATTAGCAACTTTATATTCGCCTTCGACTGGTGAGAGTTGTGGACATCCGAGGTTCTTCCATGTTTGCCGGGAGACCAAAGTGATGTCAGCACCAGTGTCCAGTTGCAAACGAGCATCGTAGTCTCCAATTTTGACACGAACAAACCTTTGTGTGTTTTCTTGTGTACTTGCTACTGCGGAGATCGTGTGCTGACGGTGCGATTTCTTCCAGTGTTTCTTATGCTGCTGTTGTTGTGTTGTTTGTCTTGGGCAATCACTCTTCCAGTGATTTCCGTTGCAAATGGGGCAAGGGCTGGGTGGACTTTTCTTGTGTGGTGATGGTTTAAAAGATGAGCGACTGTGTTGGTGATTGTGACTCCTGACGGCACTGATGTTTTGGTGCATGACTGTTGGCTGTTCCAGAAGTTTGGCATCTTCTTTTACTGTTTTTAACGCATGATAATCTTGAACCAGCTCTTTGAATGTTACTGATTCGTTGTCGTCCATTCGTCGGAGGAAACGCATTCGGTAGTCGGCTAGTTCAGGTGCTTGGAACGCAAAAACTAAAGCCAGACATTTGAATGTGTCGTCAGTGATTTTGTTTACCTCCGCCTCTTCGCAGTTTGCGTTCAATAGATTAGCAAAAGAATTGAAATCATCACTAGGGTTGAAAATTTGTCTAAAACACTCAAACCTTTTTCTGAGAAGACTCTTCTGAGGAGAAAATATCTTTTTCATAGTAGTGACTGTTTCTTGCCAACTGAGGTCGTTTGGAGTTTGTGGGCTGATGTGCGTGTTGAACGTTTTGTATGAGTCGTCATCCAGTAATGATACCAGCATTTTGGTTTTTGTTCTTTCGTCTAGCTGTTGGTCGTCGATGAGGTCGTTGAAACGACGAAACCACAAATCGAAAGAATTTGTTTTCTCCGGGTTGTATGTGAATTTGTCCATCCTTTGCAGAACGTTTTGAAACAAATTATTGCTTGATGTGCGTGTTGAGTCCCTGCCTTGCATCGCCTCCAGCATCTTCATCAGGACTAATTGTTGGCCCGAGAGTTGCTTTACTAACGCTGTGAAGTCTGAAGTTGCCATTTCCTCGTCGCCAATTTGTTATATCTTTATTATAAGAAAACAACGCAGGTACCTACAACACTTTATTACCAATAACGAACAACTAATACGAGTCAGAACCACTGATCTCTATAATATAACTGGATTGCGCTTAGAGCTGCCTGGGAGTCGCCGCTGGTCGCCATTTTGGAAGGCCAACTATCTGATGCTATTGACGGAATCTTTTTAGAAGTTTTACTATACTAAATAGACTCAAAACTTTTCGAGTCATACAGTTTCTTGAACAAACTATTCTGTACTTGCTAAACTAGCTAGCTAAACCATAGCGGAGCGATTTTCTTGCGGTGATCTGCAGCGCGTTTCATCTGTGTGACTGCCAAATCTTTTGCATGTGTTACCGAATAACTATTATAATGACCGTAGTAAAAAAATGTTAAAAATACCGAATAACTAAATAACAAATTTTATTTTCAAGTAAAATAGTTAAGTTTAATTAAAACCCCCTAATTGTTCGTATATCATGCGACGACCGACGTAAACACGACGGCTGGATTGGTAACATGGCGGCAAACTGGCGACAACATTTCTATTGAAATAATGGGCTAAGCGCAATCCAGTTATATTATAGAGATCAGTGGTCAGAACTCGAACGGAAACTAATAATACAAGTATGGCCGCCAACTCGCAATGATGTCCGCGTCCATAGATATAATAATAATTTAATAATTAATGTCCATGGATCTAACAGTTTTTCATGTAGGTACTACTGATCAATGAAGCAAAACAATTATGTAAATTTGTTTTTTTTTCAAAATAGCATTTATAGCAGAAAACTGCAATTCAAATTATTGGATTTACGGAACCATTTTAGCCATTTCATTTTACTATCAAATTACTGGAATATAACGATTGTATTCAAATTTTTTTTAAATATTCATTTAATATACATAATAAAGTTTTAGTTAATCCTTTAAAATAATTAATTTAGTATATTTTAGTGTTTTAGTATAGGCGTAAACGCTTTTTGTAGTTTCGAGATTAAGGTCCGCACAGAAGTAACATCAAACTACTCGAAAATTTTAACAATTTTTTTTCTTCAAAAATAATAGCTGAAATAACTAATAATAACTTAGATATTGTTATAATAGTGAATAATAAGATTTTGTACAGAAGATTTTCACTTATTATTGCGGCAATTCTTAACAAAACTGAGATTAAAGTGAGCGATTCCACAAGTCCGCGTGTTTATTTATAACAAAAACTTGTTTAAATATATAATAATAAAAACGCAAATTTAAAAATTTAATTACTTTGTTTAATATTGTTTGCAAACATTTATTTGCAATATACACATACATATACATACATAAATGAGCAAAAACGAGAACGGGCAGAAAACTGAGAGCGAAAGATAGAGCGGGAAAGGGAAAGCAACCGAGAACAGGAAAGCAACCTGGAGAGGGAAAGCGACCGGGAGCTGGAAAACGACCAAGAGCGGGAAAGCGACCGGGAATGCGACGGGAACGGGAAAGCGGAGAAGGAAACGGAAGCGAGAGAGACAAACATTAGAAAAACCTCTAAAAACCCCGGGCAACGCCGGGTGCCCCCGCTAGTATATATATATATATATATATATATATATATATATATATATATACTGTGTCTGACAATGAAGTTCTTATGCAGTATCTCCAGAACCGATCAGATGACATGAACATCATTGCTTGAAATGAGAGCTTAAAGAAAATGTTTATCCAGTTGATTAATTAGGGCAATAGCGTTTGAAAGACAATGGAATTACGATAAAATAAAGTTAGATGATTGACGAATAATCATTACAAAAGCGGCTTCAATACTTTTACTTTGAAAGTAACTTTAAAGTGCTGTTACTTTTTACTTTTACTTAAGTACATATATATATATATGTATCATATATATATCATATGAATATCTATGTCTATGGACAGAAAAAAACTTCGTTGGCCATGTGGGTGCCTGTGCACCCCAGATTTAAAACGTAAGCAAATATTATTCCAGAAACATTTATTGTTTGTTTTTATTTACCAAAACTTGTTACACCACATAAAACCATAACATACCACAGTAAATGTTTCTGGAATCAATTTTTTCTCATGTTTTAACTCTGGGGTGCACAGGCACCCCACATAGCCAACGAAGTTTTTTTTCTCCACGGCTCTCCAAGGGTTAACTCCAGAGGTCCACAGAGTATGAGTAAACAGTATTGGCAATTCCAGGTTGAAACGGCTATTGTTGCAACAAATATAGGTATTCGGCCTTTGGTATATTATTCTGGATATGGGTTCAATTTTTCACGCATTTTGCTTGCTCCATCATAGCTCTGCCCAACTCGATTTTCAAAAGGAATTGCATAGTCATTGACAGTTTTCACAATAGGACTAGTCTTCAGATTAGCTCTTGAGTTGTATGTGTTGTTAAGAGTTTCAGCAAACGTTCAACAGTCTTTGGTTGTTCGTCTTGTTTGTGTGACTGTTCTATGTAACGGACAATAATTGACAACACTTTTTTGCTTCTGATGTCGTGAGTACCATCTGCAATAAGTACCCTCACTTTGTGAACACTAAAACGGGCAACAATACCATTTGTAATACATGATTTCAAGGCATTTAAAAGTCAATTTTGATTTTGCCAGCTCAGAATATTTGATGATAACTGCTTTTTATTTGTTCGGTCGAATTTAGCTTTTCCAAGTAACTTTTAGCCTTAGCATTGGATTGTGTTTCGATAACAACTTGTACAAGATCAGAAATTTTCAAACTTCGAGCTGTGACCTTGAAATGCCATTATTTTTTTTTGCGAGATATTTACCACAATCAATCACGCATCATATGACTTGACGATTGTGTTTAACTAGTAAGTTTTGGACTACTGGGGCCGTATTCACCAACCGTAGTTAACCGCTAACCGACTGTTAAAAACTAACTGGCGGTTGAAAAGTTTGTAGTTAAATTTAACTGGTATTCACAAAGAGTTGTTAACGCAATGGACCGCTTAACTAAGGGTTAAAATCTGTCAAATTTTAACTGTGCTCGCTTCCACAGTTAGTTGAAATGGCCGCTGTTATTCTCTCATTCTGACATGTATTTGAAGAAATCGTTCGATGTTTATTATACGTCTAATTTATTTAATATTTTATTAATTATTTTATTTGTATTTTATTTTATTACTTCTAATAGACATCTCAAAATATTACGATTATTTCCATATATTTTTCCACTGATTTACATACTTTATTTTGTTTTAGTGACTTTAGTGCTTTTAAATTTGAAAATTGTATTAATACTGAAACGTCGAGAATATTAGAAAACCTTTCGTCCAGCATTGTTAAATTAAAAATTGAATAAGACAACAATAAACCAGCAACAACTTTATTAATAAGCACACACAAAAAACAGTTAACAATAGTAACACATATATATATATAGAAATGCCCATGAATTATGCAAATATTTTGTCTTCTTGTTATATCTTTATTATTCTAAATTAATGATAATAATTATAATCTAAACTATTGTGGCTGCTAAACACTTATTTAAATCTGAAGATCATTATATTAAATTACATCAGCTTCGTCTTATGAAGTGACTAAACAGGAAATAGGTCAGACCCAACCGATATATATATATATATATATATATATATATATATTCAAATAATTAGGTGTTAATTTTTCGTCGATACAGGCTCGGTTAAATTTTATTGACCAAGTTTTGTTGCAAACTTTTTCTATTATATGAGATAGTTCACGTAATTTAACTCGCCCACGAAGTTGTTCAAAGAACGCCCGATTATACAAATCTTTATTACTTTTTAACTTGCAAGTTTCGGCTATTTTTTCAGCCATCTTCAGAAAAAGCAAAAGGCCGGCGGTACAGGAACCGAACATAAACAAAGACGATTAAAAACAAATAATGAAATGTGGAAGTACGTAGATAAAAATAAAATATGACCAAAATAAAATGCGAGGGAAGGTATTAATTAAGACTAAAATCAAAGAAGCAAATATAAATTAAATTTAACATAATAATTGTTGGTGTTAGTTTTCCGTCGATACAGGTGTTAGTTTTTCACCGATAAGAATTGAAGGCCTTAAATGTCGAAGTATACATAGATAGAAAGAAAATAAATCAATAAAATTAAGAGCAAAAATAAAACAAAGGGATGTATTAATTACCATTGAAATCATAAGAGCAAATATAAAATAAATATGACCGAAAATAATACATAAACTAGAATACCAAGAGCGAGAAATATCTAAAATTAACGTCTACGTAATGTAATGTTTGGGTTATTAATTAAATTAGAAAAGAGGGTGTTATGGTCACCATTACTAGTCAAAGCAAACAAACGAGGAATGTACAAAGTTCGACTGGTAGGAATCATGGTGAGGGGCCGTCTCCGAGAAGAAGCACGTTCACTATGGCAGGTTCTAGGAAGTAAGTAGGATGGCGAAGGGGAGAAACCATGACCACAATTCTGGGAATGATGTCTTTGGCGGGATACCTTTGTATTTCCTGGTGACGAACTCTTAGTACAGAGTGCAGATCTAATACATTGTAAGGGACATTCAGGTTTGTGCTCCACAGGGGGCACAGGGGCAACATTAGTTGGGTGAAAAGGCAAACGAAGACTGTATGGAGTATGCTGGCCTGGAATCGTGCTGACGGTCGAACGTAAACGAGAAGGACGTTCACTATGGTAGTTGTAAACACCAATTCGAGAAAGTAAGAAAGATGGTGAAATTGAGCAACGGGGATCACAGTCGTGAGAACGAGGTCTTTGGCGGGAAACTTTCATGGTTTTTGGTGACATGCTCGCAGTGTAGAGGTCAGGTGCAATAGATTTTCTGGGACACGCTGCTTCGTGGTCGATGGAGGATGAAGAAGCACAGGTAGGTAGATGAAAGAGAGAACCAGGACTGTACTGAGTTTCATTAGTTGGCATGGGGCGTCGTGGTGAAGAACGTTCGCTGTGGTAGTTATTAGCAACAATTCTAGGGTGTGAAATGGATGATGAAGGGGAAGAACCAAGATTATGGTCGTGAGAGCGAGATCTTTGGCGGGGAACCTTCACAGTCTCCGGTGACGAACTCTTAGTACAGAGTACAGATACACTAGATCGTATGGGACGTTCAGATTTGTGACCGACGGAGGGCAAAGAAACGACGGCAAGTGAAGAGGAAGGCAATGCGTTAATCATTACATCTTTAGAAGTAATGGTATGAGCATTATGAAGTAGGTTTATGTTATGAACTGAGTGATTAGTAGCTGTAGTAAAAAGCTTTATGATATGTCCGGAGTGATCTTCTTGTATATTTATGGAAGGTCGGTCACGGACTATATAAAGTGCCTCAGCAATTTTCAAACGAGCTGGTTCTGGCACGTGATGCAAAATAATGGTATTATCCACAAGTGTTTGTCTAGTGAGTTTAACACCGTGGGCAGTCTGGAAATGTGCTGCTATGCTACCGCCTTGCAAGTGCATAGTGAGGCGCCGAGATAGAGTGGTGCGGGTGTGTCCAATGTATGTTTCTATTGAAGTATGTTTTAGAGGGCAGGTGAATTTATACACGACGTTAGTAGATTGCAAGCGATCAGGTTGATGTGGTCCGTTTCTTGTAATCATAGAGTGTGATTTCTTGTTTTTATAATATATAGAAAATTGAAGTCGATGTCGGTTTCGGTCATTAACTGTCACGCAATTTCCGATAATCTGACGTAAAATCTTTTCATCAAGATGATAATTGTCATGCATTTGAGCGCAATACCAAACATCGATAGTCTTTATATTATTTACGGGAGTTGAGATATTGTTAGTTTTTCGTCGAACAAACCTCTCGATGACGGCGTCGATCATGGTATTAGTATAATTATTGTTCACAAGTAGTGTTTTGAGACGCTGAACCTCTGTATGGAAATGAGACCAGTCTTCAGATAACTCGTAAGCACGAGCTAATAAGTTAAAGATAACACTTTCCTTGTATTTAACTGGAAATATATATATATATATATATATATAGGCTAAAGCAGCGTATTCAGGAATACTCACAAAATTGGGAATTTAGGTATCTATCAACACACCTGCAATATAGTGTATTTTGTATCCAATGCGGTTAACTTATTATCGCATCACTGCAAACATCTCAGCAAAACCTTGGGATGCAACTTTTTTTTACGGCCCACTTATATTTAAAAAAAATCTAAAATATTTTAAAGCCTTTCTTTAATTTTTCCTCCAAAAAACTGATGACCGGGGGGTTAGTCGGAGCTGCTTTTTCAAAATATTTTCAAAGCCACTTTTTTATTTTTTCTGTATAAAAACTGATAGCTGATGACCGGGAAAGGGGGCTATCCGGAAGTAGTTTATCCATACATGTTAAACCACTTCAGGGGGGCCAACTAGTTGGCCTATGAAACCTCAAAAACCTAAAATATCAGAATAGAAGCTTGAAGTATACCTATATAAAATTACAGATTGTGTTTAAATTAAAAAAAAATTCTGTAATGCATAGATTTACGATAAATATTGATTGTTTTTATTTATTCCACTTTTTGTCATTTTAATTTTATAAACTATTTCAGCAAATCCAAAATGAAGTCATAAAAATAAAAAAACAATATGGGTGTTGCTGATGCATCTTGGTTTTACATATAATATTTACATTGTCTTTTCAACTCCCAGTATAATTTTAGTGGTTTTTTGGCCATTTTCATATCGGCCCCACTGATCTCTATAATATAATATTATATTATAGAGATCAGTGATCGGCCCCCTTTAGAGATAGCTCGCCCCCCCAGAGCATGACTTCTAGTTGCGGGGCTGGTTATAACAAACGTTACAGTTATATATATATATATAAATATATATATATATAATATATATATATATATATATATATATATATATATATATATATATATATATATATATATATATATATATATATATATATATATATATATATATATATATATATATAAGTTCAATTTTATTGATTGAATTAAATCTTTGATTTTTCCAGATAAATTGTACGTACATTGATTTGAATTGCGATATATTTTATAGTAAATAACCTAATTCTAATTAATTAATACTGAAATAAGTTTCACTAATTGATTGATAAGACGAACTTCTTAACTCTTGAAATTCTAACGAAAAACGTTGGAAAACGTTACAGTTTAAATATATTTCTATGTTCTTTTTCGAATGCGAAATGCAAAAGTTTTGTTTGCTTTCTACTACTACCGTAAAAATATTGAGGCGCCAGTTTAAGTTCACAAGGTTTTTAGTCTAAATAAAATGCTAAAGCTGATATAAATTAAAATGTTGATTGTTTAATTAAAGTTATTCCGTGATACGAAAGGCGCAAAAGTTCAATTTATTTGCATTGATTAGTTAGTGTTAGTAACAGTTAGTATAGTAGGGATTAGCAGCTAATCCCTAGCTGCTAATCATTAGCTTAGGTCGGCTTTAGGATTAGGACTTAGGTCTTAGGTCCTAAGACTTAGGACGACTTAGGTAGGTTAGGTCTATCACTGGTCAGGACTAACAACATAGCTATTTTTATTTTTTATTATTATAGTATAATTAGTATCATAGCATACAATTTACGAGTCGTTAGTCAAGTCAAGTCTTAGTCATTTCATTTACTGATTACACTACATTACTACATACAATGAATACAGCCAGGAACTTTGAGGTTTTAGCTTGGCTTTTTAAGCTTGTCATCTTTATTTTTTAATTTATATTAGCTGCTAACAAAAAAAGGTGCACCTAGGATATTTTTAGGGGGTGGGGGAAGAGAGGGATTGTGAAACTTTGTGAATTTTTTAATGCAGGTATATAATGATTGAATTAAAAAAAAACCAAAATAGTTGTATTTTGAATTTAAAAATGTATTTATTTTTAAACACGGTTAGAATGATTTTATATTAGCTATATACAAATCAGCAATTTTTTAGAGATTAATCTTATATTCAAGATTTTAGCCATTTTAGCCTGTTGGTGTAAAATTTCTATACAAGTTTAAAAGATTGAAGCTCTTTAGTCTTCTCTGATGAACAACTTATAAAATAACTAGCATGAAAGCCTGTTAGACATAAAAAACACAATTGTTTAAATCTGAAAAATAATTATATATATATATATATATATATATATATATATGCATATATAATTATATATATATATATATATATATATATGTATGTGTGTGTGTGTGTGTGTATGTGTGTGTCCACACTCCTCCGAAACGGCCGAACCGATTTTCATGAAGCTTGTTGTGTACGTTTGGGAGGTCTGAGGATAGGTACACATAAAATTTCATGAAAATATATACATGTACACTTCTTGAAAACGACTGGTCGGAATCTGTTATGGATGGCGTGCAGGCACCACATGTTTGAAGTTCTTTTGGCAGATACAATATAATAAAACTAGTTCAAGGCAAAAGCATCAAAATTCAGAAAATTATTCATTGATCGGCAGTATTTTTTTTTAGAAACGAGGTCGAGTTCAAACTACATATCGAAAATTTTGTCTCTGGTGCAAGTTGCAAATTCTTTTCTGTGTTTTTCTGATACTTGCAACAGAAACTGTTTCTGTTTATTTCTTGTTATCGATGAATTGAAATTCTGGATCAGGGCAACGCCACGTTCAGCAACATCATTAACACAAGCCAAATTATTCACTAGCTTGGCGCCAGACAGGAATGAATCATTGTTTTACCAAGAGTCAACTGGCGAATTCAGAAAACTGTCATCAATGCCTGCAGTTCGGAAGAAGCTGCTTGAAATAGCTATATCCTCCAATGTTTCTGGAAGTGACTGGAGTAAATGTGGACCTCTTGCAGATTTCATCTTTCTCACAAGCTGAATTTTCTGGTCGTTAGAAATTTTTTCCGAGAATAAGCACAGTGTAGCCAACTCTTGGCTTAAATACCACGAATGACGTTTCATCATTTTAAGTCCAGTAGACTTTAGTGCATCATCATCATTATATACTTTCAAGTGTTGGATTAGCAGTAAATCATTGATTGGTGTGTCGACATCATTTTTGGTGATGGTCGGTGGCTCAGTTGGTAAGAGCGCTTGCATTTAGGCGAGGCGGTGTTGCCGTAGACACGTGGGTTCGATTCCTAGTAGAGTCTTATAAATATTTGCGTTACTTGTGGTGACAGTTAGTCATCCTATTTGTAGGCTCTTGAAACATTTCAACGCAGTGTTTCACTTCGCATATAATTACCTATCTGGCAGCAGTCTAGCTGTCGAGTCGAGCCGAAGTAAGGAGTCCCGAGCCTATCATAGTCGTAGTCTAATGTTATGTAGCTCCGAAAGACTGAGACTTCTAGCCATCATTTTTTGGTGATGGTTGGTGGCTCAGTTGGTAAGAGCGCTTGCATTTAGGCGAGGCGGTGTTGCCGTAGACACGTGGGTTCGATTCCTAGTAGAGTCTTATATATATATATATATATATATATATATATATATTAGAAACGGGTGAGCAAGCGGGGAAGGAGACGGGAGCAAGAGAGAAAAACGATAGAAAAACTTTCAAAAACCCCGGGCATTGTACACTCGATTGATTTGTTTAAATTGTCATAATTTTGTACATTAAACTTTTAATAAAAAAACCAAAATAATTTAAAAGGCAAAACAACCTTTGCTGGGTCAGCTTGTATTGATATATATATATATATATATATATATATATATATATATATATATATATATATATATATATATATATATATATATATATATATATATATATATATATATATATATATATATATATATATATATATATATATATATTTGTAGATGGATTTTGATGAAGTTGAATCAGATTCGAGTGACCCATCTGATGATCAAAATTTTATCTCTTCGTCGCTTATTAAAAGGATTTCTTGGAAAAAAGAAGAGGTTTGAAATATTTTATATTTAACATTACCGCAGTCCCTAATTAGTTTATTTTTTTATTAGGATGATTTACTCAAACTTCTTGTGGAACACAATGGGGAAGATTCATGGCAACGAATCTCAGAGCTTATGTATTGTAGGACTCCTCATCAGTGTAAACAGAGATGGGAATCATTTCTTGACCCAGAATTAGTCAAAGGTCCATGGACAAAAGTGGTATGTAAAAAACCTGCAGGCACAGGCCACATGTTAATATATTTTTAAGCTTAGATAGATGGGAGATGTAGTTGTAGTTGAATCAAAACATGGTAAAGTTTTGATTATTTAAAATTAGGTTATCCAAGGGGTTATGAATTTTGGAAATAATCAAAAAAATGTTTTGAATTATAAAAGCAAATATTCCGCATGTATGTAATGGCTCGATTTCCTGACTGACACTTCTGGAACACTTGCATAAAAGTAAACCATGCAGCTTACTTGCATGCAAGCTTTACTAACTTTTCTTTTATCTTATGTAATGTTATGATTTTCTATAATTGACTGTTTTTTTATTGTTGGATTAAAGCACCGCTTTTCATTGTGTGGATCACAAGCATTTACTTCAACTCATAAACACTTCTTGATCTGTGTCATCTGTTCTTAAGTGGTTAGAGTTTTTACTCTCCGACAGAGCTCAATTTGTCTTGTAGGGGGTGGTGATCTCCTGGGTTCTATCTGGTGTTCTTCAGGGCTATATCCTTCAACCCCTATCTTTTTATCCTCTACACAGAATTGCAAGACATCACAGTTCATCTATATGCTGATGACATACAGCCTATGCTCACTCTGCTGTTGATTGGATTCAGATGGTCTGTGATGCCTGCATTTGTAAAGCTGGGGATTTGAGCGCTTTTATGCATCTCTGCCTGAATCCCTCAAAGACAGAGCTTATCTGGTTCCACCAAGGAATGTTATCTCCCCATTTGTTTGAGAATTACAGTTTGCCTCTAGATTTTGCCCATTGGATGATTTTATAGCCTTGGGGTTTTGTTGGACAGCTCCCTGAGCTTGAATCCTTATATTTCTATAGTTTCCTGTACCTGTTTTTTTGCATTCACCACATTTGACTGATAAAGGTGTCTCTGGATCAGTGCTGCCTCAATATTTTTGTCATCTCAAGACTGGACTACTGTAATGGAATCCTGGCTGGCCTTACCACTTCCCATCTGTAAATTCGTGACCTTGACTGACTTTAAAACTTTATTGGAAACCCATTTATTTTTATACCCATGCATAGCCATGTAAATTTGTCGGCATCTGCAACATGCACTTCTTATCTCATTACTATTACCAGGCGGCGTATGCTTGACCGACCCCAGCACAGGCTTCTTAATATATTGCAGCTATGAGCGCCTATAGGCCATGCGTTTTATGATAGCTTGGCTGTCAATGCTGGGCTCGTAGCTAAACTTATCAAAAAGACCATCAGTTTGGTCAGTTTTGTTTGTTCGTGTTGAGTGAAAGGTCGTGGAGTTTGCTTGTGCATAACATATTATATAAATTATAAAAATCAGTTGTACAGTTTAAGTTAATTTTGTAAGGACGCAAAACACTGGATTGAAAAAAAAAAATTGGATATTAGCTGGTTATTTAAAATTTATTGCAAACTCAAACACTGGATTACAATTACAACAACAATTTAACATATCAAACTCTAGCTATTGTTTTTTTTGTGTTTTTTTTTCAGACGACAATTTATATAGCGCCGTATGCAGCAGAAGCCACTTTAAGGGCGCTTTACAATGTTGGCAACTTGCAGATAAGACTAACGGTGTATGCGGTGTTTTACGGCACCGCTGGCAGCCCCGCATACTACTCGATAGCTCCACAAGTGCACGAAGGACTTTAACCCCCAACCGAAATTGGTACTCATTTATCGACCACTAAAGGATGAAACGCTGAGTTGACGTGAGCACATGTCATTTAGTGAGTTAGTTTCTGTGTTGTTTAAGCAAAACACCAGATTAACTTCAACAGATTCAAAATTAGATGGTTATTTGAGGTCCATTGTACATTCAAACACTGAATTTACTACAACTAAACAGATTTTGGAAACTACATGATTATTTGAAGTTCATTGCAATCTGCGAAAAGTCGAGTAATATAAACTTACAGAAAGTTAAAAACGAAAGAAACAACATCTCTCCCTAAAGATTCTGGGCTTACTAATAATGAAATTTAGAAATTTTTAATTTCCAATGATGATAATGGTAGTGGAAGGTGTATGGAAATTTTTGCTGCGCCAAAAAACAAAATGTACCCTTTCGTATACATTTAAAATCGACTAAAAACAAAATGGTCGGTTTTAATATTTAACAATTGTCTTGTCATATAAGTAGAGTAGATAAACTAATAAAGTGTAAGTATAAACAGTTAAAATTGTTTCTGTGAAGTTTGCGCAAGTTTATCTCATGTGACATCCCCTTTATAGGGAGCAGGAGCCGAGCCGTCAAATTTTCGGGAGCCGGAGCCGAGCCGTGGAAAAAAATGGCGGCTCCGCAAGCCTGGTGTTAATATCAATTTCTTTTGCAATTTCTTGATGACTGCTCATTAAATTAACAGCATTTAACCTTGTCTGTTTCTATGTAATTGGGCGTTTTTATTCGGCTTGCACATGAACTAAGAAATAATAGAGATGTGCATACCCATAAATTATTAAAAATGCAATATTCTTAAGTTTTCCGTAGGGCAGACACTTTTCCCGGAGAGGGCAAGATTTGATCCGGGGGCAGTTTGTCTCGTTGCTCCCCGAAGTCTACGCCTATGCGTAGTGGTCAAATGCAGATACAAAAGTTCCAGAGAATAGATACTAAATAAATTGAATAGTTATTAAATTAGTTGAATAACAAGTAAAAGAAAAAATAAGTTTTTCAACTGTTTTCTTTTTTTTAATTGAATCATGTATTGTCATCCAATATAAACCTATGCTGAAAGTTTCAGCTCCCTAGCTAGTAGAGGTGTGCGCGGGGACGACTTTTCGTCACCATCCCCGCGAGTGTCATCCCCATCCCCATCCATCCCCACCAGCATCATTCCCATCCCTAACCATCCCCGCAGTGTTTCATCCCCATCCCCGCAGTCTTCCATTCTTTCATCCCCATCCATTCCCGCGCTGTTCATCCCCATTTTTAATCAATTCTGTACTAGTCATTATTTTTCCGTACATCATTTCAATGCAACTATAACTTAAGTGTTGATTTATAGAATTGTAATAACACCGTAATATGATTTAATACAATTTATTTATTTAAGTCCATGACTAAATAAAAGTCTATCAATGTTTTTCCACCTAGCTGAGTTTTTCGATCACTAATGGTTAACCCACCCATAGAGAATGCTCTCTCAGAAGAGGTGCTTGCTGCTGGCACAATCAAAATAATCCTTGCCACTTGAGACAGTTTTGGCCATTTCTTTTCCAAAAATCTCAGCAAATCACCTTGTGCACCTTCATCGTTGAATGCCAAATAGTCAGCAACCTTATAAAAATAATTATTAACATTGTGAAACTAGTTGCTCATATAAGCATAATTAATTAATAACAATGAACATGCTAAATTATAAGTTATTACTGAGGTCTAAGAAACTTTTCAAGCTTTTAATATAAAGACAGTTTAATAACAAAACCTCATTCGAAACTGAGCTTTTTGAGTGTAGAGTACAAGTTTGCATAAAAGTTGTTTTCAAGTTTTCCTTTTTGACTAGTTGATGTTCTATGAGAAGTCATCTTGTGGCACTTGTGGGGCTCAGAATGTAGTGTTACATGTTACATCATGAACGAGCTTTAATAGATCTCTAACAAAATTAAAAAAATTCAATTATATGTAAAACCTAATAATATAAAAGCAAATTAATCAAACCTTTAATTGCAGTTTCTCGCATTGCTCTTCACTCGGGGTTATTATAGAGTGAAATGTAAAGGCGCAAGAACAAAGTACTGACTGTTGCAGCTAATTTTTAAATTTCAGCCTTTTCCATATTTAAATAAAAATTCGAACTAGGACTTCGGAAATTTAACAAATAATGGAACCCATGACTATAAAACTTTCGGTAACTCAATATATCAGCGATAAAACAACAGCGCGTTGCAAAGATTAAAAAACATAAACAATGATATGTATGACTCGATACATTTTCGGTTAATTGGAAACAATTTTGTTTTATAAAAAACTTATTTTAATTTTGCAGTGATACCTCAAAAACTCATCCCCATCCCCGCGGTAGTCCCGCAACGTTTGTTTCCATCCCTGTGGTAACCCCGCAACTTCATCCCCATTACCGCGGTAATACCGCAAAATCCGCGGTATTCCCGCTGTCCCCACTACCGTGCACACCTCTACTAGCTAGTCAAAAAGCTGGTTAAATTTTACTTGCAAGATTTGCATACAGAGACACACACATACACACAAACAGAGACTGTAACCTAAATAAAAGTTTGTAAAAACGATCGATGGTAATATAACAGATTAATACTAATTATTAATGTTAAAAATAAATTATATAGCGCTTGACGAGATGTACACATTCATAAATTATTAAAAATGCAGTATTCATAATTTTCCATGGGGGGGGGCAAACATTTTTCCAGGGGGGGGGGGGCAAGATTTGGTCCGAAGTCTACGCCTATGCTACTATTAACAAGTTTATGGGAGATTGATCATAAAAACATTCATTTTTCAATATCTCTTAACTTTTTAGTAATAATTTAGTTAAAAATGTTTCATAATAAACCAAACTTACTACATCAAGTACTCAGATTACAGATTGGAATAATTAAAATCTTTACTGCTCAATAAATTAAATAATGAAATTTTATTTGTGTTGTATATAATATTACTATTTTATTAACTATACAAAAGAAAAACCATGTTAATAAAGTAACATAATCATAAAAGCGATGATGGCCTCCAAGTGCCCGATGTTGACTGTCCATGTATATGTTAACTAGCAGTCTATAAATAAGGTTATGCAAGAAATATTATGAACTATTAGCTGTGAATGTTTTGTTTGTGCTCATTCTAATTTTGTCAGGCCCATCGAGAGGATGAACGGGCCCGGGGCAACCTTCTTTTGTGACCCTATTTATTAATATTATAATGCTCAGAGTCATAGTAATCTTCTTGTGCCAGAATACTCTGTCTTAAACCTCGAGCGTCTGATCCTTGCTTTGATAAAGATTGCCTTACAGCCTTACAGAAACTACGTTCCTAGGAAAGAAAACTTAAAATTAAAAAATAAACATTGATCAATGGCGTGCCTAGTTGCACATTTATCGAAGCCTCCTGAAACATAAAAGATGTCTGTTCTGCTGACCGCTCATATCACTTGACAGAAACAGCTGTTCTCAATGTCACATCGGATCTCCTTCATACGGCAGACGGGGTCATGTTCTCGCTTCTCGTTCTGCTTGATATGACTGCGGCATTTGACAGTGGATCACGGCATTTGACAGTGGATCACGGCATTTGACAGTGGATCACGGCATACTGTTGCAACAACTGGAATCATTCTATGGGTTCAGCCAGACTATCATCAACTGGTTTCGGTACTACTTGATGGATCAGGTGTTTCTGGTCTAGCGTGGTGGCTTTAATCTGCAGCTGCATCTTTGAACTCCGGCGTGCCACAAGGTTCAGGTTTGGGTCTGCTTTTATTTTCCTTATACACTGGGGAAATTGGACAAATTTTTGACGTCCATGGTCTCCAGTACCACTTTTATGCCAACGACACTCAGATTTATAACCACTGCACTCCAGATCAAACAGCGGAATTATCCGTAAAAATGTTGGCCTGCGTTGAGGATGTTGGTCGTTGGATGTTCGAGAACCGCTTGCAACTCAACCCACAGAAATCGGAGGTCTTGTGGTGTTCATCCAAATATATTCTCCATCGGACTCCGGTCAATTATCTCAAAATCCTCAATTCTTACATCAAACCCACTCCAAAAGTAAAAAAACTGGGGAATCTACATCGATTTTGATTTGTCGATGTGGTCACAGATCCACAGCATCATTCGCACATGCGTCACCATGCTCCGACAGATTCGAAGTGTGATTGGTGCCCTGAGGGCTGTCGGCAGAAAAGCTATTTATTGTGACCGCCCTCATCATGCCCAGGATTGATTATGGCAATTCCACTCTCGCTGGTTTGCCAAAAAAGCACCTTTCCTGGATCCAGTCGATCATCAATATCGCCTCCAAAATAATCTTCAATAGCAAGAAGTATGACCACCTAACTCTCCTTCTTCAAGAACTCTATTGGCTCTGCCTTTTGGAAAGGATAGAGTTTAAAGTTGCATGGCTCGTGTTTAAGTGCATCCAAGGAAAGTGCCCGACGTACCTGATCCGATGTATACAGCCAATCAGCGCCATTCAGGGATGCCAGAGACTGAGATCATCATTCACAAAAGATCTTCTGGTACCAGCCTCTCAGTACAGGATGCTTGGTGACAGAGGTTTCAGCATCATCTGGTCCAAGATTTGCAACAGCTTTCCGTCTACGATACAGGCAGCAGCTTCTGAGATAAGAGTTCTGCAGTCTGCTCAAAACTTTTCTCTAAATCTTTTTACACACTTTTACTTAACTTGACTTCTCTGTCTGTCTGTCTATCTGTCGTCAAATTTTGCAATCGTTTTTAAACTAACTTCCCGATGAGCTAGAGACTTAAAAATTTAAACATACCTTGGAACTGATTAACAATGCATTCTATCAAATTTTCGGATCGATTGGATAAAATTGAATTAAATAATTATTTGTGATGTTTTTGTCGAACTATTTATTGTCTATGCTAATATGCTCGTTGTTTATATAATGATACAAACTATATCAAACTCAAAGATTTTTAATAATATAAATAATATATAATAATATAAAAGTGTGTTTTTAAAAAACTTTGTTTTTTTCTTCACTTGTTAACATTGCCTTCATAGTTAGTGGCTCTGAATTTTGTCCGAAACATAAAGCTACTTTAAATAAATTTTTTCGTAATTTCGTAATCAAACCCCGGCAAATAAGTTACAAGTGGAAACAAAAGTGTTGGTGCTGGCAAAATTATTGCAGTAAATTAATTTAACTGAGATTTATTAAATGTCTAAAACATAATAAGTTTTTGAACGAATAGTAAGCAGAAAATATTTATTTGATGTTGTTTGTATGCTAAATTTGTTATATATCATCATAGCTATCATAGCTTTAATGACCTAATGATAATTTTTGCAACAATGGACCACAAAAGTTGTGACGTCACATAATACACACTGGAGACAAACAAACCTTGTTTACAGTGCCGATACGGCTTTAAATCTTTGTCATTAAATTTATATTAGGCCAGAGGTGGGCAAACTACGGCCCGCCAAAGTATTTTATGCGGCCCGTTTAGAATTTTCGCTAAATTTTTGAAATTGTTATTTAGATTATCGGCTTCGATTTAAATAAATTATATTAACGTTTTTTTTTGTTGGTTGTTTTTACATAAAACTCACAACATCCCTATTCGCAACTGTGTTCGCGCTTATCCAAAAGTTAGTTTTGTTTACATTTTGAAAGGTTTTAAACATTGTAATTTGAAAGTGAATAGAATAAGCCTTGATTTAACCATGAGTGCTGCCAAGAAAAGAAAAATTGAGGACGAATGTCGTGTTTTTAATGAAGATTGGACTCAAGAGAATATACAGCTGGAGCTGCTTGACCTACAAGCAGATAATGTCTTGAAGGAGAAGTTCAAGTCAGTTACTCTGCTAGAGTTTTATGGATCTTTGTCAGAAGCAACATTTCCACACTTAAAAGACTTTGCTGCCAAACTTTTGTCACTATTTGGTTCAACATACATATGTGAGCAGGCTTTTTCATGTCTGAAAATAAATAAGTCTAAGAATAGGTCGATGTTAACTGACTGTAATTTGAAAGCAATCATGCGAATCACAACCAGTAAAATGGTTCCACAATTCAAGAATATTATCAAAAACTGTGAACAGTTACATACTTCTCATTGATTATAATTGTATTCTGGTCAGATTGTATGCAAATTCAATTCCTTGTTCTTCATAATTACTATGATAGTAACAATAAACTTTTCTTGAAATGATTATTAATAATAAAATCTTATTTTTGTTCACTTTTTTGTTTCAGTTCATATTCTAAATGTGAAATAAAACAAGAAATACATGAGACTTTCAAACTTGTAAATTTTTATTAAAATAGAGAAAATATATATGCGGCCCGCGATAACAAAAAAGTTTTCAATGTGGCCCTCCGTAGAAAATGTTTGCCCACCCCTGTATTAGGCTATAGCTAATTTTTTTCAAGTTGATATTAACTTAATAAAGCGATGGGAAAAATTTTAAAAATATATTAAAAATTTTATTTTAGGCTCAATAAATAAAAGATACTATTATAAAACAATATTCTTAACAATTTCTAGTTATTAAGACGTTTAAATATATCGCATAAGAAAAATCAGGTGTACGGCTATAGATCTCAATTATTTTTTTGTCTCTAGTCAAGCTCGTGTGACGTCAGACTTTTGTGGTCCATACTCAAGCAAACTTAAAAACACCCAATATCAATTGTATATTATTGACTGATCGATTAATTTTTAAATTAAAATAAATAACATGGTTGATAATAACAATTCTATAAATAGTAATTAATATTTGTTGTCATATCAGATGGCTTACCACTAGTTATAATAGAATGATTAAAGGTGATGTAACATTTTGTATTGAAAAAGGTGTGTAAAGTTTTTTTGGGTTATTTAGAAATTAATTTTTAATTGGCTTACTCCTTTAGGAAGATGATCAAGTTATTGCATTAGTCTCCCGTTTTGGTAGAAGGAGATGGTCATATATCGCAACATTTTTGAAGGGTCGGACTGGAAAACAGTGTCGAGAAAGGTATGTTGCCAACTACTTTGTTTATAATTATACATCCATCCTGACTAGCCCTAGTGCATCATTTCACATTTAAGATGTCTGGGGCTTGTGTATACAGTATCCCAGATAGCTGAGCATATGTTGGTTAGATATATGTGTGGCATGTGATTGAATGATCATGTGTGCAATGTAGGTTTGTACAGTCTTCTGAAGATTACTGGTGTGGCTTATAGTAGTAGTAGTTGTTGTAGTAGTAGGAGTAGTAGTAGGAACATGACAGGAAAATCAGAAAGTACGATATCAGGGACGTCCACGCATGGATGAAAGAAAACAACCCAGGTCAGGCTCTCAACTTAAAGCCTGTCATTACAGCTTTTGTGTGCAATTGGAGGGGGTGATGTCAGAGAAGTCCTACAAGTTTTGGACTAGCTTTGGTGTCGGGAAAAAATTGTTGACTTACTATATACTTTCAGTGTTATTAAATACTTACAATATTTGGAAATTCTTTAAATGTTGTACATGGAGAGTAGGTCGGCGACGCAACAAATTGAAGAATGTTGGAAAACGTTGAATTATTTTTTGAATGAAATTGTATGTTTTACCGAGTGTAGAAATTTCATGGTATAGATTTATAATCGTCTCGGGGAAATCTCAGGCCCACGTGTGGACGTGAAATATTTTTGTCAAGTTTATAGGACATTTTATTCTTATGTTTATTTTATCCTGGCTGTAAATTATTGGATTTTTGAAATCTGAGAAAATAAATGATTGAACAGTAGTAGTCGTAGAGAATTAGTTAGGCGCACTCTAGTGTTGTGAAACCTCAGAGGATCGTGGGTGAGACTTGGCAGACTGAGGTGGTTTGGGCATCTGGAATGATTGGGTTTTGGCATGTAGAGGTGTGAGGGATATATAGGTGTGAGGTCGTAGGGATATAAAAGAAGACGAATTAAGAAAACTTTGTGAAAATTTGTTCAATCAGAAGCAGCAGTCGGCTCTGAACCAAGATTTAGGGAACACGATATGGAAAAAGTTTAAGTCTAGTTTGTGGAAGAGACATTTTCTAAATAAATTGTGATTGTCACTTTTTTGTTTTGAAGACACAACCGACACTCTGACTCATTTGTGTTTGTGTTATATTTATATAAGTTGAACCAATGTTGGTGGGCAGCATCGCTTGAAAACCGTTCACTTAAGCCAGTGTCTCGCAAACTGTGTGCCACACCACACTAGTGTGCCGTAGCAGATTCTGAGTGTGCCGCGAGAGATTTCCTAATTAACTATTTTTCTAATATTAAATTAACTTAATCACATTTAGTGATTTAGTGCTAGCTTTAACCCGTTTTAGACCATCGTACGTTTTACGAACACATTTATTTTTGGCGTTGCATAAAATTAAGCTGAAATTTATTTTCTGTTAAAAGTTTTTTTTAACGTTAAGAAAGCTTCAATACACTGTATAAAATTTTTTAAATAATTTTTTTATTCGTATTAAGTAGTTTAATCTGGGTTAGAATATCATTTTCAAGGTTTTCGACCGATATTACTTTAAAAATTTATTATGCTAATTTCATGAGAGTTATCATAACAAAAGTTTGAAATATCGAAAGAGGATGTACTCAAAAGTAAACAGCAACGTTAATTAAATTTTATTGTGTTTACACTAACCCACAATCTGAACATGTATGAGTTATGCTCGTTCAACGGATCGTTGGGCGTATAGAGTACTTTATGCGAACAAGTCGAAACTAGTTCATTCAGCTTATAGTTGTGCAGTGGTTGAATTGGTGATAGTGTTTTTTGCAAATTTCATTCTTCGAATGAAATGTTTGTAAAGTTTAAAAATGAAAGGCGTCAAAAAGAATGTTTTTTCACGTTGAAAGAAGCTATGGAACTAATTCTTGATGATGATGATAGCATTGAGGTTGACATACTTGTCATTCTTCCGCCCGGCGCATCATAACACGTGACTGATGAATAAGCAAATGAAGAAGAAATGTTATTCTTTGTAATATATCCGGGAAGGTAGAAGTTGATTATACTAATGATGGGATGAGATTAGACTGTGTCGGTTCTTTGGGTGAAGAAATGTAGGTCGCAAATACGGTCAGTTCAATGCCGCGGCAACCAAAACGCCAAAAACGATTGAAATGCACTTGGACCAAAAAGAGTAATTTGAATAGCCACTTTTAAAACAGTCTATATATAACGAGTTTGAAACACCACAATGGTGCTTTGCTTGATAAACCCCATATAGGCTGTTTAGGTTGTTTTATACCGATGAAACGAATTCATGCACGGTTGAAGAAACGAAACGATAGGGAAGATTCAGCAACTGGCCATGGTCACGATCTGGAAAAGGTGAAAACAGTAGGTCGCTACACGCTGGAAAATTGTGGCAAAGCACTGTACATGTGGGCCAAGTGCGGCAAACGACTTCATCGGAATTGTTTTGGTGCTTTCCGCACACTCCGGTTCTGAAACGACTATCATGAACTGCTTGACTGATTTATTGAATGTTAAATTTTTGGATTTTATTGAACTGTGTTACTGATAAAGTCAGAAATGTGTTTTTAGCTTTTCTGTTTATAGCCTTAAATTTATATTATAATTGTTTGCGTTGAAAAAAAAAAGATATTGACTTTTAAACATTTTGTCGTTTTCAGTAGTCTATACGACCACCGTTCGAAAAACGAGCATAGTGAATTTTCAAAGTTTTCTTTCAAATAAAAAATAATTAAAAATAAATCTGTTAAAACATAAGCAAGTAACTTAGAAAAAACAAAAAAAAATAATAGAAATCTAATTAATAAAGTTTTGGACCTAAACGGGTTAAACAGGGACTTAAAATTAATAAATATTATGCCGATATTGCACGCGTAAGGAAATAACTGCGTTTTGCAGTAAATCAGTTAGCAATTTGATTATTTATGTTAAAATTTTGATTTATTATTTCATAGATTTATGTAGTTATTTAATAAATTGGGAATAAAATTAAACACAACTATAGCAAGAGCAAATCAGCAGGCTCAGTTTGAATGTTTTGACGAATGGGAACATGTCAGCATTTTTGTGACTACTTTGTGTTCAATTTCAAATTGCACGATTTATTATAGAATAGTCACTTGGTCGGTGTAACAACAAAACGTGTACAGATAAAATGTTCAACGACAAAATGTTTTCAACAAAACATTCACGACACAACGTTCATGACAAAATAAAGAATTATAACCTATCCTAACTCTACCACTCTACCTAACCAAAACTCTACAATTATTTTATACAATATATTAAAAAAATAGAAAGATTGTCATCTGCCAGGGAAATATATTATGCTAGAGAAGGGAAATGCCCTACCGCAGGGGAAATGTCCCCAAGGTCTGCTGGGGAAATGTTCAAGGTTGAAAATTAAGATTCTGCGTCCCGTTATTTTTTGGATACGATACGATACGAAATTTGTCTAGAATAAAACGATATGATACGAGATGCCTCGACCAATAACGAGACAAATCCGATACGATACGATATCGGGATCTCAACTGAAATGTCAACTGTGGAAATTTTGTCATGAATAAAACGAGATAAAATAGAATGATGAACTATACGCGACAGGCAATATTAATAACTACAATAAAGGAATTCATTGAAAAAAAATATTTAAATATTAAAAAATTTCAAAATTTATAAAAATTAAAAATTTTTTTTTAAAACTTGAAATAAGTTTCATTTGTTTAGTTTCGGTACATCTATTTGTCTAAATTTAGACTCTAAATGATGACAAATGCGAGAAAGTACCTGTATGCAAGAATTAAGAAAGTGAAGAAAACCCAGCGGGTTTATTTATAGGCAATGGCGAATCCGGTTGGCAGGAAAGAAGCTGAGAAAGTTTCGAAATCCAGCTGCAGACGACGTGCACACTACAGGTGACACACACATACTCACATACAACCAAGAATATAATCAAGATTATAAAGATATATCTTAGGTGAGCTACTATTACAGTCAATTACGGATACCAAAACACTAAAATAATCACTCCAGTTCTATATAACAAATTTGACAAAATAAGTTAATCAAACAGACTAAACCAAAACATAATCATAGAATGATATTAATAATAGTCATTAATAATAATAGTCATCGATGTCAGCGAGTACGATTGCCTTGCCAACCGTTGATGTTGGTTCGCATGTTTCTAAATGGAAGCATGCAGAGGTTGACTAGCAGCATAAGAGGGGCGTGGCTTAGATATCTTTGATTACTATTCTCAATGTGGCACTAAAAAAAATTATAGAACAGAGACGAGCTGGTTTTGTATATGTTATATATATATATTGAAATATGTTGCCTGTTCCCAGACTAAAAATAGTAAATAATGGGGCTACAGGCTGTTAAGAAAACAGAATTTAAAGTGGGGATAATAATAGTTGAATAGTTATGAACTTCTGTCAATAAGTATATTAAATAATCAATGTTGATGAATCAATTGCAAATATTCACAGTTGTGACAATCGTTAATTAAATATCTAAGACTTTCGTTATTTATTGAAAAATATTTTTTTTAAATCTCGGAATTTTTTTTGAGACTTCATACGAGAACGAAATTTAAGTCTCGCTATTTTATTTCAATACGAGACTTCCCCGCAGGCTATATCGTTTTAATAGCGATACGGGATTTCCCGTATCGTTTTGAAATCCCGATTGATATCGGGATAACAATTACGGGACGCAGATGCTTATTGAAAATGTCCTACATTATAAAGACCTATTAACACACATCCCTACCTCCAGATATTTCACTTGGATTCAACATCATGGAATTGACTATTGTGAACGTTTTATTGTGCTTATTTCGTTAATCATTTTGTCGTTGATCATTTTGTCTCTGAAAGGTTTGTCCGTGTTCATTTTGTGAGTGAACATTTTTCGTGAGCGTTTTGTCATGAACATTTTGTCGTTGAACATTTTTACTGTGAATGTTTTGTTGTGAAACCCACTTGGTCACCTTGCTTTTTGACATTTTTCTAGGCTACAAGTTGTGGCTTTTGTTTACTGTTTGGAACATTTTGTCGTTTAACATTTTTTTGTGAAACCCACTTGGTCACTTTGCTTTTTGACATTTTTCTAAGCTACAAGTTGTGGCTTTTGTTTGAGGGGTGTGTCAGTGATGATGATGAAGATGTTGTATATATGGAATACTTGTTTTCTGAGTATTTGTTCACAAGGAAATTTATTGTTGAGACACCTGTTTAAAATTTGACATCTGATAACAAATTATTAAACAAATTATGTAATTTTACTTACATTTGTTTTATTAAATTTGCTTATTATACAAACCGTGTTTGAATTCTAATGCTTCAGGCTTTTTACAATTATAATTGTGATTATTCTTTAAATTTATTATGTTGTCTCAATTATTCAGATGGCATAACCACCTTGATCCAGACGTAAACAAATCTCCATGGAATGATGGTGAAGAATTATTACTTTATCAGCTTCATAGGGTCTATGGGAATAAATGGGCTAAAATAGCCAAATTCTTTACAGGAAGGTAATTTGTTGTGGTATTTTATACTAATCTGCTGAATACTTTGGGTAAATTTATTCTGCTGGCTAAAAAAATCCATGATTGTTAGATTTTAAAATTTAAAACTCGATATTGTATCTTTTAATTTTATTCCAATTTACATACAGTAATTTTTCATCTGCTTGTTCTGGATTTGGCAAAAACAACTATTGAGAGTCATCTTTTATATTTTAAATGTCGGGAAAATAGAAAAAGTCTTATTGGAAAAAAACATTTTATTCTATTATACAGCTCTGTAACACAAGATGTGTCTTTTTATGCAAACCATCTTTGATGTGGCCAATATTTTAAAATGAAGAGTTTATATTTTGTAAATGTAAAACAACTTGAAGCATAAGGTATAAAAAAACTTTTTAATTTTTCTCAATGCCTCATAAAAGTAGAATATGGAAAAGCACCACAGGTAATAGACTCTCACAGATTAAAGCTAGAGAGTAACCAGAACCCTTCTAGAAAGCTGGAAAATGTTGCCTCGGTTTGAGGAAGCTCAGTTACCACAGTATATACTAAATAGCAAAAAAATTTGCAGGATTTTTAATGATGTGTGAACATTGCCGCAAGTAGCCCTTTTGCAAAAAAGGCCTAACATGGAAAACAATGTAGCAAATTCATGTAATTTTATGGACTTTTAACTAGAGCTGTCATAGATCCGACTCAATAGGTAGGAAAGCAAATCTCATTGATATTTATATTTATGCTTTTGCTTCTTGTCACCTGAGGAGAGTGTCCCTCAAAAATTAAGGTGGAGGGGCCCTCCCATACATTAAGCCTCCCCAATGTTTGGACAGTGCAGACTGTTAAACAAGGCACTTTTAACACAAGCAATGTCTGTCATAGCGGAGTCACATGGTAGTAAAATCCGCAATTTAAAAAAAAGTATTTAAACACAAATTCTCATAATTTAAATATGAGACAGTATGTATGTAAGCCATATAATTATTTTTACGGCAGTGGACACGGTTAAAATTGCACTGATAAATCTACGTACAGAGAATGTTTTTCACAGCATTTTTGAAGAAGTTTGCTCTATTTGTGAGCTCTACAAGATGAAACCCATAAGCCTACCTAGGTTGCGTTAACCGCCACACAGATTTACAAGAGCTGCTACAGTGCACGTTCCTCCGACAGCTGAAGATTATTATTGCGCAACATTGTTTTCAGATCTTGACACAGCTGTGTGCTGTTTGATTACTGACAGGCTATATATATTTCTTGTCCAGTCTCGGGACCTACCTGTCAAGAGAAAAGGTAGTTAGTGGACAAATCAATGTCTTTGTGTGTTAAGGTTATCCTGACATTGAAGAAACTTTTCTAAATATTCATCTCCAGATGTTTAACAAAAAATTCCATGCTAAATACTTGATCTAAGCTCAAACTATTCTTCAAAACATGGTACCAGAAGTTTGCGAACTCTTCAAAGCCATGGAGCAGCTAGTACGACTTTTACTGATTTCCCCAGTAACATCATGTGCAACAGAAAGATCTTTCAGCACTTTAAGGTGTCTCAAGAACTGGCAAAGAAGCACTATGGATGAGGGACGTCTGAATGCTGTAACTTTTTGCCATATCAATCAAAGCATTCTGGATAAAACAATTTGCCCATGAATTTGCACAAAGATCCGAAATAAGGAAATGTCTGTTTCATTCTGATTTTGAAACATAGTGTAGCAAAGTTTTATTTTAAAATAAATTTTAATAAACTAACTTACTTTTGATTAGACCTTGGAAGCGCAGATGGGACGGAGGCGTGAAGAGTGGGAAGGACTGGGCTCCCCCAATATCTGTGACAGATCGATGCCTTTGAGTTCAAATTTAATTTTTCATTGAATAATAAAAAAAAATTCAGATCGATTGGACAAAATTTAAAGAAAATATAAAATTAAATTAAAATTTTTCTTTAATCAAATAAAACCACAAGTTTTATGTTAATTCAAATGAAGCGATAGTTAATTTTAAAAATAAAAAATTAATTTGAAAGTTTATTATATTTTCTATCCACACATACCTCACATATCAAGTATATAGGAAACTGGTCAATGTTTTTCTATTTTATAGACTTATTGTCATCAAAAAATGATTTGCAAAAAACTAGAAGCTGCCAAATTACAAAATATACAGGATTTATGAAAAACTAAGTTTTTATGGTTCAACAGTAACTTTTGAAGCAGGTGAAAAACTTAAGGATGATAACGGAGGGAAGATGGTCAGTTGTTTTTATTTCACCAGGACATGACACCAAAGAAGAGGGAGGCCAGAAAACTTCTTGTCAAAGAAATGAACGTTTGGCAGCAGGGAGGAAAATTAAATCTGAGAATTGTGGAACAGGATTGTGACAAGAAGACCATTCAATGCTGTAAAGAACTTAAGCGCCTCTTCACTGGTGCAGATGGTTCGATGGGAAATGTGGATGATTTAAAGAAACGTGTTAGAAAACTTAAGTGCCTGTACACCAACGCCAACAGCCTGATGGGGAAGATAGATGAGTTACGGGAACGAGTTAAAAAAAACAAATATGGTATTATTACTATAACTGACACATGGGCAAATGAACAGGTGTAGATGCAGAACTAACCATTGATGGATTCATTATGTACAGAGAGGATAGATAAATATCGGTGAATAAAAAAGATGATTAAAGGAGGTGGAACATTAATCTATGTAAAGGAAGATCTTGATTCAGTTCTGTCTATGCGTTCTTCTCAGTCAGGATTCCAGGAATCTTTGTCGGCTGAGGCGACAGCATCAGGAAAATCATATATATAGAATAAGTATATAGAAGATAAACGAATTATCGCTCTGTATATGAAGAAACAATTTAGAGTCTTTTGTCAAAGTAAATGGATCGAAGAAATCCGCAGAGGAGTCAATCTCACGTGATCTACAATCTATTTCTATCTCCATTGCTCTTTCCACTTTCACTATTGAATTGCCTAAAAATGCCATTCTATTGGTGCGCTAGAAGGTTTTCAATTATTTGGAAAAATAATTTTAATTTTTCTTTTCATCGGCAAGTAAATTCATTTAATTAATTTGATAAACTACCTCATAATGAGTACTAAATACTATCGGTAGCGCTATATATAGACAAATAGATGTACCGAAACTAAACAAATGAAACTTATTTCAAATTTTTTTTTAAAATAAATTTTTAAAATTTTTATAAATTTAATGTAGTTATTAATATTGTCTGTCGCGTATAGTTCATCATTCTATGTTTCTAGGTATATGTGCCTTACGTAAACAGAGCCATCTTTAAAGATAGGCTCATCCTACCTATATACTATTCTATATATATGAGGAAAATGCATTCTGCTGGGAGTCTGCTATCGAAGCCCATTTAGCACAAAATGATGATGATTTGTTGCATTTATTGGAGGAAGCAGTTGATATGACAGGAGCTTTCCATTTGTTGCTGCTGGGGGATTTTAATTATCCACAAATAGACTTTGCAAACATGGGCAAAAATTTTTAATTAAAACATTTATAGTTGTAACAGCTGTGACTCCTTCCATTGTCATATCGATATCATCATCATCATTATCTTTGGGGATGCATCACCGATGCTCTAATTTTGCTTGATTTCACCTCTCATTTGTATAAAATTTTTCTAATTTATTCTGCAAAGCTTTAATCGTGCCAAATTTCTATCTAACAATGGCTGTGTTGGAGATATGAACCTCTCCAACTAAAGCGTTTTTGTAATTTTTGATTTTTTGTTTTGATGTAAAATAAAATAAAGTTAACTGAAAATTGAACTCTATATACCCAATTTTAAACAAAAAATTGAGAGAGAATTTTTGTTTTGATGTAAAATAAAATAAAGTTAACTGAAAATTGAACTCTATATACCCAATTTTAAACAAAAAATTGAGAGAGAATTTTGTTTTGATGTAAAATAAAATAAAGTTAACTGAAAATTGAACTCTATATACCCAATTTTAAACAAAAAATTGAGAGAGAATTTGAGAGAAGAGGCAGAGAAAGAAAAAATAAGAAGCTTTCCCCCCCCTGGAAAAATGTCTGCAGGCGCCCATGTTTGCAAACAACAAAGTGAATGCTGGAGAGGAGTCATCAGTGTTCAAATTCTCTCAAAAAGACAAGATCTTTTTCTGATACAGCATATAGAGGAATGCACAAGAGTGAGTGACAGAAACCATGCTTAATTGATTACCTGTCCACGGATGACATATCTTGTGCAGAGATGGTGCAGAGATGGTGCAGAGACGGGCTACAAAACTAGTGAATGGCATGAAAGGACTCAACTGTCAAAGAAGGCTGAACGTTTTGAATCTCACAATACTGGAGACAAGAAGGCTGAGGGGAGATCTGATAGAAACCTTAAAAATTGCAAAGGGTCTGGACGACGTTGATGTAGCAGCGTTCTTCCGAAAAGCGCCAACCGAGCACATCTTGAGGGGATTCAGTCTTAAACTCCAAGTGCAAGTGCAGGCTTGACTGCAGAAAGCACAGCTTTAGTCGAAGAGTGGTCCGGTTGTGGAATGAACTAAGCGAAGAGGTTGTTGCATCAAACTCAGTGAACGCTTTCAAAGTTGAATTGGACAAGTGGCTTGACAGTGTCGATATGGACGTTCAAAACATTAATGCTTCTTAGTCCATTGTAATTAACTTAACTTATTTGTCATACTTTTTTGTTTGTTCCATGAAATACAATCAAAATAACAGAATTGTTATCTATTTAGTGTGAAGTTTCACCTAAAAATATAATAAAGGTTTACTGCTGGCAATTATTAATTGAGAGTTATTGGCAAATAAGTCAAATTGATGTGACTAGGTTCAAAAAAGTTCAACTAATGTATTTTTCTCCTGAATTAGAATTAGTTTTCTGTTTATAAAGCTCATCTAGAAAGAACATAAATTAATTTGATGGTCATTTTTTAACTTAATTATTCAATATTAAGAAATTCTTATTTATTGTATTGTTTGCTGTATCGATTTCAAGTATAGAGTTGGAGTAAATCTGTAAAAACTTTTATAGAGAATCATTATTTGTCAATTTAAAAGATTGTAAGTGATGCTGGTGGTCTCATCTGTTATTTTTTTGATATTATATAAGTATCAGATTGGATTGTAATGAGTTTGTCATTATCTGTCAATAATTATGCTCCATTTCTTGATTTCTTAGGACGGACAATTCAGTGAAAAATCATTGGCATGGAACTATTAGGAAAAGATCAACAAAACCAGATTTTCAGACAAGTTTTATGGTATGAGTTAACCCGGTATTGTTTATTAATACACGTTTGGTCATAAAATGTTGGCAGATTTCTGATTATTCATTTCTTGGTCTGTTTATTCATTAATGAGTTTAGTGTATTGTCAAATGATAAATGTTATCACATCTATTCTGCTTCTGTGTGGCACTTACCAGTAAATTTGCAATCAGATCAAACTTACTGAAATGCACATAAAAAGCAACATAATTTACTGGAAACTAGAAAGCAACATAATTTACTGGAAACTAGAAAGCAACATGATTTTTATATGCTTCTATTAACTTTCAGTTGTCCCGAAGTCCACGGTGATAATGAAGACACAAACTTTCAATGTCTTATAAACATTCTTTGTTTACTATTTGCTGGGATAATAATGCGACTAAACTGTTAGCAACTTCATCATCTTCTGGTTTTCCTGATGATAAACATAAAAAATGTTTGTTACGACTACCTTCCATAGTAAAAGGATTTAGAAACTGATAGAAAGAAGTTGTTAATTTTGACATGTCAACCTCACTATTTTTTATTTTCCCCATTTTGGTTGATTTATGAGCATCATCGATATTGCTATTCATATCAACACAGTCCAAGTTTTCTTATATGTTTATTGAGTGTGTTTATTATTCTTAAGATTGCTGAAGAGTCTCAGAACCGATTGAATGAACTCATTAATAGTGGAAAGAAAAATTCTGCCCTTATCGATCCCATGGAGTCATTTAATGGTTATAAAACGGTTTTATTATATATTCTTTTGTGTATTCTTATGTAGAGCAGTTTATTTACACCAGAAGGCATGGCATTTCTTTTGTTTCAATATGATACTGCACTAGCTTAATATTTAGAATATTTTGGAGAGCTTGTTTGTCAAAAAAATGTAAGTGGAATGTATGCAAAGAAAGTGCATAAAAAATAGGTCTTTAATTTTTATATTATTTGTTGACAAAATCTGGTTACTAAAATGATTAACTTGTGTTTTCCATCGATAATTGGTATATTGCTGTTTTTTCACGAGTTGATTAGGTCATAATTTCTAACACTAAATAGTGAAACTACCTAGTAGTTATGTATCACTAAGAAGCTGTTACGATAAAAAGCAAATTTGGTTTAGGTTCCAACTTTTTAATAATTACATTTCTTTGTATTACAAAGTATCTAATAACTGTACTATTTGATTTAGCCATTTTCATTTATAGGGTTTGATGAGATTATAGAAGATTCATCTGACTATGAGAGTACTTTTTCAACAACAAACACGGGAGTTTTCAAGAAAAAACTTCACCTCACAGCTGTTTCTTGTCGAGTATGAAGATATTTGTACTCTTATTATTTACTTCATATAGATAATGTTTTTTTATTGTGAGGTTTTAACATTTAATTATTCTTTTAAACTTTTAACGTGTTGTAGTTTGAGTTGCTCGAGTTTTTTTTTTATTTTGGTCATAAACAGACTTTAGATATAACGTTTCCATTTCTATGTTCCCTTAGAGTATGTTATAGCAAGATTATAATGTATTAGATAATGTGAAATTAACAAATCGATTAAGGTTTGAATCAGAGGCACAATATATTTTATTTAAAAAATTTCTTTGTTGATGGATTAATGTTCAGTCAATATAAATCTAATTTTTTTTTGTAATGTTCCCTGTCAGATACCATCGCTTGGTTTAGAAAACAAAAATGAAAATGAAAGGTCAACATTGATTTGTTCATGTTCTCAATATAATGTTGTAAAATTATATCTAAAAATCATTTTATAGGATTCTAATTCAAGTGAGCAACTTCTTAAATACTGGTATTAACCTATATTTTATCAATTGTCTATTTACAGGAATTCTAAAAAAATAATCATCATCAAAACACAAAAGATGAAAGCTAAGACATATCACTTAGAATTTGAAAAAACATCATCCAATGAAATGATTTTTGAACATGGCTGCACAGCTAAAAACCCTAATAACTTGGCAAGTCAAATTTCTAAATATTTTTGTTGTTATTTTGTGGGTGCTTTTATATGGTGTAGAATATAGAAGTTAGGAATATTGCTGGCCATGCAAATAAATAGCAGTTTTTTTACGTTGGGTATGTATATATATATATATATATATATATATATATATATATATATATATATATATATATATATATATATATATATATATATATATATATATATATATATATATATATATATATATATATATTTGAAACATCCATTAAAAGGAGGGCTAACAAGATCATCGGTAGCTTACTCCGTAATAATTCATCAATAAACATAAAGCAGATCATTGGAGATTTTTCACCAGGATACATCTATTGTAATGTCAAAACACACAAACCTGGAAATCCACTGAGACCAATTATATCTCAGTGCCCAACACCGACATTTGCTCTCTCAAAGTTTCTTGTTGCTTTGCTTTCTCCGTATTATTATTATTATTATTATTTATTTATTTAACGTGCTCTCTAAAAAGAAAAATTTCTCAGAGCACGAGGCGGCAGTGCCAAAATAAACGAACGAACAGAATCACACATCAGAAACAAAAAGGGGTCAATGTCCGTTCGTCATACGAAGAAAAAAATGAGTTTTAAGTCGTTTCCTAAAAACATAAACGCTATCGACACACGCCGGATCGGTAAGTTCAATCGGTAGATTGTTCCAGGTAGTTGGACAAGAAACTGCAAAAGCCCTCGGTCCAAACGTCCTGGTTCCGCAGGAAGGAACAAGAAGCTGACCGGAAGAAGCCGAGCGAAGGTGAGATCGGCCAGGAAACTGAGTCACCGGAATGCACAGACCGGAGAGGTATGACGGCGCAGAACCATGGAGGCATCGGTACGCAGTGAGAGATAGCTTGAAGTCGATACGCGCCTGCATGTTCAGCCAGTGTAGTTGGTCGTGAATCGCTTTAGTGACATGACCGTATCGAGGCAATCGGAGAATCAGCCTAGCCGTGGCACGCATGACACCATCAAGCCGCCTCATTAACAGATCCGGTATTCCACTGAGTAGACAATTACAATAATCAAGTCTAGACAAGATCAAAGCGCGGGCAAGTGCATGCGAAGAATCGACCGTGAGGGATTTGCGAACTGACCTCATCTGTCGTAGATGGTAGTAACTGGTGTTGACCAATTTTGCAACGTGTTCGCTGAAAGTCAGTTGAGAATCTATGATGACCCCAAGATTGCGAACCCTATCGACGAGACGAATGATGTTTCCAGCTATATTGATCTCGTCAAAGGTGCAGTGCAACCGACGTCGAGAGGATCCCAGTAGAATGACCTCTGTCTAGGAGGCATTTAACTTTAGTCGATTGCATCTCATCCATTCCATTATCTCCGAAACGCAGCCGTCCAATCTGTCCGCGAGCACACCGATACTCTCAGTGCCGCAATGATCGTAGATTTGTAGATCATCAGCATAACCATGAATATTGAAACCACGTTGAGCAACCAGGGCAAAAACATCTGAAGTGTATGCAATGAAGAATAGCGGTCCTAGAATTGAACCTTGTGGAACACCACACACAATCGAGGACCAACCAGAAAGGATACCTCCATACCGAACACACTGCCTCCGATCGCAAAGATACGAACCGATCCACCGAAGAGCAACAGAATCAATGCCAAATGTACGCTCCAATCTGGTCACGAGGATTCCATGATCAACGCAATCGAATGCAGCGCTGAGATCGAGCATAGCGAGCAGTGTTACCATCCCTCGATCGGTTGCCAAGAGAACATCCGAAGTAACCTTGAGCAATGCAGTTTCCGTCGAACGGCACCTCCGATAGGCAGACTGATGCTCCGGCAGAAGGTTGTGTCCATCCAGGTGATGTTGAATTTGTTTGTTAACCGCCCGTTCCAAAACCTTAGAGATGAACTGAAGATTCGAAACTGGGCGATAACTGGCAGGCAGAGAAACATCCAGCGTAGATTTTTTCAAGATTGGCGTGACCTCGGCCACTCTGAATGGGACCGGAAAGTGACCAGTGTCCAACGATTTATTAAACAGATCTGTAACAAATGGGGACAAGGTTTCTGAAAATTCTTTGATGAGCCATGTTGGCGCCGGGTCTAGACCACATGACTTGTTTGGAGAGTTCTTAATTAGGTCCTTGACGTCATCCTTAGTAAGAGTCGCAAAGTTGCTGAAACGTTCTCCAGAGAAGGTGTTGAACTCAGGCGTATCCGAATCAAGGGTAGACGCTCGGACGTCCGTGACCTTCTTCTCAAAAGAACTCATGAATTGCTCTGCAGTCAGACCATCCTGAAGAATGAAAGATCGTTTCTTTCCCATCACGGCGGACAAATCTCTCCACAGCCTGCTTGCATTTCCTGCACTCTCCGCAATCGTATTTTGCCAGTACGCATCCTGTGCTCTCCTATAAAAATCCTGGCAAAAACGTAACTGCGCAACCCATTTATCACGGTCAGAGATCAGTCGGGTTCTTCTGTAAATTCTTTCAAGAGAACGAGCTTTTCGTTTCTGCTCGCCGCAAGCAGTATTGAACCATGGAGTGATCGGACGATAATTTCTCAAGGCTGACCGACGTGGAGCATGCTTCTCAACAAGATCGGTCAGTATTCTGTTGTACATCGCAGCCATTTCATCCGGTCCAAGGCCGCTCCAGCTGCTGTCCTCAGTGCAGAGTTTGCTTGATTTGAGATCCTGTAAAAAAAGATCACGATCAAAGGTCTTCCATGCCCTGCCTGTTACCATTAGTGATACAGGATTTGGTTTCATGAGTGGCAGTCTTGAAATGATGAGAGAATGATCGGACACAGATGGAACATACACTTCACAAGCAACAGAAGATGACTGAGCTGGGTCCTTCGTGATGACAACGTCCAAGGTATGTCCGGCTTTGTGGGTTGGTGAAGAAATATTCTGGACAAGGCCAAAGCAATCCACGATCGTGTTGAATTTCATTGTCCATACATCATCCGGTTTGTCCAAGTGAATGTTGATATCTCCAACGACAAGAATATGGCAGCTGTGAACAGTTAATTCTTCAAGCATCTGGCTGAAATCCTCCAAGAACTGGTCAGAAACTCGTTCACTTCCAGGCCGGTAAATGACCACAGCAATTGTTCTAACACTCCTTAAGATAAGCATTACAGAAACGAATTCAAAAGTCTCAACTTTGCTGGTAAGATTCATTCGGCGGGCCTTGCACGATTCCTTGCAAATCCACGCAACTCCGCCCCCCAGTAGACGACCAGATTGCATCTTTTGTGTAGCAGACCTCGCCAAACATTTTCGTTCTCGTGCCTGATCCACGCACGTGTATCCATCCGGTGTGATTCTTGCGAGAGTGATGTCTTCTGATGATTCGTGAAAAGTCTCGGCAACTGCGAAGGCATCAAGATCATGTTCAGCGATAATATTTGTCAGCGATGCACTTTTATTTCCGATCGACTGACAATTCAAATATCCAATAGTCAAGTACTTGTTTCGAACGTATGATTCTGTGTTGTATTGTTCGTGTCAACATGCAGTGAGATCATCTTTTGAATTCGTCGCCCTAATCAGAAGTAATCGCCACATAACTGGCGTTATGGGCTCTTTGGATGTTACAAATTTATTTACAAATGTGGCCGTCGATACTACCATCGCTATTATTCTTGAAAACGTATATCACAATGCTACACTATCTCCCCCAACTGTTCCAGAGAGCTCCATGTTGCAGTTGCTGTTGTTGTGTACTAAAGAATTGCCATTTAAACATCCCGATGGTCGATTGTTCAGACAGATCGACGGTGTGGCCATGGGCTCACCCTTGGGCCCTCTATTTGCCGATTTTTATATGAGTCATTTAGAAAATCGTGTGTTCGACGCCATCAATAAACCTACATTATATGCAAGATATGTCGATGACATCTTTGTGATTGCTCGAGATACTACACATTTTGAAGAATTAAGAACTAAGTTTCAGCAATACTCTGTGTTGAATTTTACAATCGAATATAGCGACTGTAATCATACGTTACCTTTTCTGGACGTGTTGGTCTCTCAAACGGATTCCGGCCTTGCACATGAAATGTATGTCAAGCCTTCCTCCGAGGGTCTTTGCATGAACGGTGCCGGCTACTGTTCTGATATATACAAAGAGAGTGTTATACATAACCTTCTTGCTCGCGCTTATGGGCTGTCAGAAGATTGGTGTAAATTTCACACAGAAGTCAAACGTCTCAAAACGCTGTTGATCAACAATAACTACACCAACACCATGGTTGATTCTGTTGTGAAAAGATTTGTGAATAAAAAGATTTCTGGCATTCCATCAAACACTCCTAATGATGTCGTCAGGACTGTTGATATCCGTTACTGTTCCCAGATGCATGACAATTACCGTCTGGATGAGAGAATATTACGTCAAATTATTACAAGTTGCGTTAAAGTTAAAGATCGACTCCGACATAGACTGTCATTCTCCATATATTATAAAGACAGAAAATCACACAGCCTTATCATGAAAAATAGCCCTCGTCACGCCAGCATTTTCCAGTGTACAAATGTAGTTTATAAATTTACTTGTCCTGCACCGCATGATGTCATTGCTACCTACATTGGCCAGACACGTACTACGCTCTCCCGCCGGGCTACTATGCATTTACAGGGTGGCAGTATTACAACGCATTCGCAACTGGCTCACAACACAAAACTCAACAGACAAACACTCGTCGATAACACTGTTATTCTCCATCACGAGGCCGACCCCTCTCGATTAAAAATTGCCGAGGCCCTCTACATTGTCCGGGATAAACCAATATTAAACGTCCATGATGACCATTTTGGACGGACCCTTAAACTATTCAACAATAGGCACCACTTGCAGTGCCACAGCGTTGGTGTGCCGCAGGGCTCGTCATCCGCTGTTGCCCCTAACACTTGTATATTGAATGATCATGCACTTGACAGGCATAGCAAGAGCCCACGTTGTGATCCGGTTTCCTGTGCTCCGTCCACCGGCGCAATGGACCATGCTAACCTTATTGAAATTTATGGTTTAACAAACTGTGATCGGCCTACTGGTCCTCCGTCTGCCGGTTCTGTGGATGATACCGGTTGCATTGAGGCTGTGCGTTTGATCGAACAGTGCTTTATCGATCCGTCGGCCATCTGCCGGCCTTCTTCGGACCCGGTGAATGGTGATATGCCACAGGCCTCACCATTGACTGTTCTCCCGCTTTCTCCCTTTGTCACACCTCTTCTCTTGCTCTCAGATTTATCTGTACTCCGTACTAGGAGTTCGGCAACCAAAACTACAGGTGTTCCCCATTACAGTTACGACCATCCTTGTGACCAGTACGACAACGGTTCCATTTCTCGTCGAGTCTTATCTCCTTTGTCTGCCAACGCAATAGACGCTGCCAACGAAATAGACCCTACCAACTGTATCGATGTTTCAAATGCAACCGAACTGTGCCCTGCCAACATGCCAAGGACTCCGCTATTCACTGTTCTCCCGCATTCTCCTTTTGTCACACCTCGCCTCTCCTTTTCTGATTTATCTGAACTCCGTACTAGGAGTTCGCCAACCAAGACTACAAATGTATCTTATCACAGTTATGATCATCCTTGCGACCAATACGACAACGGCCCAGTTTGTGGTCCTGTTTCCTTTTCTCCATCTACCAACCATATTGAAGTGTTGGACGCGGTCGAACAGTGCTCCACTGGCTTGTCAGCCATGAGCCAACCTCCTCGAGGCCTCGAGACTGCTGACCTGCATGATGGTGATGGGACTGGTCCGATGTGTCCGCATTTGATTGATAACTGCAATATTACTATACGTAGACGTTGATCATTTTCAACTTTTAATTAAACTCTCAATTTTATCGATATCCTATTATCTTTGAATTGTAGCTTTAAATTCTTATTTTATTATTTTACCTCTTTGCTTTTATTAGTAATTTTCTTTTAATAGTTATATTTTACTACTTAATTTGGTTGTATATTTTAGCACATGTAATTTTTTATTTTTTCTTATATTTTTGTTTATTTTTTGTTTATTTATTTACTCCGAGGCAAAAAATTTGGTTGTTTCTTAGCGGTTTTCATATTTTACTTTTACTCTTCTTTGTACTTTGACCTCGATTGATGTGTAAACATATCTGATATGTCTCGCCACACCACTTTATATATTTTCGTTGTAGCTGTAAATTGGTTTTATGAGTTCTGATGATGGCTAATAAAGCCGAAACCTGCAGGTCAGCTCATGACCAAAACATTAATAAAAATATATACCAGTTCGTTCAAAAGTGTCTTGGTATTTCTGATTTTCGAAAAGTTTCACGTCTGATAGAAAAAGTTTGTAATAAGAAATGGGCCATAGTCTTTAATACAGCGTGTCTGAAAGAACATCTTGTTCCTAATTATTTGAAAAATATATATATATATATATATATATATACCATAAATATGGCGATACCGATACTCATATTATGAAAGAGGCCTATACCGATACTTTTCAATATTTAATTATTTATTTGTTACTGTTTATGTAAAAATCACAATATCATGATAACATTTTATTGAAATATTTCAATAGAATTCAAATAATAGTTACTTCATAGTTAATATTTAAAGTTAAATATTCTTAAATTATGGTGCAGGAACATCAGGCTTTCACTCGTATCTGGAGAGAGCCTGTTTCTCTTGGGGGTGTTGACATTTCCTCCAATACTGAATACCCCTTCGCTTTCAATTGAAGACGGATGTGATGATAAATATTTTCTTCCAATAGGTGACAGCATAGTTTTACTTTCGTTCCACCACATGAAAGGATCCTCATCTCTTGGCAAGTAAGATAGGGATTCGTAAATTTTTATCTCATGCTTTAACTCATCAATTTGAAAATTGGTTTTGGACGTTTGCCGTTTTAGTTTGGATTCCTCCGAGTCCTTTGATTTGTATTCTTTAGAGGATTTTGCCAATAATTCCTCCATGCATGGTCAAAATCCATCCTCTCTAGGACGTCTAGGTCATCTTCAGCTGTAGCTCCTCCAGTATCATCCTCACTCTCAGTGCTAGCTGACAGCACTGTTGTAGCCTTTGCTTCCTCTGATATTCTTCTTTCATGAGCGCGAGCCAACTCCTCTGTGATGCTTCATCTCTTTAGCTTTGAGCCTGAGGTTGAAGGTTCAGTAACTTCAGTATCATTCTCATTGGAACTTATTTCAGGAAAAAGGCTCATCTTATACCTTGGATCAAGATATGTTGCCAATATTATGTTGAAATCATCTTTAGAATTGTGAAACCTTTCAGTCATAGAGTCATTCAGTGCCATAAGCATTGTTCCAAGTCCTGTAGTTTTAAACCTATACAAGTGAAAGCAACACGGTCCAACTTTTAATAGAAATATGTAAATAGTAAAAAGTATCGGTATCGGCCAATGACCCTCAAAATTTTACCAGGCCGATAACGATACTATCGGTGCATCTCTAATATATATATATATATATATATATTTATATATATACATATATATATATATATATCTATAAAAATGAATGTTTGTATATATATATATATATATATATATCTATAAAAATGAATGTTTGTATATATGTATATATATATATATATATATACATATATGTATATATATATATATATATATATATATGTATATATATATATATATTTATATATATATATATATATATATATATATATATATGTATATATATATCTATATATATAAAAATGAATGTTTGTATATATGTATATATATACATGTCCTTTATGCATTGCTACACCATTCATCCGATCGTAATGAAATTTTCACACAACCTTGAGAGTCAAGGGGAATCAAATATAGAGAAAAAAAATTTGAAATCTGTCACAAAATGAGCGGAGCGGAGCGGGTGAGCGGAGCGGGTGAGCGAGCGGGAACTATATATGTATGTGCGTATGTATGTGTGTATGTATGTATGTGTATGTGCATGTATGTGTGTCTGTGTTTATGTATGTATGTATGTATGTATGTGTTTTTTACAATATTTCGGCACTAAATGCTCATTCAAAGTTTGTATGTGTGTGTATGTATCTATGTATGTATGTATGTATGTATGTATGTATGTATGAATGTATGTATGTATGTATGTAGCATCGGATCTAGGGGGGGGGCAACTGAGAGCGAAAGAATGAGCGGGAAAGCGACAGGGAACGGATAACGACCGGGAGCGGGAGTGTGTATGTAAGTATGTATGTATGTATGTATGTATGTATGTATGTATGTATGTGTGTGTGTGTATGTATCTATGTATGTGTGTATGTATCTATGTATGTATGTATGTATGTATGTATGTATGTATGTATGTATGTATGTAGAATCGGATCTAGGGGGGGAACTGAGAGCGAAAAAATGAGCGGGAAAGCGACAGGGAACATATAACGACCTGGAGCGGGAGCGCAAGCGGGAAGGAAACGGGAGCGAAAAAGAAACGCATTAGGTAAACCTCTAAAAACCACGGGCAATATGTATGTATGTATGTCTTTTATGCATTGCTACACCATTCATCCGATCGTAATTAAATTTTCACACAACTTTGAGAGTCAAGGGGAATCAAATATAGAGAAAAAAATTTGAAATCCTCTCAAAATGAGCGGAGTGGAGCGGGTGAGCGAGCGGGGCTATATATATATATATACATACATAAATGAGCGGAAAAGCGACCGAGAGAGGAAAAGTGACCGGGAGCGGGAAAGCAACCCGGAACGGGAAATCAACCGGGAGCGGGAAAAAAACCGGAAACGGGAAAGCGTCTGGGAGCGGAAAAACGGCCTGGAGCAAAAAACCGACCGGGAACGGGAAAGCGACCGGGAGGAAAAACCGACCGAGAACGGGAGAGCAAGCAGGCACGGGAAAGCGACCGGGAGCGGAAAAACATGCGGGGAAGGAAACGGGAGCGAGAGAGACAAGCATTAGAAAAACCTTTAAAAACCCCGGGCAACGCCGGTTACCTCCGCTAGTATATATATAAATGTCTGAACTTCAGACTCGAACCCACGACTGTCGGATCGGCAACACTGCCTCGCATCATGCCAACTACCTCACCATCTGTGCCACTGCGACATTTATATTTGCGCTATTTCATGGTGGATTGTAAGCCATCCAAGTTTCTGATATATGTGGCTAGTAAAAACATATCAACGCTATGTTTCTTTATAATATATATATACTAGCGGGGTTACCCGGCGTTGCCCGGGGTTTTTAGAGGTTTTTCTAATGTTTGTCTCTCTCGCTCCCGTTCCCTTCTCCACTTTCCCGTTTTCGTAGCGTTCCCGGTCGCATTTCCGCTCTCGGTCGTTTTCCAGCTCCCGGTCGCTTTCCCGCTCAGAAGTTCTGTTATCGATTTTCTCTCTTGCTCGCGTTTCCTTCCAAGCTTGCTCTCCCGATTCCAGTCGCTTTCCGCGTTCCCGGTCGCTTTCCGCGTTCCCGGTCGCTTTCCGCGTTCCCGGTCGCTTTCCCGTTCCCGGTCGCTTTCCCGTTCCCGGTCGCTTTCCCGTTCTCGGTCGCTTTCCCGTTCCCGGTCGCTTTCCCGTTCCCGGTCGCTTTCCCGTTTCCGGTCGCTTTCCCGTTCCCGCTCACGCTTGCTCTCCCGTTCCCGGTCATGCTTGCTCTCCCATTCCCGGTCACGGTGGCTCTCCCGTTCCCGTTTCCGTTCCCGCTCATTTTCTCTTTTACATTCTTTCATAACTTCTGTTAGCCTATAAAACGCAAAATAGATTTGCTAAGACTATATATATATATATATGAATGTTTGTGGGTTAGTTTGTCTATTATAGAAACGGGAAAGCACCCGGAACGGACAGCGAGCGGGAACAGAAAAGCAAGCGTGAGCGGGAATGGGAGAGCAAACGTGAGCGGGAACGGGGCAGCGACCGGGACGGGAAAACGACCGGGAGCGGGAAAGCGACCGGGAGCGGGAAAGCGACCGGGAGCGGGAAAGCGACCGGCAGTGGGAAAACGACCGAAAACGGAAAAGCTAACAGGAGTGGGAAAGCAGGTGGGAAAGGAAACGGGAGAGAAAGAGACAAACATTAGAAAAACCTCAAAAAACCTGGGCAACGCCGGGTATCTCCGCTAGTACATACATAAACACACACACAGACACACATACATGCACATACACATACATACATACACACATACATACGCACATACATATATATATATAGTTCCCGCTCGCTCACCCGCTCCGCTCCGCTCATTTTGTGACGGATTTCAAAAATTTTTTTTTTAGTTTTGATTTTCATTGACTCTCAAGGTTGTGTGAAAATTTCATTACGATCGGATGAATGGTGTAGCAATGCATAAAGGACATTAACATAAATACAAACATTCATTTTTATATATATAGATATATATATATATATATATATATATATATATATATATATTTTATTTATTTATTTATTCGCAAACAGAAGGGCCTATCGGCCTCTAATACCGTTCGGACAGTACAAACGAAACAAAAAAAACCAATAAACGAAATATGTACACATACTCAGTTGCAAATCGTAAATTGTTAAGATGTTAGAAATATGCAATAGCAAGGTATGCTATTATCTTAACTAATTTTATTGTTTTATTTGTTATATCAGGTTGATGTGTGGTCTTGAAACTAAATCTAGTTAATTCTCTTTCCCTTTGATTCCTAACTTCTTCTCTCTCAAATCTTAATTGTTCTCTCCGATCCTCTGCTTCTAATCTTAATCGTTCTCTTCGCTCCTCTGCTTCCCTCTCTTCTCTTCTTGATCGTTTTGCTGCTCCTAATCTTTCTCTCTGCATTCGTTCAGCCGATTGTCTCTCTTTCTCTTTATCTAGGAGTTGTAATTTCACCACTTCTAAATTCTCTATTGCCATTCTACCCTGTTCTGCCATAAACTATCCGCCAGCTCCCTTTTCATCTGGGTTATCATGTGAGACTCTAGGACTTTGGGATTCTACTCCACTAAACATGGTTTCCCGTCTATCCCTAGGGTTTACCCTTAACACTACTTGAACAATATCTTCTGCTCATCGCTCAGGTGATTCTAGTAAAGGGGTATTTCTACCTGTCTCGCTTAAAGATTTCTCGGACATGACGACAATACCCTACTGCAACACGAAACCTACACCCGAAATTACACAACTACAAAATGTACTGCAACACAAACCTACACTCGAAATTACACAACTACCTAAGGGCAACTGCGAAATGAATCAGACAAACTTATCTCGACTCTTTTCCGTCTGACAAGGTCGACTGTTCCTCCTGAACTGGTCGATCTCTTCTCCTTCTGATCTGGTCGCATTCTTCCCTTGAACTGGTCGAATTCTTCACTTGAACTGGTCGAATGACTCGTCGACTTCTTCTTGATTCCACTTCTGACACCAGAAATGATGTCAGTGCCGAGCCTCAAACGCTTACTGACAACAAAACACTTTATATAGAAGACGTTTATGATACACTTTATTAACTTTAAAAGCAAACTAGAACGTTTATTAATTATCGATTAGAGAAGACAGCGTGGAACAGTCGCACAGGACTTTCCCTCTCACAAAAAAACCAAGCGGAGCCTCCTCGAACGGCAATTGCGTGCCGCCTTATATAAGGAAATCGGGTTACGTCATCAGAATCCACCTCTCTGATTCGTCGATAGCAATTAATAATCAATAGGCTGACATAAACAAATAATAAACATAATAAATAATAAATTTATCTCCCTAGATCTTGACCACGAAGATACCAAATTTTAACAGCCTATCAATATATATATATATATAAACTACAGTCCACGAGATTTTTATAACTTAATATTCGGTAGAAATCTCGCTACACTAAGAAATGTACATCAATTAATAATTGCGGGAATTAACATGCGCTCTGATTGGCTCGCTGAGAACAAAGGAATACTTGATAAAACAGAAGATACTAAATAAGGTTTCATTAATTACTCAATACTAAACAATATGAGTTTACGAGTTTGTTTATTCAGTTATCAATACATACATTCAAAATCACAAATAAGACAGAACAAAAAAAACAATAATAATTAAATAGTCATTATAATAGCATGTATGATTGATGAAGAGGTGCTGCATCAGGCCCCTCTGTGCTGACGAGTCATACTGCAATCAAAGTAGAGCGAGTTGATCTTTGAAGGCATTCACCGAACATGCGTCCACTGCTTCCTGCGTCAAGGAGTTCCAGCTGAAAGCTACTCAATTTGTGAAAAAGTGTATTCGCTCTTCACATCCTTTAATTCTTTGTGGTAAAAGAAGGCAGTTGTGACCTCTCAAACAATAGGATCTGTTAGTTTGCCATGTGGGATGTTTTTGCAATACAAAAAAATCCACTTCATCAATATGAGCCAGTATTTTGTATTGTTGGATCAAATTGCCTCTAACCCTACGTTCTTCAAGCGTGGTAATTCCAAGCTTCTGTAGTCTTTCTAAGTATGGTAAATGTTTGATTGTTGTAATTATTTTTGTAACTTTGTGCTTGACCTTTTCGAGAGTATCAATGTCCCGGCTTAGATGAGGAGACCAAACTTGAACTGCATATTCGAGGTGTGGTCGAATGTAGGCCTGGTAGAATGTTTTCCAAAGATGGAGACTACGACTTCGGAATAATTTTTTAAGTCTACCAAGAGTTCTATTAGCCAAGGCAGCCGCTGCATTCACTTGAGACCTTGCTTTGAGATCATCCCATACTAGAACACCAAGATCTCGTTCGACTGTCGTTACTTCTAAATTTTTTCTATTTCCATCTGGGTCTAACATAGAATAAATAAATTTTGATTTCTGATTGGTTCGTCCAACGTGCATAACTTTGCATTTGTCAATGTTGAATGGCATCAACCATTAGTGTGACCACTGGACTGCCTCATCTATATCGTTTTGGAGTCTGATACAGTCTTCCACGGATTTGATAATCCCAATGATTTTACTATCATCTGCAAAAAGCTTGATGTGTTGAGATAATTTGTCAGGGAGGTCATTTATATAGAGCAAAAACAATAGAGGCCCAAGTACTGAGCCTTGCGGTACCCCACTCGTAACCTTTTTCCATCCTGAAGAACAGCTGTCGATCTGAACTCTCTGCTGACGATTGGTTAACCAAGATTCAATCCATTTGTGAAGAGAGCCCTGTATACCGTACGCTCTCAGTTTGTGCAATAAACACCGATGTGGGACTTTGTCAAAAGCTTTCGCAAAATCTGTGTAGACAACATCCACAGAAACACCAAGATGAACACTTTCTGTCAGAATGTCGCGGGCTTCCAGTAAGTTGCTTACGCATCCTTTTTTTCTTACAAATCCGTGTTGACTTTTAGTTATTAGGTTATTCATAGTGCAGAAAGACATGATTTGCTCGTGAATAAACTTTTCGCATACTTTGCAAAGTACGGAAGTTAATGATACTGGCCTATAGTTTCCTGCCTTTATTTTGCTACCTTTTTTAAAAATGGGCGTAACATTAGCTAGTTTCCATAGATCTGGTACCATGCCTGTGGTGATAGACATTCTAAAGATGAGAGTGATAGGAATTGCAAGAGCAGCTGCGCTGTTTTTTAATATACGAGGATGAAATCCATCAACTCCCATAGCCTTGTTCGCCAAGAGTTCTGATAGTCTTTTTTCAACCTTTTCAAATGTGAAAACGCTCTCGTCAATATTGCATTCGGAATCTGTTCTCTGTTCAAAAAAAGGCAGTTGATTGCCTGATTCGGTAACAAAGACAGATTGGAAGTATTCGTTTAGCGTCTTGCATATTACTTCTTGGTCGACCAATGTGTCACCGTCAGCCGTTTCAATTGCCTTTATCTTCTCTTGAGTTTCATGTTTATTTTGAATGTGAGTATGAAGTAGATATGGTGAATAAGCGAGACTTTCTTCGTAGTGAAGCATAGAAAGTCTAACTACTTTTGCCACGTTTTTACAAGCTTTTTTATGAGCTAGCTTAAGCTGGTCATGTATGTGATGCCCGGCTGCTAGGTATTTTGACCAAAGTTGTCTCTTCAGTTCAACCGCCGCTAACACTTCTGGAGTGACCCATGCCTCTGACTTTTTCTTAAAGGGCACTGTTGTTGTTGGGATAAATCTATTTACTGCATCATCGTAAATTTTAACCAAGGTGGTGTAGCACTCGTTAACTGAGCGATGTAAGAAGAGGGTTATCCAGTCTTGTGAGCTGATAAAGTGTGAAAAGGCAGTAAAGTAGGCTCTACTCCATATACATCGGGGTTTGTTGTGCCTTTCGATTGTCGGGCAGTCAGCTACACTTATTGTTCAAATTAGAATTGGTCTGTGATCAAATTCGGGATTACTTTTCTCAAGTCTTGTAGAGTATTCAATCATTGGCTTGATTTCGTCAATATTTATTCCGGTGTCCCTAATTTCTAAGTATTTTAAAATGGCAGCCATATCTTCTTCTTTTCTTTCTTTTTGGTCACGTTTTTTGGATTCCTTTACACCTCTGATAATTATGTTGTTCTTTTTATTCTCTAACTTTGACATTTCAAGTACCACCCTTCCAGTAACCGATAAACCTTTAGCAGCAACTGTCTCATTTTTGGTTTTGTGAGAAATATTAGGACCATCCAGCTTTTCTTGTACGACAGCAATTTGGTTTTCTTGTAGGGCTAGTTTTGTTTGTAAAACACGAATTTTTTCGTCTTGGTTTGATATAATTTCAACTGCCATATTAACTAATTTAAATAATGACAATATAGACCTTTTTGAACCCATTTTCTCTACAACGTCTACCTCTTTCAAGAGATCGTCAAGTGTTGCTACTGAACTTTGTTCACTCTCCTGAGGTATATCATTAATAGATGCAGTTTTCGTATTCGCTTCATCATCCGCTAAGGTTAAAATCTTTTTTATTCTTTTAGTATTAGCTTCTACGACTGTCATATTAAAATGTTCAGTGGGCACTTGAAATATCTTGGTTAAAATGAGACTAAATATCGCTTACTCGCCTTATCAACTAAGAGTTGTAATAGGATTAGCAAAAGAAAAAGCACTTGCTCTATCGCAACAACAACAACAACTTAATAAGACAAATTATTATTAATTTAAATGAAATGATTAATTTATTTTTAAATGCTATATTTATTATTACAATAAATGAAATCAAAAACAAAAACAGACATTTTGAGATATTTAAATTGCAAAGCGAACGCTTAATCAAAATGGCAACCAAGATGGCGAGTTCAGCAAGACGAAGGTCTTATTACACGTCGAGTTCTCTGATTGGTTGACTTGTTTGAAGGGAGGAAATTGATTAGACGAGACAGTTGTTTCGGGCTTTGTGATTGGTCGAATTTATTTTAAGCGTCAGGAACTATTCTTTTATTTTCCTAATATTCTTTCTAATATTTTCTTTTAAATAAAGATTGTTGTAATATTAATTTTCTTCTTTTATTTTGTTTTATTAACTTTTCTTTTAATTTATTTACTTTTTTCGATTAATTTTGACAATTTTTTGGTGAATTTGTTAGCAGAATTGGTTGGTTGGGAAGAAATAGTTCTTTAGGTTATTTCTTTTAAACATTCTTATTCAACTTGCTTTTTTTTTTTTTAGACAGGATCAAATTATATTATTAGAGATATGCTGGATCTAATTAATGAAGATAATTTGTTTAAGACGTAGAACCTGTATTCGTGACGTCGTTTCAAATTTAGCGATTGTTCTTTACTTCGACGTCGTTGATGCTAATGATGATTTTTCGGCCTAATTCATACAGACTGAGATCTGAATGTTTTTGTAATATCAGGGTGTCTTTCAGTTTCGTCGTTTTACACGTATTTCTGCTGAAGCTCGCCGATGCAATCGGTTCCTGGCAAGATCGTTTCAGAGAGTAGCAATAAAACTTTGAAAATAAAACGAGAATTGTTAATATTAATAATTTTTAATTTAATTTTATTAGTTTTATTCAAAATATATTACTAATACGCTTCCGAATTAATTGCAATTTTGAAAAAAACGACGGAGCTTGTTTATTGCGGCCGCACGGACAAATAAGCAAAAGAGTACATTTTATAGAAATAAAATAAATGTTCGGTATAAAATAAAAAGGGGGGGGTCCAGCACTGACAGTCCCTGGTAGCGATCTGGCATCTATACTCCACATTTGAGATCAACATTGAGTCCCCAGAGAGCACCAAATCTAGAATGTTGTTTCCTCGAGTCGACTCTTGAATAAACTGTTGAAGTCCAAATTCATTTACAAATTCCATGAACACTCCATAGACTCTGTGGTTTGGATATGAGTAACAGGTCCAATCCACCTCTGGCAAATTAAAGTCTCCAACCAGGCACATTGTATGTATCGGAGAATATAACGCTTTAAAACAATTAATACTGTCCACCATATAGATCTCCGCCTCAGCACCAAAACCTCCAGGACAATTCTGTATGATTTATGGTTCAATTCAATATTTATTTATTTATTTATTTATTTTTCACAAACGAGTGGAAGGATTCAATGAATCGCTAACTCCATCCCGAAAAAAATATGTACAATAACATTTACAGTCAGAATGACAAAATAAGTAACATTCTAATGAGAAGAAAATAATAATAGTAATAATATTAGAGAAAAACATCGACAGTAAGATGGCGACTCATTCAACGTATATCAGACAAAAATAGAGATAAATCCATTTGAGCAATAAGATGTTTAAATTCCGAGAAAGTAGGAGAAGAAACAATCTGGTCCGGCAATGAATTCCAAACATTCACAACACGATTAGAAAAAAAGTACTTGGTAGTATCTACTGAAAACACATTTGTTCGAAGTCTGTAACTGTGACCCCTGGTTGCTGGGTAGTTCGTGGGGTGAAAATGATGCACCAGATTGGTGCATACATTTCCATGCAATATCTTGTAACATAAGCTGAGATCTAACACAAGCCTTCGGTACTCGAGAGACTGCAAACCGAGTATCCTAAGGCGGGCGGGGTAAGGTGCCTGACGAAGAGAGGGAATATTCTTGGTGAATCGTCTTTGAATTTTTTCTAACTTGTTTATCAGAAATCTATGGTGAGGACTCCATACAGAGGAGCAGTATTCGAGGAGTGGCCGAATGTACGTGCAAAAAGCTTTTGCTAGTGTCTGATGGTTTCCTGAAGTAAAAGACCTGTGGATAAGTCGTGATCTGATTGCGGCAGTGTGTGTAATAACATTTATGTGGTTCTTGAAAGTAAGACCTTCATCAATAGTTATCCCCAGATCCCTCATTTGAGCAACATTCTCAAGCTCATGTTTATTTACAAAATATTTAGAGATTTGCCTTCGACTGTTCTTGCTGCGACAAATCGTACATAGTACACATTTTTCAAGAGCTAAGTTGAGCTGCCATGTCTTGCTCCACGACATCAACTCGTCAATAGCCATCTGTAGATCACATGTAGACGAACCAGAACTGGAATAGAATTTGATGTCGTCAGCGAAGAGCTTAATCGAGATCGTTTTGTTAGTAATATTTTCAACGACATCATTAATGTAAATAAGAAACAAAGTAGGCCCAAGGACACTACCTTGGGGAACGCCGCTTGTAACATTGGATTGGTTTGAAAGTGTTTCGTGAACTCGTACATATTGAGTACGATTGGATAGAAAGTCAACTAGCCATGCACTGAGATTGCCGTTAATACCATAGGCACGAAGTTTTATTGCGAGCTTTGAGTGCGAGACGGAGTCGAATGCTTTTTGAAAGTCAAAGTAGATAATATCCGTGTGTTTCTTCTCCTGTATCGCAATGGACCAATCGTATACACTTTCCAACAGATTTGTACAAGTTGACCTCAAGGGTAAAAATCCGTGTTGTTGTTCACTAATAAGATGATTAGTGAGAAGCTAGGAAATGAGTTCTTTATTAATTATTCTTTCCATCACACGACAACAACAAGATGTTATGGAAATAGGTCTGTAGTTCTTTGGTTGATTAGTGGGACCCTTTTTATGGATAGGCGTGACGAAACTCGATTTCCACTCCTGGGGCAAACGCTGAGATTTCAAGGACAGATCAAAGATATGACATAGTGGCAGTGCTAGGGTGTAGTAGCAATTTTTGAGCAGCACATTAGGAATACCGTCGGGGCCTACAGAAACAGAATTTTTGAGGGTTTTCAAAGTTTTAGAAACTAATTCTGGAGTAAAAGTGACCGCACTCAAACGACTTTCCGTAAGCATATTTAACTGAAGGTTCTTTCCATCGTCAACCGTGAAGACACTGGCGAAGTAGTCGTTAAAAATGTCAGAAATCTCGCCTTCGTCAGAGGTGGTGGTCCCATCAGTTCTTAAAACAAGCCCGATTCTAGAGCGTGGAAACAGCCTTCGATTCACGTATTTGTAAAATGATCCAAGATTATTTTTAGCCACAAGGCTCTTTTCATAACTAATTTGAAAGGCTAAAGCGGACTGGGTGCATTTTTTTGCCATCGAAGAATATTTTTCCCTTGCCTCCACAGTCTGGGTAGATTTCCAGGAACGCCAACATTGCAACTTTTCATGGTAAAGTTGTCTCAGTGCTCTAGGAGTTATTTTCACACGAGTTTTAGTGGCAGCCCTGAACTTACGTCTCAATGGAATAAATCTGTTCACTCCTTTAAACAGGTAGCATTTAAACATTCGCCAGCATTCATCAGAGGAAAAACAATATTGGAAAAGATGGTCCTGGGGAACTTCATTTAAATAATTATTGAGTAACTTGTAATCTCCCTTACTGAAATTGTATGAGACAGAGTGATTGTCTGTTGTCTGGGGGACATAGTCGTTGAGCTTGAAGAGTATCATGTTATGGTCACTAGACGCAAGAGGAAATATCACATCGATTGTAGAAATTAGCATTGGATCGCCAGACAGGATAAGATCCAGAATATTGTCATTACGGGTAGGAAGATGAACAAATTGATGGTAACCTAGATCGTCAATATTTACACAAACAAGTTCAATATGCCGGAAGTTATCAGGTACTAATACGGTTCTGTGAGGAATACTTGTTTTTAACACCATTGCTACACCCCCTCCACGAGTTTTTCTATCGTATCGAACTGAATCGTAATCTTTAGTCAGAAATATACTACTTGGAATCTCTTCTAATAGCCAAGTTTCAGTAATACAAAAAATATCTGGTCTGCAGTCTTCTAGAAAAAAACGAAAATCTTCAATCTTGTTAGATATACTTCTGAGGTTTGTGAAAGCTAGGGTGCTACCGTTACTTCCGAAAAAGTTGACCTTCGCCACTTAACCCAACCGGGGCAGGAGGATGACCATCAGTAACTTTTCTTCTTTCGCGGACACGGTTCTGGACCAGCGGGCTGCTGCGACGAAACCCAATTTGAACTGGAGTCCCCCAGCTGTGTCTCAGAGCATGTGACGGATGACGGCCGTAAAGACTGCACAGGTCAGGTGGATCATGATGATGAGCCTGTCAAAGACGGTCATGATAAGGAACCTTGCAAAGATGTTCAAGATGAACTATGCCAAGATGGTAATGATGAGCCTGGCAAAGATGGTGACAATGATACAGTCGGTTTGGACGTCGACAACAAATCTAAAGAAGATGAAAAGAATGTTGAAAACGAAATGCAAAACGATGAGGATGAAAGTGACGATGATGATTATAATAATGGCAATAACAGCGATGTCTTTTACCCATACAGTGACGGTTCTGAAACGGAAGCCTCCATAACAGACGACGGCACCGAATATTCAGGGTCAGATTTTAGTGACGAATCTGACTCGGATGAAGCAGCCGAGGATTTAAAAACGGACGAAACTCCAATGGAGAAATACGTCGAAGCTAACTTGACAAAAAAAGAAGACGATGGCGATGATTTGAAGAAAGATCCGCTGGACGATACGAAAGTTGACACCGATGAAAGAGCCGAGTTGGAATGTGAAAAGAAAACGTTCGATTGGAGCTTGGAAGAAAACAAAGATGACAAAAACAACAATTGCAATGCTGCCAGCAAAAACTCTGAAAAAGATGAGCCAAGAACAGAGAACGGTACCGAGGATTCTGAATCAGATGAATCCACAGAGGATTCTGAATCAGATAAACTAAGAGTCATTTTAAAATCAAATAGCAGTTTGATGAAGGGATTTATCGGATTTATGGAACGTGTTTTCGAAAAACGTTTTGAAGAGTTTCTTGAGAAAGATCTTGAGGAGTGGAGGGAAAAAAGACCAGCCATGGAATATTCGAAGATATCTCAGATATTTTCATGAAAAAAATATGGCGGATATTCGATGGCGGGATTGTGTTATGGAAAACAATGTGCTGAATATTCGATGGAGAGATACCTCAGATCGTGTAATGAAAAAAAGAAGGTGCTTATTTTAAATATGATTTCAACAAAGATCTAAAAGATGTGAAGGAAGAAGAAAAAGCAGACAGTTCCGATAAACCGTGCAAAGATGTTCAGGACGAGGCATGCAAAAAAGGCTGTGATGAACCGTGCAGAAATGGCGACGATGAGCCAAAGAAAGACTCTGTTGATGAGCCAAAGAAGGACTGGAAGAAACTGCGTCAAACGGTCAAGAGACTTGACCATGTTGTTTGCGAATTGCGGTCAAGGCCACGAGTAAAGATCAAGGTATTTTGTGTTTGTGGCCGAGTCGCATTTCCAAAAAGCGACTATGCTGTTCGAGATGAACAGGATTAAGAAGGGGGTAGTGTTATATCTATGGTACCGATTTCACTTTTCCCATCTATTGATATCCCGACAAGTATTTTTATTAACATGGATGATATTAGAAGGTATAAGTAGCATTAACCAAGCTTTATTTATTATCATCCAATAAACTAGAAAACCATTCTTCTGGACCTGTAATACGATTTGACAACAATATATATACTAGTGGGGGTACCCGGCGTTGCCCGGGGTTTTTAGAGGTTTTTCTAATGTTTGTCTCCTTCCTTCCCCGCTCCCGCTCGCTCTCCCGTTCCCGGTCGCTTTCCCGCTCCCGGTCGCTTTTCCGGGTACCCCACTAGTATATATATATTCTTAAGGTATTTCTGCATTAAATTTTCTTTGTAACAAGTTCCATTGATTATCATAGCTGCTTTCTTCTCCATTTTCACTCTTTTCTGTGCTGCTTCATTTAATTCTCTTGTCATTTCTCTCATCCAGTTTGTTAATTTCTCACTTGTATCAAACTCATATTTTTCTGGGTCTATCCCATTGTCTTCCAATGACGTCTGGAGGCGGTCCACGAGCTCGGACTTTGCTCCCTTAACGTTCAGCCCCGTTTTCTTAGCTACCGCTTCAAATTTTCATGATGATCATATGCTCTGATTTTTCTAAACATTTGTGTTTTTCTTTCTATACAGGAGGTTGATCCATGGTGGTACAGAGTTGCTTGTGGCATGACTGGAACACAAGCTGAGCTGACCCATCTGGCCCGACAATTTATTTCAAGCAACAGATTTTCCTATTTTATGAATACTCAAGGTTCAAATAATTTCTCATGTCAAAAGTGCACTGCCTCATTTTGTGATCATGTTAAAAAAAATAGTTGAACTGGTTTGTACAGCATTTTACCTTTGTTTAATCATAGATAAACACATTTTTTTAGTATTGTTTCAGTTTTCTTACATTGAATTTTGCTTGTTCTAAATGTCTTCTATATCAGTAGACTGCAGAATTTTATTAATTAAAGGTGGTTCAATGTGATCATGTAATGTTTATTTTTGTTACAATAAAGATACAGGTAAGCCATGTGGCTTTCTGTTACCTTGCTATGCTGTTTTATTTATAAATTTTTCTAGAGTTGTAGTCAGGACTTTTTTGCAAGACCAACTGTGAGGCCTGGATCAAGACTTTTCTTCAAGATTGAGAATACTATTATCTCCAAGACCAAAATAAAGACCAGGACTTTCTCTTCAAGAGTTGAGACCACAATCAAAATTTTTTCTCAAGTCTGATAAAACGGGCTTTCTGCATAAGAATAAAAACTTTTAATGATAAAACAAACACAAGAAGAACTGACGCCGCTAAACATCAAATTAATTAAATAAAAAAAAAAACTCTGTTGATGAGCCAAAGAAGGACTGGAAGAAACTGCGTCAAACGGTCAAGAGACTTGACCATGTTGTTTGCGAATTGCGGTCAAGGCCACGAGTAAAGATCAAGGTATTTTGTGTTTGTGGCCGAGTCGCATTTCCAAAAAGCGACTATGCTGTTCGAGATGAACAGGATTAAGAAGGGGGTAGTGTTATATCTATGGTACCGATTTCACTTTTCCCATCTATTGATATCCCGACAAGTATTTTTATTAACATGGATGATATTAGAAGGTATAAGTAGCATTAACCAAGCTTTATTTATTATCATCCAATAAACTAGAAAACCATTCTTCTGGACCTGTAATACGATTTGACAACAATATATATACTAGTGGGGGTACCCGGCGTTGCCCGGGGTTTTTAGAGGTTTTTCTAATGTTTGTCTCCTTCCTTCCCCGCTCCCGCTCGCTCTCCCGTTCCCGGTCGCTTTCCCGCTCCCGGTCGCTTTTCCGGGTACCCCACTAGTATATATATATTCTTAAGGTATTTCTGCATTAAATTTTCTTTGTAACAAGTTCCATTGATTATCATAGCTGCTTTCTTCTCCATTTTCACTCTTTTCTGTGCTGCTTCATTTAATTCTCTTGTCATTTCTCTCATCCAGTTTGTTAATTTCTCACTTGTATCAAACTCATATTTTTCTGGGTCTATCCCATTGTCTTCCAATGACGTCTGGAGGCGGTCCACGAGCTCGGACTTTGCTCCCTTAACGTTCAGCCCCGTTTTCTTAGCTACCGCTTCAAATTTTCATGATGATCATATGCTCTGATTTTTCTAAACATTTGTGTTTTTCTTTCTATACAGGAGGTTGATCCATGGTGGTACAGAGTTGCTTGTGGCATGACTGGAACACAAGCTGAGCTGACCCATCTGGCCCGACAATTTATTTCAAGCAACAGATTTTCCTATTTTATGAATACTCAAGGTTCAAATAATTTCTCATGTCAAAAGTGCACTGCCTCATTTTGTGATCATGTTAAAAAAAATAGTTGAACTGGTTTGTACAGCATTTTACCTTTGTTTAATCATAGATAAACACATTTTTTTAGTATTGTTTCAGTTTTCTTACATTGAATTTTGCTTGTTCTAAATGTCTTCTATATCAGTAGACTGCAGAATTTTATTAATTAAAGGTGGTTCAATGTGATCATGTAATGTTTATTTTTGTTACAATAAAGATACAGGTAAGCCATGTGGCTTTCTGTTACCTTGCTATGCTGTTTTATTTATAAATTTTTCTAGAGTTGTAGTCAGGACTTTTTTGCAAGACCAACTGTGAGGCCTGGATCAAGACTTTTCTTCAAGATTGAGAATACTATTATCTCCAAGACCAAAATAAAGACCAGGACTTTCTCTTCAAGAGTTGAGACCACAATCAAAATTTTTTCTCAAGTCTGATAAAACGGGCTTTCTGCATAAGAATAAAAACTTTTAATGATAAAACAAACACAAGAAGAACTGACGCCGCTAAACATCAAATTAATTAAATAAAAAATAAAATATTAAAAAAAAACTTTTTAAAATACCACGTTTTTGTGAACTAAAAAGAAGAAAATAATTTTTCTCTGGGCTGTGTGGGAAATGTCTTTGTGGAGGCATGCATTAATTGTGGACATTTGTATAACAAACAAGCCATACATTTTTAAAACTCAAAACGTGGGGCGCCATTTATATCCAAAAAAGTTCTATCCTGTGTATGTATGTATGTATGTATGTGTGTATGTATGTCATACATACATACACACATACATGCATACATACACACACACATACATACATACATACATACATACTTACACACAAATACATACAGACACAAATACACTCAGAGACACATATACATACATTAAATACATACATACTCCCGTTCCCGCTCGCGCTCATTTTCTCTTTTACACTCTTTCCTAACTTCTTTTAGCCCATAAAACGTAAAATAGATTTGCTAAAAGTTGTTTGAAGCTATCAAACGTTGTTACGCAAACTAAATTTGAATTTTATTACACAATTGATGTTCGTACATAGTACATAGTTTTTTGGCCCACCTGAGGCGGGAGATCGGACTTGGGAGTCCAAACCCTAACATTCTTCCCCTGTATGAGAACTACCTCCTTGCCGAATTTCATCAATATCGCTCCCCCGCTCCGCTCATTTTGTGACCGATTTCAATTTTTTTCAGAAAAACCTTCTTTCATTGCCTCTCAAGCTTGTGTAAAAATTGCATTACGATCGGATGAATGGTGTAGCAATGCATATAGGACATCCTTACACACTTATATACTTACATACATAACCTTATCTATATATATAAAAATGAATGTTTGTATGTATATATGTTAATGTCCTTTATGCATTGCTACACCATTCATCCGATCGTAATGAAATTTTCACACAACCTTGAGAGTCAAGGGGAATCAAATATAGTGAAAATTTTTTTGAAATCCGTCACAAAATGAGCGGAGCGGAGCGGGTGAGCGAGCGGGAACTATATATATATGTTTGTGCGTATGTATGTATGTGTATGTGCATGTATGTGTGTCTGTGTGTGTGTTTATGTATGTACTATCGGAGATACCCGGCGTTGCCCGGGTTTTTAGAGGTTTTTCTATTGTTTGTCTCTTTCTCTCCCGTTTCCTTTCCCACCTGCTTTCCCACTCCTGTTCGCTTTCCCGTTTTCGGTCGTTTTCCCGCTGCCGGTCGCTTTCCCGCTCTCGATCGCTTTCCCGCTCTCGATCGCTTTCCCGCTCTCGGTCGCTTTCCCGCTCCCGGTCGCTTTCCCGCTCCCGGTCGTTTTCCCGTTCCCGGTCGCTGTCCCGTTCCCGCTCACGTTTGCTCTCCCATTCCCGCTCACGCCTGCTTTTCCGTTCCCGCTCGCTGTCCGTTCCGGGTCGCTTTCCCGTTTCTATAATAGACAAACTAACCCACAAACATTCATATATATATATATATATATAGTCTTAGCAAATCTATTTTGCGTTTTATAGGCTAACAGAAGTTATAAAAGAATGTAAAAGAGAAAATGAGCGTGAACGGGAACGGGAGAGCAACCGTGACCGGGAATGGGAGAGCAATCATGACCGGGAACGGGAGAGCAAGCGTGAGCGGGAACGGGAAAGCGACCGGGAACGGGAAAGCGACCGGGAACGGGAAAGCGACCGGGAACAGGAAAGCGACCGGGAACGGGAAAGCGACCGGGAACGGGAAAGCGACCGGGAACGGGAAAGCGACCGGGAACGGGAAAGCGACCGGGAACGCGGAAAGCGACCGGGAACGCGGAAAGCGACTGGAATCGGGAGAGCAAGCTTGGAAGGAAACGCGAGCAAGAGAGAAAATCGATAACAAAACTTCTGAGCGGGAAAGCGACCGGGAGCTGGAAAACGACCGAGAGCGGAAAAGCGACCGGGAACGCGACGAAAACGGGAAAGTGGAGAAGGAAACGGGAGCGAGAGAGACAAACATTAGAAAAACCCCGGGCAACGCCGGGTAACCCCGCTAGTTAATTAAATAAATCTGGAGCCTCGTCATCAGAATCACCATACAGTACGTCGTATTGTTCCTGTTAAATTTTCATATCTGCTGTATATTCGTCATCATCTTCAATGTCGCGTACCGTTACTGATTCGTTGTCATCTTCGAATAGTAAGTCATCTTCAGTTCCGTCCATAGCATTGGCTATACCACATTTTAAGAAAGATTTCTTCACCGTCTGCCCAGGCTTGGGGAAATATGTCTTTTCTTTACAAAACAATGCAAATACAACAAAAATGTTTAACTAAACATAGAGTTTAATTTTAAAGCCATTCTATTTAAATGGCCAGCTCCAAAAATCTTCGATATATTCAATGTCTCGTGCATAAGTCGAAGTCATTTTTTGGCATACTAAAAGAGGTATACATTTCTCGATTTATACCAGAGTACATGCGGCACTTATTATTGTATCATAGAGATGTAAAATTAACTTTGACATTTTTTGATTATAAACTATTATAAAAAAAAATTTCAACATTTTGACATTAGTTTTTTTTTATAAGTTATGGCATATTTAGCTGCAGTAAGAGCTAAAATCAAGAAGGAGTTTAACTTTTCATCTGAATTCTTAAAACTGACAAAATAGTTTTTTTTGTTATTTTAATGGTTTTTTTTTTCATTCAAATGGTAGACACTTGAAAATCACAGACTTTTAAAGTTCATCTATTTATTTCAAGGGAGTTGATCCATCGATAAGACAAGAAGTATGGAAGTTTTTATTGGGCTACTACAAATGGGATTCAACATATCAAAACCGTGTTGATGAAAGACGAAGAAAAATGTTAGAAGGAAACTGGAGCGAGAGAGACAAACATTAGAAAAACCTCTAAAAACCCCGGGCAACGCCGGGTAACCCCGCTAGTATATATATATATATATATATATATATATATATATATATATATATATATATATATATATATCTATAGATTACCTTTGATGGTCGTACATAGGCACTTTTGGCCTGGAAAGATTTTTTGGCTCCCTGAACCGGGTATGGTATCGGATGAATGCCTGAATGGTGTAGCAATGCATAAAGGACTTACTTACATACTTACACACATAGTCTAATTTATATATATATATATATATATATATATATATATATATATATATATATATATATATATATATGTATCGCTCTTCCGCTCCGCTCATTTTGTGTCCGATTTCAATTTTTTTCCCTATAATTGTCTCCCATTGCCTCTTAAGCTTGTGTGAAAATTGCATTACGGTCGGATGAAGTGGCAATACATACTTACACGCTGTCAGCGCCGAGCCTTCAAATTTTCTGACACCAAAAATACTTGGAGAAGAGATGATTAAATAAAAGTTTATTAAACTTAAAAACAAGCTAAAAATGTTAGGTAGATATAGATTAGAGAAGGAGAAAATGCAGAAAAGTTGCGCAGAACTGTTTCTCGCAAAAACCGCCGAACTGCCACACTAACCGTGTGTGTGTGTGTGTGGTTTGTTCAACGTCTGTATCTGTCAGTTAGATAATTTAGACGGTATGTATGTTTGAGTGTTTGGTGACGTGTTTATGTCGGCTTTGAGGAAGGGAGGCCACCGAAAGCACAAGGCTTTCGTGGGCACAAGGCTCGACTCACTCCAGCCCGCCAACTACTGAAGTGCAATAAGTTGGACAAGGACCGGCAAATCGATCTCCCATTCAGCTAGCAATTTAACCAGCCTCGGATGATCCTCATATGCTATGGTATCGCTCCGCCGCCTCTTCTCACACTAACCGCGCTGGCGTGCAACCTTAGATATACAAAATGTTATCACGTGGTCACAATCCGCCTAACTGAAAACATCACATACTTCATCCAAAGAATAATTTAAACTCAAAGTAATAGACAAACCGGATGAATCTACACAATAAAAAGACTTAAATTCGGGGCAAAAAATCTGCGACAGAATTATCGCGTCCTCTCCTATATTTAAATATTAGGTCATATTCCTGTAAAGCCAATGCCCACCTATTGAGCTTTGCACTCTTAGGGACAACTTCGGTTAAGTAAGTAAGATTGTGGTCCGAAAAAACCACAACTCTCGAAAAAAAAATCCACTGTCGGAATTTATTGAGTGCCCAGGCTCAAACTACGGTGAAAGCTTCGCGCTCAATTGTTGACCACCTAACCTGTGTTGATGTAAGCTTCTTGCTTGCAAAAGCCATTGGGATTTTTTGATTATTTGTATCCCATTGGATTGGAAGAGACAACAACTTACTGCTATCGAACTAGCATCTGTAGATAAACCAAACGGTTGGGTATAATTGATTGTATTAAGGTTAGAAGAATTAGATAAATCCAAGATGAGTTTATTTAAAGCTAATTGATGTCTCTCCTTCCAATCAATTTTGGTTGGCATATTTTGTTTTGGTTTTCGTCAGTTTTGGCGTCGAAACAAAAAAGGTCCGAGCGATAATGGGCCCTGTCATACTTTCTCGGGAAGAGCTTCTTGGTTGAGGGTTATCCATATCTTACGTACGCATCGAGAGGAGAGGGGGTATGTACAAAGTTAATGTTTTGCGCATTGATATATACTATTGATAGGACAAGTGCAATTACTTCCTGTTCGGCTGGTCGCAGACATTTTGTACGGTCGAGCGATGTTGAAGTGGTAAACCAGCAAATCCACCGTACCGATATCATATATATAGAATAGATATATAGGAAATGAGCATCGCCTTACATGGTCGCAAATGTCTCCACTATGGGGAATCGACACCGCACCGAATTCCAAGAACTAACAGTGAACGGAGTGGATGCTGCCGAACTAATCCTGATTTATTTCAAAAATTACTTTGGCCATTACGGCGTTTAAAAACTTCTGTTTAAACTCGAAGCATTTTATTTAAAAATTAAACTCAAATTCAATGGTGAAATTTATTTCAAAATTCATTGTAGCTTAACTTTAACTATGGAGAGATACAAACATAAAACATAACATAACATAACATAACATAACATAACGTTTATTTTTAAAATGAATCAGAACAATTAATAATCGTGTGTGAGATCCACCATCAAACATTTAAAAACCATATTTAGATAATTTAATTTTAAATTCTTCAACATTTGCAGCATTCTCGACTTCATTCACCAATTTATTCCTTTCATTCATCACCCTTGCACTGAAGAATCTTTGTTTCATTGAACTCACCCTTTTCTTGTATAGCTTAAATTTGTGCCCTCTGGTACTTTCATATCTTGATCTTTCAAAAAATCTTTCCGGATTTAGGTCAACCAATCCGTTCAATAATTTGTAAGTCTCAATTAAGTCTCCTCTAGTCCTCCTCTTTTCAGGTGTGGTTAGATTGCATCTACTCAAACGTTGCTCATAAGTCAGTCCTTTCAACTCAGCAATCATCTTTGTAGCTCGTCTTTGCACTTTCTCAATTATGTTGATATTTTTCTTAAGACAAGGGCTCCATGCCTGCACACAGAATTCCAAGTGTAGCCTAACTAGAGATTTATACAATCTTAAAACTGTATCTTTATCTCTGCTATGGTTCTTTTGATCATGCCCAAAATTCTGTTTCCCTTCTTTGCAACCTCTGCACATTGTCTAGACTGTTTAGCATCTTCATTTACTAATACGTTAAAATCTTTTTCTTCTTTCGTTTCTTTTAGCTGTATCCCTTCTAACTCGTATTTATATCTTGGATTCCCTCTACCCAAGTGCAAAACATGACACTTGTCAACATTGAACCGCATCTGCCATTCCTGCGACCATTTGAATAATTGCACAAGATCGTTTCTTAGCACTTCGACATCGTCACTATTGCACACGGTTTTGCATAATTTAGTGTCGTCAGCAAATTTTGATATTTTAGCTGCTATACCTTCAAGGTCGTTTATATAGACAACAAAAAGAAGTGGTCCAAGCACAGAACCTTGAGGCACTCCACTGGTTATTTTCATCCATTTTGAGAAACTTCCTCTCACTCACTTTTTGTCTTCTATCCAGCAACCAACAATCTATCCACCTTAATAGATTACCACCTATACCAACTTCTTTCAACTTTGTAGACAGCCTTTGATGTGGAACCGTGTCGAAGGCCTTGGCAAAATCTAAATATGTCACATCCACCGACTGACATGCGTCCATACCTCCATAAACCTCCTCAAAAAAGTTGACAAACTTTATCTTTTCTTCACAAATCCATGCTGACTATTTTTAATTAATTTATATTTCTCCAGAATAATCACAATTTTATTTTTGATCATTTTTCCATAATTTTGCAAACAATACTGGTAAGGCTAACTGGTCTGTAATTGCATGCGTCGTTTCTGTTGCCTTTTTTAAACAGTGGCACCACAACAGCATCCCTCCAGTCCTTCGGGACCTCCCCAGTTTGCAATGACCTATTCATCAATTCTGCCAGCTCATCTCTGATCTCATTTCTGACCTCAAGCAAGAACTTTGGGTGCAGCTCATCCATCCCAGGGCTTTTATCAGTTTTCAATTTTCTTAGCATTTCAACAACTTTCATTTTTGTAAAAACAACTTCAGTTATTAATTCGTCTCTATCTCTTTGAAACAAATCTTTAGCCTTAGGAATATTTTGGATATCTTCTTTAGTAAAAACAGATCCAAAGTAGTTATTTAGAATGTCTTCTGTTTCTTCATCGTTCGTTATTACCTGCCCTTTGTCATCTTTTAATGGACCCACTTTGTCTTTTTTTCTGTTTACTTTTCACATATTTGTAAAAACGTTTGCAATCCATTTTTATATTGTTTGCCAATTTCTGTTCATACTTAATATGACCATTTTAATTGTTTTTTCACTTCATTTCTTTTTGTATTTTTCTTTTAATTCCTTTAATTTTTCCGTGTTTGAATTATCCCTTCCAATGGTACAACTTAGATCTCGATATTTTTTCCATACTTTACATTTTGCTCTTTGTTTTTTAATTATCAGTCTCGTCATCCATGGATTTTTATTATTCCAGTTTTTCTGAATTGGAACCTGTCCCTCAATGACTTCTCGCATGCTTTGAATAAACAATTTCCAGCTACTTTTTACATCCAATCCAGTTATTTTGCTCAATAAATTTTTTATTTATGATACATTTTTTTATGTTATCATAATCAGCCTTGAAGTAGTTTTATCTAACATCTTTTGATTTTGTTTGCTTAATATCACTTATTGTCAAATCCCATCTGATAATCTGGTGATCACTAGTACCAAAACATTCACCCACCATTATATTTTCAACTATGTTTTTTTCAGAAGTTAATAATAAGTCAAGAGTATTTCTTCCTCTTGTTAGTGCTCTGATCAGCTGTGTCAAAAATTCATCATTAATGAAGTGTAGAAATTGCTCGTCTTTGTGTGTCTGACCCTCAAGAGTATCCCAGTTAACGTGGTAATTAAAATCTCCCATAATAATCACTGGCTCTTTATTTGCCTTGGAAATCAATTCACACAATCCCTTGTCTGCATATTCATTAACACTCGGAGTTCTGTAGCAAACCCCAATTATTAGTTTACATGTTTTCAGCTTCAATTCACACCACACGCTTTATTTAAATTTTCTGTTGTTTAGGTCCTCTCTTTGCACTGCGATCAAATTATTTTTCACATACAACAGTACACCATCAGCACCATGGCCAGTATTCTTTTGATTTTCTCTGTTTTTTCTAAACATATCATAGCCTACTAACTTTTGTTCATCATCACTGATTTTATTGTTTGTCCAGGTTTCTGTTAAGCCAATATTATCTGGGTTTTCATTTTTCACATATATTTTTAATTCTGCCATTTTTATCCTATTAGCCAGACTTCTTACATTAGCATAAAAACATTTACATATTTTGCCTTCGTTCAACGTAGTCAAACCTCTCCTATCTTTCTTTTCATTCTTTCTTCTTTCCATCTTCTTGAGTGCTACCTTCTTCTTTTCACCATGCTCTACTATATTCAGTTTTTTTTCAGATTTACTATCCTCGTGTCCCCCGGCAAACCCTTTATCCTGTATAGCCAGTTTCCCGTGGTTTCTCCATTCTGCTTCTCTCTGCATTGTTCAGCCAGCTTTCTACACTGCTCTCTTTCAGTTCTTGTCAAGTCGTGAGTGACGGAAATTCTCTTGAATTTTTCTTCTGCTTTTTGAAGTCTGGACAATGACTCTAGAGTTCTGTTTTTGATTGTAACATTACGGAACTCTATAAGTAACGGTCTTTACTTTTCTCCTTCTTTGTATTTTCCTAATCTGTATATGTTTTTTTATGTCTAACTTTTCATCGCAGGGCACCTCCAAAATATCATTCAAGAAGCTTAACACCATTCTTTTGTTTTCACCTATTCTCTCACCGTGCTCCATGCCTTCTTTTCAATTGATTCCTCTACTTTTTTTCACTTTTTCATTTATTGCCTTCAGTTCTTTGTCAACATTTCTTCTAACAACATTGCTCCACTCTTCAGTTTTTTCTAAGCATGGAAGTTTGTCGTTCGGTTTTATTCGGGTACGGAAGTAATCGGAAATATTTTTCTTCCGAACGTTCGGTTTTAATCGGGTTCGGAAATAATTTCATTCCGAACTTTCAAAAACCGTTTCCGAAAGATCGAGGATATTCGGAAATTATACGGAACAGTCGAAAATTACTGAATTACTGTCTTAATGTTTTAGGCATTCTGACGAGACTTTTACAAATTGATTTGTTTTTGAATTATCTATTCAAATATGTAAATTTTATTAAGATACATGAAGTCTGAATTTTCTATGTAAAATGCGTGAAGAGTTAGCAACAGTTATTGAGTAGCCTAGCGAGTATTTACATTGTAAATAGACACATAACCGATTTAACCGCAATAGTTTTTACCATATAACTCCGTTAATAATTGAGAGATTTAGTTGAAAATAGTACAGATCGTTTTGTTTTTTAATTTTCTATTCAAAAATGTTGAAAAAATAAAATGCCTCAACTTTGAATTTTCCATATATAATGCAGGCAAAGTTAGCTACCGTTGCTAACTTCAGCGACGTACACAAAACTATACGTATTGACGTGTTTCCATTATTGCAAACAGAAGAAAAAGGAAAGATATGATATAATTATAATATTTCATTGATCTAAAATGACGATCAGTGAAATTCATTGTTTAATTTTTTTTACGGAATTCCGAAAAAGCCCGACATTTACGAAAAATAATTCCGAACGTTCGGTTTTTTTCGGGGTTGGAAATAATTTTATTCCGAACTTCCGACAACCGATAAAAGCCGAAAAAAAACCGACTTTTCGGTTACGTTCGTAAGGGAACGGAAGAAACTTCCATGCTTAGTTTTTTCCCCTAAAGTAATTTGTATCATTTTTTCTTCTGTCATCTTAATTCTGTTCAACCTCTCTTCCATCTCTTTAATCTGTGATTTATGTTCCTCATAATGCTTGACCTCTTCTTTTTCCACTATTTCCTTATTTCTAAGCAGTTCCTCCAATTTTTCCTCCAACATATCAATCATTTCCTGTTGCTTTTCAATCTTCTTCTCCAGCACCGCAGTTCTCTTACGTTATAACTATTAACAAGGCAGTAGGCGCCGTTTGCCGGGGCAATAAGCGGTAAAATTGCTACTGAGCCGGCGGTTTTGCCAAAACAATTGATTCTTCGATCAATTGATAAAGATATACATATTTTCTAAAGGGTTAGGGATAAGGATAGGGGTAGGGTTAGGGTTAGGGTTAGGGTTTAATTTTAGGTAGACTTACGAAGCGACTGCCGGCTCAGTAGCAATTTTACCGATTATTTCCACGGCTAAATGATGTCCAGATCGAGCAAGTGACGACATTTAAATACCTTGGATCGATCGTGCAGGAAAAGAAGACGTCGTCGTCGGCCGACGTCCACAGCCGCGTTGGCCAGGCGACTGCGGCATTTGCGACGCTCAGAGACTGGAAGAGAACGAACATTACAATCAAGACAAAAATTCGTCTTTACCGAACATTGATTCTTCCGATCCTCCTATATGGCTCGGAGACATGGACATTGTTTAAATCCGATGTGAATAGACTTGAAGCATTCCAAATGCAATGCCTGCGGCGAATACTGGGAGTCTCCATCCACGACCGCATTCGAAACGAGACGATCCGTGAACGGTGTGATCGACAACCACTGATCGACGAACACATCCAAAAACGGCGGCTACGGTGGTTCGGGCACGTCTGCCGAATGGATGGTAAACGGCTTCCCAATAGTTTACTTTGGCGGGAACGACCGCCTGGCTGGCGCATCCAACGTTCGGTGCCAAAGAAAGCATGGTTGAAAATTATTGATGGGGACCTCAAGAGAAAGCGACTGACCGCCGATGGGGCGAGAAGGGTTGCAGCCGATCGAGGAAAATGGAAGATTGTCGTGGAAGACGTTCGTGGTCCCGTGGCACCGACAGCAGCGTATTGGCTTCGAGGACATCCTCCTCCCCAAGCGCCGGCTACGGACTAAATAATAATAATAAATAATTTCCACGGCTAACCGCCACGGCAATAGTTAGTTAATACTGTTACGACGGCGGTAGGCGATCTTTCATTCGCTATATCTTTATTAATTTTATTTTTTTTACACTATATGGTATATTCAAACTCAGAATTTGTACCTTTATTTAAAAATATTAGTTAAATTAAAAAAAATATTTTGAAATTTTTATGCGACTACCTAGGATAGGGTTAGGGGTAGGGATAGGGGTAGGGTTAAGGTTAGGGTTAGGGTTAGGATTAAGGTTTAATTTTAATACGGGACTGCCGATTTTACCGATTGCAATCACGCGAACCGCCGGGGCAATAGCAGTGACCAAAATAAATGAAACACCGAAGTAAATAATTTTTAAATTTACTACAGAATAAATAAATTAAGGATTACGGTTATTAAACAATTGTGAATTGGGAAATAGATTTTGAGAATCACTACTGTAGAATTATGGACAATAATAATGTAACTAGCAGTGCCCGTAGCGGCTTTGCTCGCATGAAATTAGAGAATTTGAACCGTGCATACATAGTAGAGTACTGCACGGATTAATTTTTTAGGTCTCGGCTCGGCCCGTCGACAACTTGGCCCAGTCCGTTTCAAAAACCGAAATTCCTGGCCCGGCACGGCCCGTCTAATATGGGCCCGGCCCGTTTTTACAGGCCTAGAAGTTCTATATACTTGATGAAAAACTTCGGCCCGTCCCACCTTGACTTCATGTTTAGGTTTAGCCCGGCCCGTCTGAACACCCTAAAATCACAAAAATGTCTATATACTTGGTTAAATATCTCGGCCCGTCCCACCTTGATTTAAGGTTTTGGCAGGGCCGTATGAAGACCCTAAAATAACGGCTTGGCCCGTCCATCCGGTGATAAACTGCACTCATCTACTTTTAACCGGCACAAAACCTCAAAATACTAATTTTCACAATTGTAGCACTTACAGTTTGTGAGTAGCAGTAATTTTAAAATCAAATAACCCTTTTTCCACTTCACATTTGAGGTCCTGGAAACCAAATTTTCAAAAAATGGTGAAACACGTATATCATTATTTTTAGAGTAGAAACTAAATACTAATTTTACTTTTGTAGCATTTACAGTTTTTGAGTAGCAGTTACTTTAAAAACCAAGTAACCCTATTTTCCACCCCATATTTGAAGTCCTGGAAACCAATTTTTCAAAAAATGTTAAAACACGTATATCATTACTTCTGGAGTAGAAACCAAATACTAATTTTTACTCCTGTAGCATCCACAGTTTTTGAGTAGCAGTTACATTAAAAACCAAATAACCTTATTTTCCACCCCACATTTGAGGTCCTGGAAACCAAATTTAAAAAAAATGGTAAAACAAGTATACCTTTATTTTTAGAATAGAAATTAAATACTAATTTTTACATCTGTGGTATTTACAGTTTTTGAGTAGCAGTTACTTTAGAAAACAAATAACCCTATTTTCCACCCCACATTTGAAGTCCTGAAAACCAAATTTTCAAAAAATGCTAAACCACGTATTTTATTATTTTTGGAGTAGAAACTAAATACTAATTTTTACTCCTGTAGCATTCACAGTTTTTGAGTAGCAGCTACTTTAAAAACCAAATAACCCTATTTTCCAACCCACATTTGAGGTCCAGGAAACCGAATTTTTAAAAAATGGTGAAACATGTATCTTTTTATTTTTCAAAAAGAATCTATATACCAAATTTCAAAATCTCTTCATTTTTGGTTTTCGAGATATACATTGTTTTAGAAAAAAGTTTGTTTCCAGTTTCTTCCCCTCAGGAGCAAAATTTTCAAAAATCCTCTCTTAATGGATGCTTACGCAATAAAAGTAATATAAGTTCCAAATTTCACGTTCCTAGGATGAGGCGTTTGAGCTCGGCATTGATTATCAGTCAGTCAGTCAGTCAGGACATGTTCTTTTATATATATAAGATTTATGCCTACTTAAAAATATAATAAAAAATATAACATAATAAATTAAAGTAAAATGACCAATAGAATGAAATTATAATTGAAGAGGTAAATTAAATAATTAAACTTTGAAAAATCACGACTGAATTTTGAAAAGAAAAATAGCGATTGAAATTAAAAGAAGGTGTTACTACGCGCTTGAATTGTACGGGCTTTGCTGATTGGTTGAGCTAGTTTCTTCTGAGCTTTCTGATTTGCTGAATGTGGTTATGACGTCTGCTTTGGAGCAGAATTGTCGTTGAAGATACAGTAGAAGAATTTCGATTGTTTAATTTGTATTTATTTGTTAAAAATCATTAGCATTGAATTTCTTTTTTTCATTTTTTCTTTATTTTAATTTTCATGAGTTTTTCGAGTTTAATTACTAATTTTATTAGAGATATTAAATAGAGAATATCAACGTTGAGATTAAATAGTTCTTGAGACTTTTAAGATCGTATAATTTTGAAGTTTCTGATCTAATTAGCTTTTTTAAATGTAAAACTTTAGCAATTTACTGCATAAAATGTTATACATAGAATTGTCGTTGAAATTTTTGATAAATTCAAACCAATTCTTTAGTATGGCCAAGCTGAGAATTTGTAGCGTCAACGTTTCAAGAATTCAAGTCTAACAGACAATAGAAGTTGAAATACAAGGAAACCGAAAAGTTAAAGGCATTAAATTTAAAAGTGGGTGTTTCTGAAAATATAATTGAAGAAATCAAGAATCTGTAAAGTAGTTTCAATAAATGGATTGAGAGAGTAAAACTTCTGCAACTTACCCAAATAAATACAACTCGCAATTGAAAATAAAAAATCTAAAACATCATGAAAAACAAGAACCATCCAACCGTGGATCATTGTCCAGTTACAACAACAATTCTATTGAGTGATTGTCGTTTTCCAGAGGCTTTTAGAAATTGATTATGAATTTTTTGTATTTATTAATTTTTTTAATACTGCAATTTATATAGCGCCATATGCAGCAGAAACCGCCTAAAAGGCGTTTTTAGAATGTTGGCAACTTTAAAATAAGACTAACGGCCTATGCGGTCTTTTACGGCGCCGCTGGCAGCCCCGCATACTACTCGATAGCTCCACAAGTGCACGAAGGACTTTAACCCCCAACCGAAGTTGGTACTCATTTATCGACTACTTACGGAAGAAACGCTGAGTTGACCTGAGCCCATGTCAGTTAGTGTGTTAGTTTCTTGCTCAAGGAAATTACGTGCCCGGACTGGGAATTGAACCCAGGTCCTCCGACCCTCAAAGCCGGTGTCTATACCACTAGACCAACACGTCACAAATTAAATATATGGTTTTGTCTCAATTTTAAGTAAATTTTAACAAATTTTTTAATTAAATTATATACATGGTTATCAGCACCATCCATTGTGTTAAAGTAATAGCTTTTAAGATCCAGGATGTCTCTCGATCTTATTGTTTTTATGTTTAAAATAACTTTCGGAATTGGAAAAACATAAATGAAAATAAAACAGTTTTTTTCAGATCAAACATAAAATTTATACAACTACGAATGAATTAAAATCCTTTAACTAAGAAGGAGGTAAAAAACATACTATGAATTTAAACAAACAACAATTCTCTACTAAAGTATTTCTATTGCTAAGTAGGTGAAAAGCAAACTGAATTTAAACAAACAGCATTTATTGTCCTGTTACTGTAACAATTCTGTTAAATGATTGTTTCTTTCCAGAGTTTTTTAAAGCCATGTTGTGTATGTTACATATATGATTTTGTCTTAAATTTAAATAAATTCTTACAATATCTTTTATTATTTTATAAACATGATTGTCAACGCCATCCATTGTGTCAAAGAAATGATTCCCTAGGTTGAGGATGTCGCTTGAACCTATAGATAACAATACTTTCACTCCCAGTTGAGATGCTGTTAAGAGCCCTGTTCATTGAAACATATCGTCTCATACAGGATTCAGTGATTTTACATATCTGAAACAAATATTGTAAAACACATGAAATTTTTTATTTAATAAAATATTTAAAAAAAATATTTATTTGTTTCTTCAAATTTTGGATCAGTAATAATGACTTTTCATATTTTTTTTAGATAATATGGTTATCAGTTGTTTTATTTAAGATTTTATGAAAATTAAATCACAAACTAAATAAGTATATTTCAGATAACCTGTTTTATCCTATTTCTTTGGGGAGTGTATGACAATATTGGATTCTTTGTTGGGGATGTTAATTATTATTATAGATGGATGTTCCCCTACCTTAAATGAAATAAATTATAACCTTGCTCTTAACTATATGAAAATATTATAAATACATTGTATTTAACATTTTCTTACTTGCATGCTTTCAACTGGCATGGCATCGTAAATTAATCGACTTTTTGGCTCAATGTTATTATTGTAACAATCTGGAGAGAAGTGATTGCTATTAAGCATGGAAGTTTGTCGTTCGGTTTTATTCGGGTACGGAAGTAATCGGAAATATTTTTCTTCCGAACGTTCGGTTTTAATCGGGTTCGGAAATAATTTCATTCCGAACTTTCAAAAACCGTTTCCGAAAGATCGAGGATATTCGGAAATTATACGGAACAGTCGAAAATTACTGAATTACTGTCTTAATGTTTTAGGCATTCTGACGAGACTTTTACAAATTGATTTGTTTTTGAATTATCTATTCAAATATGTAAATTTTATTAAGATACATGAAGTCTGAATTTTCTATGTAAAATGCGTGAAGAGTTAGCAACGGTTATTGAGTAGCCTAGCGAGTATTTAGACATTGATTTCTTCCATAAGGAAGAAATTTAATGTTTCTTGCTGCTTTTGAACTTAGACAGCAATTTTAGTTTTTAACGTTTTGATTGTAGTTATTTGATATTCTAGTCTGACTTTTTCATGATCTCACTGAAAGCATTTATCAGTTGTGGTTATAGTATCATTCAAACTGAAGATTTGAATGTTTGATAACAGCTTCATTTATGCTGGCTTAATTTTGGTTTTTAAAATTTTCAGGGCAAACGAGCTAGTCAATTAGTCCTAAATGAAGATACGAACAGTTGCAGTTAAGCCGGGCTCGGAATGTAATTAAACATACCACCACCTGACAGTTGCGGTTTAACCAGACTTGGAATTTAATTAAACATACCACCACCTAACAGTTGCGGTTAAACCGGGCTGAAGGGTAAACTAACTAGTCATTTGTGTGTATGTGTTTTATATTTTATGTATGTGTTTAATTTTTTTTATAGCTAGATGTGTGCACATGTTAAATTTAAACATAATATTGTTTATAATGAGTTGTAAATATGTCATTTTGTATATATATATGTATGAACATATAAATAATTTGCTCCGTTTCCCAATACGTTTCCACGCATTTCAGTAAATTAGATTGTGTGTATATTTGGTATGTGCATGTGTGGGCACATTTCTTGGTAATTGCTGTGTTTGTCAAATATAATCTTGTTCATAATGTGTTGTAAGTTGTAAATATATCATTTTGTATATATATATATATATATATATATATATATATATATATATATATATATATATATATATATTCTGTTTGTGAAGCATAATCTTGTTCATAATGTGGTGTAAATATGTCATTTTGTATATATATGTACATGTTAATGTGTTTATGATTTTCTTAATGTGTTTCCAAATATTCCAACAAACCTAGAGGTGTGTGTATATTTAGATGTAAATATGTACATATGCTGATACGTTTTTTTGTTTGTATGTTGTTTGTATATTAGGTGGTGAGTACGAGTCAGCCTTCACGTGGCACTCCCTGTGATTAACCAGGCATTAGGCAATAAATTGGGCAACCAGGTGAAACCAATGACTCAAAATATCAATATTTTCTAATTCATAAAAATGATTATTCACAATATGCTGGATGTTTACAATCATAATATCTTGCAATTTCCAGGGCAGGAAATAAAAATTGTTATTTTTAGTGTTTCTGTTGTTTTTCTGTTTGGTTTTTGTATTATATGTTGAAATTGGAAATTATTTATAGATGTATGTGAATAAACATATTCTGGAACTAGTTTGTATTTGATTGTTGTTCATAGGTTCAATTTTGGCAGTAATGACTTTAGAAAACCATAAAAAGCCATTTTCCAAAATGGCTGATATCGCAAAATTCATAATCAAGATCAAATTATACCAGTGGATCTATGTACTACTGGACTAGTTTTAAAAGACCCTCATTACCAATGTCATCCAGCCCATGGGGAGAAGGGTCTATAAATTTCTGTGGTTTTTCAACTTTTTCTTCAAAAAGTTTATTAAAAAAATTTGTTTTGAAAATTATTTAAGTAACACTGCTTTAAGACTATTAAAGTCGAGTTGTAAAATTGTTATAAATAATTGTTTTGGAAAGATATTTTCGATTAGTCGGCCATCTTGTTATTTTGTTATCCTACACTCCCCCGCATTGTTATACAGTTATAGAATTCCGTTTTTTATATTCTCCTAATTCATACCTTTCCAACGATATAGGATTTTTTCACGGTTAAATTTATTTCTTGCTGACTATGGTAGATCTAGCAGTTTTTCGAGGCAACATGGGAAATTTTAATAGACAAGCCAATTTTTATACCATTCAATAGAGAATATGTTGTAGAATGTCTGTATGAAGATACCACGAATGAGCAGTTATGGTACTCTAGTTATTAATGATTTTAGACGTACTCTTTTGTCTCATTACGTAAGACAATGTCGCGTTACGCGCAGTAACATATTTACTCGCTCAGCCAATAAGAATTCAATAAAGGCTCGTTTTCTATGCTATATTTGCGTTGGCTTTGTATTCATTTTGGATTGCCGGTTTTATCGCGTTTGAATTCGATTTCTCTTCAATATCTTAACGTTTTATTTAAGCCTTAGATTTTGATTTGGACGATTTTGGATTTTTAGCAGCGTTTTTTTTAATTTCCTATTCATTTATATAGTTGTATAGTTTGTATAGCATAGTACATAGTTTTTTCTTCGGTCAGTCTTCTTGTCTTTTGTCTGTCATTCTGGTATTTTTTTATCTTCTTTTATTCGTGTTATTACATCTGTTAAGTTTGGTTATGGTAAGTTTGTATTGTAGTTAGCCCATTTTTTAATCTAATATCGCAATGTAGTGCGTTGTGTGTAAATCTGCTACTGAAGAAAAACTAATCTAAATATTGAAACAAGATGGGAAAACTTCTCTATTGAATTCTGCAACTGTAATTAGAGATACAATTTTAATTGACAGTTTAACTCTATAAATGTGGATGTTTGTATACTATGTATACATAAGTAAATAACAAAGCAAAGAAAAATAATCAGCCCCAGCCTTGTGTTAGTTTTAGTTCTAGCAGCTAGCTGATCTAGCTCCAATAAAAAGAATTTAAGATCTAAGTTTTCCACACAATAAACAGTTATTCCAGTCAAATATAAAGTAGTTCAAAAATTATTCCTGGAAAGCTACCTCAACTGAAAATGCATGTTTTGAGAACTCATTTTCAGGAAATGAAATTGAAGTATTTCTTAGAGAATGATAGATGGAGCTGGGGAAAATAGATTTTAAGTTGTGTCTCATTAATACTGATATAGAAGCAGCACCTGATAGCCCAGATAGCCTAATTATTGTATAAGTTGTAAATGTGAAATTTTTAAAAAAGCCCATACTCTTCTAAAAGTTGTTCATGTTTTAAATATGAGCTACATTGTATCTGCCTGTAAACATTGCTATGGTAAAGTTTGTAATAAATCTCTTCATACTGATAATCTTGAAGTAGATATGTTTAAGGGCGATATATGTGGAGGCCTGTATGAAAAACGAATTTTTAAAACCCAATGCTTTTATATGTAATTAAAACACAAATTTTGCAATCAATTTTTTCTTATAATTATAATTATTTAATTACAATTGTTTATAATTTTATAATAATTTATAATAATTTATAATTTATATTATTTATAATAATTTATAATTTATAATAATTATAATTATTATAATTTTTTCTTCCCATATAAAAATGAAATTAATTAAAATTAACTAAATTAATTGACTTATTGTAAAACTAATAATTGAATATTGCATTGTGTTCTATTTTGAGCATGTATGCAAAATTTGAAAAATATCAGAAAAACAGAGACGACGACTCTGGCGAATGAATTAAAAAAAACAGACAGAGAAACAGACAAACAGAGACGACGAGTTAATAAAAGCATTGTAGAAAAAACTGTTAAAATCGATGAGATACTATTTTAATTAGGCTTGCCCAAAATTAGTCTTTGTTTTTGGACGTATTTATTCTTTAAATTGGCAAAAAAGTTGATGCTCTTAAAACAGTTTTGAAGGTACTTGTATATGCTTGTAAATGTTGCTGTGACAAAGTTTAAGATAACCGACTTTATATTAGTGGTCTTGTAAATCAGGCTTGCGGAGCCGCCATTTTTTTTCCACGGCTCGGCTCCGGCTCCGGCTCCCGAAAATTTGACCGCTCCGGCTCCCTATAAAGGGGGTGTCACACGAGACAAAATTGCGCAAACTTTTCACTGAAACATTTTTAACTGTTTATACTTACACTTTATTTAACTGTTTATACTTACACTTTATTAGTTTATCTACTCTACTTATATGACAATTGTTAAATATTAAAACCGACCATTTTGTTTTTAGTCAATTTTAAATGTATACGAAAGGGTACGTTTTGTTTTTTGGCGCAGCAAAAATTTAATTTTAAATGCTTGATAAAATTATTCACAGAGTTAAAATATTTTTACTATAAAGTTAAAATAATATGCAATTTAAAAAATTGTAATTATTATATAACAATATAAACACTCATCAAACGAAAGCAAATCTTGAAGCGCATCTCGAGTGTGTATTTGGAACATAATTGTATTAATTTTTATTGCAGTTTTAAAAATTTTGAATAAAATAAGAGAAAGTCCAAAAATAACAATGTAACCAAAACTAAAACGAAACGAAAACAATTCATTAAAGATTTCTTGTGGTGATGTGCGCGCGCGCTATCATTTGATTGAAGGCTGTTGATGTTGTGACGTTTGTAAAATATTAAAACATTTAAAATTTGAGGGAGATAAACAATCAAATAATTTTAGAATTTCAAAGCTTTTCATCTTGAAAAAATTCTGCTCATATAAAAAATTTTTGGGAGCCGGAGCCGCCAGATATTTTCGGCTCTGGGTCCGGCTCCGGCTCCCACAACAATTAGCGGCTCCGGCTCGGCTCCGCAAGCCTGTTGTAAATAATATCTATTATTATCTATAATAGTGAAATATGTGTAAATGTCAGAGTTGGCCAATGTGAGCAGTTATTACATTTTATTTAAAGTGATATATAGAAACTTATCAAGTTCTTAAGAAAATGTCTTCTTTGTTCTGCAAGGTTTTGATGTTTATTAAAATAGCTCTTGTATCTTTCCTCCAGTTACACATCTATTATTGTTGTAACAAGTTCTTCTGCACATGAGGATATTGCTAAGCATTGTCTCAATGTCAAAACTGTTTGCTTGTGTGTTATAATAAACAGCAAACAATTTGACTATGATATGATGTGCATTATTTATCTACAAAATCCTCATAATCTACACTTCCCAGTTTACTTCAGCCAGCACGACAAAAGTTGCTAACAGTGTCTCTGAATTGAATTAAAATTTGGCAATGTTTAAAGTGGTGTTTAGTGTTTAGAATGTCTCTTCGGAAGCACTGAAGTGTCACAGCCAATGTAACAGCAGCTGGCAAACCATTCTCAGTCTGGCAACCCCGAACCTTCTGTCTACAGCATTCTTGATATGTGTGGTGGACACAAGAAGTAAAGTCGTGGATGAAGATCTGACTCTTCTGCTCGACTGAATTGTGCTCAATATAATGATTTTTGAAGCTAGATAACAGTTATTATTATAATTATTTAATAAGTTGAAACTTATACTTTGTTTTTAGAATTAAAATTTATGTTGTTCCAAAAACCAGTGTTTGATAAATTTCTTGTCTTTAAGATGTTTGAGCATGTTCCTTTAAAAAGTGGTACGATTCCCATAACCGGCACCCCCTTCAGCTATTTTCAAATAAGGTTGTGTTTTCAGGTTGTATTGCTTTTTAAATACTGGAGAATTTCGAAAACGTAGACTAGTTGAGTGTACATAATCGTTTATACAGAGGAGTTAAACTAGTTTAAGCATTTGATAATCAACAACATTCTTCGGGCAGCTCCATCAGCAAACGGAAAATAAAAGTTTTGTTAAAAAATATAGAAGTAAGTAAGTAAGTAAATCTTTATTAACCAGCCTGACAATGACGCACAGCGGTTTACATTTAAATAATAATAAAAAAAATAAGAATTAAATAAAAATGAATAACTAAACTGTTTTATGAGCATTTGAGCGTAAAAAGTTTAAATTTCGTGGAGATAATTTGTAAATTAAGCGTCACTTTTTACGCAGAAATAGAAAAAGCTGGCTTTTGATTGGTTGGCGTTAATAAACAGATTCGCGAGTTTTGAGCAACTTCTTTTGCTAATAACTTTTTTTAGGGACCGATCTGTGTCTGGTATTTCTTTCCAGCTCTTAGTTATAACAAATACTATAGTTTAATGTACTTTTTAGCTTGTCTATTAAAATTTCCGTACCAAAAGCTAAATCTACCAGACTATAAACAACAGGCGGGCCGATATATCTATTCTATATATATGGTTTCGGAAAACTAAAAGGATGTAGAGTGAAAACATTTTATAACTTATTATTTTATATATTTTTCACTTCTAAAAACGACCCTTAAAAAACAGATCTAATGAAATCTAAAAATCTAAAAAGGCGGCTAGCAGACGACAAGTCAGAAACCGGGTTCGCAAGTCGTAAGATCTACAAATGCTACAAAAAATCTCACTTACCGATGAAAAGAACACTTGGAATTAGTTTTCCAAGAATTTGGACAATTTTTAATGCAACAACGGAACGGCATTACTTTTGAAGATCATTTAGGAGAAAACCAATAGGAACGAAAAGTGAATTAAAATCACGTGACCGCACCACTGATCTCTATAATATAACTGGATTGCGCTTAACCCATTATTGCAATAGAAATGTTGTCGCCAGTCTGCCGCCATGTTACCCTCTCAATTACCAATGCAGCCGTCGTGTTTACGTCGATCGTCGCATGATATACGAACAATTAAGGGGTTTTATTAAATTTAATTATTTTACTTGAAAATAAAAATTTTTATTTAGTTATTCGGTATTTTTAAAATTTTTTTTAGTACGGTCAATATGATAGTTATTCGGTAACACACATGAAACGCTTTGCAGATCACCGCAACAAAATTGCCCCGCTTTGGTTTAGCAAGTCCAGAATAGGTTGTACAAGAAACTGTATCACTCTAAAAGTTTTGAGTCTATTTAGTAATTTTGAACATCAAAATGTTTGTGAAATGTAGTAGGAAGTTATGTTGTGTATATACAAAAATTCAATAAGCACATTTTCTTTGAGCATTTGTTCAAAATAAACGGTATCTTATGTGCTACTTAGGTCTATAACAATGGGTCAGCGAATAATATATTTAGTTTAGACTAAATGAGTTACATGTAAACTATAACATATTGTAATATGTTAATATGTTATTTTATTTAATTTTTATCATTCGTAAGGGTGTTTAATTTGATTCAGGCTTTGAGGTAATTTAACGGGTAATGCAGCACATCCGCGCCGCAGCAAAACACGTAAGCTAATTGCCATTACGTTGTTGTTTTATTTTATTTGTATTTTTTAAATATTAATTGATTTATATACAAACCAATGGATTGAGGTTTTTATAGCAATGGGCTGCATGTGATATGATGTAAAGGTTCTTGCCATGCCCGGCTCTATTCTATAACTAAGGCGTATTCTATTCTATTCCCACAAACCCACTTTTTGGATGCTTTATTAACAGGGCTGAACTGATGTTGCGATTCATGATCTTAAAATCGAAATATCTTTGTGAAAATAAATTGTACGATTAAATGGTTGTTTGCATATTATGTTTTTGTTTAAATTGTCTTTAAAAATGTATCAATTAATTTTTTTCTAGTTTTGGTGCTACTGCTTTTCTAGCATTCAAGGAAGCTAGAAACAAAGTAAGAAATTCTACATTTCATCTTTGCGAACTTAAAACTTAAATAAAAACTATTTTTTAAACCTTTCAACATGAGTTTGAGGCTCACATTAAATTAATTAGGCAGTAATAAGGTTGCTCAGCCAAACGCCTTACGACAGTGTTGCTAAATATAGCCTTGGCGGCAAATAAACTATGCTGAAAAACTGCAATAATTAAGTATTTACAATTAAAATGACTGTTTTGCTTCCTTATATTGTTTATTAAAGCAATTACTAGCAGCGCAAATCGGCATTTTTACACTTCTAAAAATATTCCGTAAATAACGTCAAGTTGGTAGGCGTGGCCTAAGAGTTCCAAAATGGCGACCAGCGGCCACTCCCAGGCAGGGCTAAGCGCTATCCAGTTATATAGAGATCAGTGGACGCGCTAGATTATCCCCACAGCGGAGACGAGCGATAATTCGTTACTGCCGATATATGTATTCTATATATATATATATATATATATATATATATATATATATATATATATATATATATATATATATATATATATATATATATATATATATATATATATTACAGTATTTCGGCACTAAATGTTCATTTAAACATGCTCTGTTGAAATATACACGCCATTTAGAAGACACGGTTTTGTCAATTAAACGCTTAAAATATTTTAAGTGAGAGAAAACGGTTTTGTCAATTAAACGCTTAAAATATTTTAAGTGAGAGAAAACGGTTTTGTCAATTAAACGCTTAAAATATTTTAAGTGAGAGAAAACACTTTTACTAAATCTAAAATCAAACGTCGCATTTAAAGTGCGACGATATGCATCCTTCTACAATATGTTTTTCTTCCTCCCAAGCTTCTGAAATATGTAACATTGATTGTGATAAAAAAGGCGCCTCATCTACAGATGACTTGTTGCAGGGATTTAAAACTGTAGATACATGTTGCTTGTCGGGTTTGCCTGGTCAAAGTCTCGTTGATCGAACAGATGTTGAGTTTTATGATGGTTGTTTATCCGGTTGCCATGATTCCGTCCGAATGCACCGGATAAAGGGTTGTGTAGAGATTTCTCAGGTGGATGACGGATCTTCTGGAGTGTCTGTTGATGGTACATGTATTTCAGAGGGGATATCTGGTCCGTTGAGCTTGTCTCACTTAACTGATAACATTAATATTACAATTAGACGGAGGAGATGACATTGTTTTGATATGATATATAAGCTTCTTTGTCTGTTTCACATTTCTTAAAACTTTTGATGAATTTTATAAATTTAAATTATTATCTCTCGATTTAAATTAATATAATTTTTAAATTATTTTGATTTTGATTTTATTATTATTATTTTATTTTTATTATTATTTTATTAATTATTTTCTGCTTAATTTAACGTTCATCGTCCCGATTTTAATTATTATTATGTACTGTATGTATTAACTTTTAGTTACATTAAGACAATCAAAACAACCCTGACGATGGCCGCAATGGCTGAAACTTGCAAGTTGGTTGCTAATAAAACGTTTGATTTTAGATTTAGTAAAAGTGTTTTCTCTCACTTAAAATATTTTAAGCGTTTAATTGACAAAACCGTGTCTTCTAAATGGCGTGTATATATCAACAGAGCATGTTTAAATGAATATATATATATATATATATATATATATATATATATATATATATATATATATATATATATATATATATATATCGCTATTCCCTTTAACTAACTATATCGCTGCGGTCGTAAGTTGTCAGTGGAGGCGATTTCCTGAGAGTGATGGTCTTGACACTTAATTTTACAAGTGCTGATAGTTTCTTTTACGGTTTATTGTCCACAAATAAAATTAAAAATCTTCTTTGGTCAAAGCGTCTAGCTTCTAGCTAGATATTTTACAAAATATATAACATAATGCAATTATAATTACGTTTGCAATTGCCGTTGTTATGAAGAGTATGCTTACATGCTTGCATGTGGTCAAGAAAGTTGTATTGGGCACACATTTTGTCTTTTGGAGTTGATGAGCATGGATCAGCAATGGAAGTTAATTGGCTTTATTGTAACTTACTTAGGAAGTAAGTAAGTCTTATCTCTTATGCATAATTTCTATCTCTCTTTGAAGTTGATTAATCTTATTCCTAACTCATAAAAATTGAGTATCTTGTAAATAAATTGTTTATATAATAATAATGCCATAAATTATTCAAAGATAAGTTTTGACATGATTCATTTACTAATTTTTTAAAGAGCCAAAGATAAAGATGAAAACTCCTAATGACCATGTACTACATAACTACTTAACTCAAAATCTCCAGATTTATTTTTTGCTAGATGCTATCAGAAAAAATCCAAGTAAATTCCAAGATTTTCATCAACCACCACATTGATGTTGAAACAACTAACTGAATACAATTTTTTTGTTCATGTTTGACTTTGCTTTTAAGTATTGACTTTTCATAACTTTTTTTTATGGTTTTTGCACAAATGCAGAAATAATAAAAATTGTGTGTGTCTGTAAAAGTCTGTCAACTTTTATATTTTATAATAAACAGAGTATGTGTACCGATTTCTCGGAACTTAAAACCGTTAGCGAGCTGGCAACATCACTTTTCAACCACTTCCCTCCACCTGCTGACGTCGATTTCTGTGTATTTGCTTCTTGATTGAGGATTAAATAAAAATTGAGAGGTTTTTCTTGCTGAGGAGAGTTGAAACAAGCTGTCAGAGCAGGCCCGAAGGCAGGATTTAGTGAGTGGGGGGCTATGAAAATTAGTAGGGGGGCTACTGACAAACAAGGGCACCGAAGAAGCCTGAGCGCGAGCGCCGCAGGTGCAAAGCCCCTCGCGATAAGAAGATTCGCCAAAGCATTTTGTAGCATTTGGCACAAAATGGCATCCAATTTTGGATATCCTATTATGTGATTTTAGATTTTCTAAGAGTTGCAATATTGTTGCTCGTAATAACAAAAATTAACAATTTCCACAGACAATTTTGTCAAATAACAGTATGCTTGTTGTTATCCACAATCTTGATTTTTGATGCGTGCATGGCACACCACTGGGATGACAGCACTGAATCAAATTGTTCAAATTTAATTACTGATTAAGACAACCGTTATAGTCTACAATACAATAACTTGCTTATTTTATTTTTGATAAAAACTTGTACATCTGTATCAAATGCCAAGAAATCAATAAAATAAAATCGGATTTAAATATTTGTTTTGACAAAGATCAAACCACATTATAATGAAATGTACTATTTAGTTTAGCTTCTCATTTTAAGTTACTAAACATCCATTTATGTGTTACACATACAACTTGTCATCAGTTTCTAAACAATCTAAAAAAAGATTATATTATATATCAAGTCTATCATTAAACTTATATTGTTATAAAGATTGTGTGGTTTGACAGTAAGCTTTAAATTGTTTCTTCGAATTAATCAGTTCAGCAATATTGGGGTTTAATAGTATTGCAGTGTCAGACTAGCACTAAAAAATACTAAATTATGAAAATAGTTTGAATTATTGAGAGTCATTCAAAAATCAAAACCAAAGTTTGTCAGCTAAGCTGAATTAGCTTCTTTCTCTGTTTTAAAACTGTAAGTTATTATAATATTGTAAGACTAAGTCCAAGCACTGATTATGAAACTTATGACAATTTTCATGTGTAAAACATGAATGGATGTGTAATAGCTTGAAATGAGAAACTAAACTAAAAAGTGCATTTAATTATAATATGGTTTGATCATTGTCAAGACAATTATTTGAATCCGATTTTATTTTATTGCATTTTTGGTATTTGCTAGGTATCCATATCAATTGCTTTACAGAGCGATTTTTCAAATGCCAGAAGTACAAGTTTGCTTTTTCTCTAATGGTAATAGCTTGAAATGAGAAACTAAACTAAAAAGTGCATTTCATTATAATATGGTTTGATCATTGTCAAGACAATTATTTGAATCCGATTTTATTTATTGCATTCTTGGTATTTGATAAGTATCCATATCAATTGCTTTACAGAGCGATTTTTCAAATGCCAGAAGTACAAGTTTGTTTTTTCTCTCATGGGACATTGATCTTCTCTGTGGTCGTAGTACTCGTGTTAGACAAGAAAATGAATTCTCACAAGTGGCAATCGAGATGTCAAGAGTCATTGCAGCTGACTAGTGCCAATTTAGAGTAGGAAATGCATCCTTATAGTCCAGAATAAAATTCATCACTTCCTGGAGACTGCAGCCTGCTTGAAATTTGCTTTTTTGAAACCTACTTGCAATGAGAGCCTCGTCTGCAATATATTTTTCAACATCGTCATGTCTGTTTTGTTTTAGCAGTTGCGTCAACGGTTTGAGGTCAATTACATCTAAAAACTTGTCTGAATTTGGTAGAAGGGCAGACACTCTACAAGTCAAACCTTTAGAATAACTTAAATAACTATCAACAAAGCTCTCCATCAACTCGCCTAATATACCGCCCAACATGCTAAAATAAACAGCACAAAGCTGATTCCACTCTGGTGAACATTATTGCTCATCACTCTGTCCAAGAGTAGACATAACTACAGAATCACGTAACGTGCTACTCTGTACTTTTGCTCTTTTTTGGTATGAGTTGTAGCAATGGTTCATTCTACAGGCATGCAAATTATTATTATTAATTTTATATTTAAATTTACCTTTATTTATTTATTTTTATTTAATTTTATTTAATACATTTAAATTTAAATTTAAATTTAAATTACGGATCATAACTTCATTATCACTTGGGTGGCTTAAGTGTAAATAAAGTTAAAAAACCTGCCAAAAATTTTAGTAGGGGGGTTTAAATTTTTAGTGGGGGGGCTGCTGCCCCCCAGCCCCCCCGCTAGCTACGGGCCTGTGTCAGAGAGCAGCCAATAAATAACGGGTACTAAAAAAAGGTTTTTATTGTTGATTCAATTTTTTTATTTTCTTTCAGTATGCCTACTGATTATAAAAAAAAAGACTGACAGAGGTATGGCGAGTCACGAAATATATGATCTCGCAACCCATGTAACTACGACAAAAAAGTCTCTATGACGCGGCTTCGAGTTACAACCTGAACTTTCTTATGTTTGCCACAACTGCTAGTCCGATTGATGTTTTTTATAATATTTAACCCTGTGAACATTCATACCTGGGACTTATATGGGTCCCAAATGGGCATCTTAGTTGGTCCCAGATGGGCTGCCCATATAAGACCCGTGTCAAGGTGACACACCGAATCAAGTGGGTCATATATTTATATATATATATAAAAGAACATGTCCTGACTGACTGATAATCAACGCCGAGCTGAAACGCCTCATACTAGGAACGTAAAATTTGGATCTTATTGACTATTCTCTCTAACTTTGTGCTTTCTTTGGTATGGGGATGTTTAACTTCCGGTCTTCTGTTGAGCGCTTAACTGTAATTAAAACGAGCCTTTCTGTTGTTCCTAATTTTAATTTTGAAGACGTAGAAAGATTTTTCAAAATGAAAAATACATGTCTTATATCAAAGGATATGGTTAAAGGATATAAATATTTTGTGGAAGAGTATATTCACGACATCAAAAGTATGGTTACCAAGAGAGTCTAGCAGCTAGGACAGTCGCCGATTAGCAATATTGTAAAAAATTAACGTGCGATTGCACTTTTAATAAAATATAATACTATTGAGCATAAGCTAATCTATCGTTTTACTTTCATCTTGATTTAAATTTAGTATTTAGTGGGGTTAAAAAAAGAAAAGAAAACGAATTGTATATTTCATCATTGTATATTCTCATTCTTTTAATAAACCAAGTTTCAGAATTGAGTAAGAAGCTAGTTGTAAGCAGTAAATGCTTCCGAAGTCAGAAAAAAACTGCTACTGCCCACATAATTCAGGTAGATTATTTATAATTTGTATCCACTGGTTTTGTAGTTTTGCCAGAATTGTGTTGATGGAATTAATTATTCTCAATAGTTTTACATGAAACATTATAAATTTAGTTTTTTTTTCAATCCCGTTTAAAATTTAAGTTGACTTATTGTTGGTTTAGGTTGAATTTAAAAATAGAGAAATAGACATGACAAGCTGTTCTTGTGCAATTGGTCTGGGAGGATGTTGTGGTCATGTTGTGGAGTTGTTGTACAAACTGGCAGATTACAAAAAAAGAAATTGCTCAGAGATTCCAGATGTTATTGTTTTATTTATTTTTCAGTTTCATTACAGACAATTTATTTGTCAAAAACAATAATAATATACAAAACTTTAATTCAACTTAAAATGCTATATTTTAAAAATAATCTCACAGATTTTGCCTTGTATACCAAAAGAATAGCAATGGCACAAGCCAAGGGGGCACAAAATTCAAGGCGAGAGTGTTTCGAGCATACAATTAAGAAGTACAGTAGAAAAATTAAAAAAAAAGGAATTTCTTCTACTCATACTTACAACCCGATTCCATTTTTACCTCCAAAGGAATTTGAATTGGCTAATGCAATTATGTTGTCTGAAAACCAAATATTCAAAAATTGGTAAAACACGTATATCTCTATTTTTCGAGTAAATACTAAATACTAATTTTTACATGTGTAGCACATACAGTTTTTAAGTAGCAGTTATTCTAAAAAAACAAATAACTAATCAACCATATTTTCCATTCCATATTTGAGGTCTGTAAACGTAGAACGAATTGGCTCAGTAGCGATTCGTAACGTTGTAATTTGCAGATATTTATAAGACAAGATTTCCCGAATTCTATTCCTGGTTATTACTGCTTCTATCGGATATTTACTAAAAAATGCAGGTTTCACAAATTATCTCACTTCGCAGAATCTCCTGTTATTCTTACTAATCTCTTGATAATTCAAATTGTCTTTGCAGCACGACTTTTACAAAACTTTTATTTTCTCTCGAACACTCAACTTCAACACACTGTCCAAATTCCAAAAAATTCATGCACAAAATTATATTTCTAATGGTAACATCACATAACCGGAAAAACACACACACACACACACATATATATATATGTGTGTGTGTGTGTGTGTGTGTATATATATATATATATATATATATATATATATATATATATATATATATATATATATATATATATATATATATATATTCATTTAAACATGCTCTGTTGAAATATACACGCCATTTAGAAGACACGGTTTTGTCAATTAAACGCTTAAAATAATTTAAGTGAGAGAAAACACTTTTACTAAATCTAAAATCAAACGTTTTATTAGCAACCAACTTGCAAGTTTCAGCCATTGCGGCCATCGTCAGGGTTGTTTTGTCTGGTTAGCATGAGTTCTTTAACTAAAAATAAATAAGCAAAATTTTTTTAAATTAAAATGAATATAATAAAATTTAATTTGTGTAAATAGGTATCAAGTCTTCCTGCTCTTTTTCAATATCATACAGCACTGACATCAACACAAAGCTCACGGCCTTTGGGGAAGTACCTTCTACATGTCCATTAGCTTTTTTTTTTAAATGAGCCTGAAGAGTGTGTGGATAAGTATCCACAATTTCCTCTAAATAACTACTTGTCCAACACTTTTTGTTATACTATGACAAAAGAACAAAGAATGAGGTTTGATTCAATGACAATAGATGTACATATGTGCAATATTAATGAACGTGCCACAAGAAATCAGAGTTACACTCCAGCATGGCATTGGTTACGAAGAAATCGCATTACAGCATCAATCTGCGGAGATATATTAGGCAGAAGAAAAGGTAAATAAAAGACATTTCTTAGATAGGTTATCAAACTGTTAATATACATTCATTAACATTTTTTAGATTTTGATAAACTGGCAGCGAGGCTCAAACATGGAAAAATTATAACCACCCAAGACATGAAAAGGGGAATAGACATGGAACCTGTTGCAGTGCAGAGTTATTTAAATGTAAACAAATAGAGCTGATTTCTTCAGATGGTTAAGGGCTATACATTTAATTTTTTTTTGCAGATACACCTTAATGCAAAAGTATTTAAATGCGGACTGGTAATTAACCTTAGTTGTCCTTATCTGGCTGCTTCACCGGACAGAAAAGTTATTGACTTTAATGAATACGGTCTTTTAGAAATTAAATGCCCAAACCCTCAGAAAAATCTCTCCGCTTTGCCTTATCTGTTAAACACTGGAAATGAATTTTATTTGAAAAAAAACGCCCAAATACTACTATCAAGTGATTCAACAACTTGCAGTAACTGGATGTGAATGGTGTGACTTTTTCGTGTATAAATCTGATGAATGTCATTGCGAACGAATTTATTTTAATCAAGATGTTTGGGACATGGTTAAGAAAAAACTAGATTTTTTTTACTTTTTTTGTAGACCATGAAATTTTGTTTATACAATCAAGAGCATTTAAAACGAAATGTTATAAACGTGTACATCCTTCCAGACCAATTGCACAAGAACAGTTTGTCATGTCTATTTGTCCATTTTTAAATTGAACCTAAATGTTATAAACGCTTATTGTTACATTAATAATACATTGAGGCGCTGGTGGCAGAGCGGTAGAGCGCTCGCCTGTTGATCGTTAGGTCGGCAGTTCAAGCCTCACCTGCGTCACCAGCGTAACTCCCTTAGGCAAGGAGTTCACTCGCATTGCTTTCTCATGTCTATGAAAATAGCGTGTTCTTCGAAGTTTCCGATCCAAAGGAACCTTCGTAAGCGCCTCTGACTTATCTGGCGCTATATAAATTCATCATTATTATTATTATTATTGCATGATAATGTAATAATACACTAAATAATAAAAAAACTTGAGAAATAATTGCCGAAATAAAATATAAAAATTTATAGAGCAATGAAAAATGTTATTTTGTGGAACAAATTAAAAAAATTAAGATACAGCGTCTCAGCATAGTCATCAAGTTGAAGAATAGGAAAATGAACTCATGGAGTAATTGCTAAATACAGTAACATAAGCATGCAAGACGATAACACATCTTGAAGAACAAACAGCAAAGATGACTTTAAAGACAAATGAAAATTTTAAAATTAAGATACAGTGACTCAGCATAGTCACTATAAAGGACAATAACTAAAAAAATTTAACCAACTCTAAAAAAGAAACCTAACCAAAAATAATATTTCAGAAATCTCACTTTAAATCAGAATTATCTAAAAAAACTTTTAACTGTTTTAAACTGGTGGTTTGAAATTAGTTGACAAAGCTGCATTTACCCAGTGCTACTGAAGTGTACCTAAGGAAGCTAGATTAAATGTTCTCGAAAACAAATTATATGATTTCACCCGCTTAATACACCTTTCTACATGAACTCTGAGGGATGAAATTAACTGATTATGTCTTATTTCATCTGCACTGAATTGCCCTGATTGGTTTAAAAAAGAAGGTATGGCTAAATGACAGTGAATTTCCTCTAGATCCTTCCCAGTAAACATGGTAACCATTTTGTAACGTTTCTTGTCTGTTACTTTTCAGTTACCTGGTTATGAAAAGGTTACCTGGCTCAAAGCAACTAAAAAGAAACGTTTCTGCAACGTTTCCAATGTAACGAAAAAGTAACATGTAATTTGCGACTAAAAAGAAACGTTTCCAATGTAACGTAAAAGTAACATGTAATTTGCGACTAAAAAGAAACGTTTCTGCAACGTTTCCAATATAACGGAAAAGTAACATGTAATTTGCGACTACTGCAACGTTTCTAATGCAGCCAAAATGTAACGATTTGTTTTATTATAATACTAGCGGGGTTACCCGGCGTTGCCCGGGGTTTTTAGAGGTTTTTCTAATGTTTGTCTCTCTCGCTCCCGTTTCCTTCTCCACTTTCCCGTTTTCGTCGCGTTCCCGGTCGCTTTTCCGTTCTCGGTCGTTTTCCAGCTCCCGGTCGCTTTCCCGCTCAGAAGTTTTGTTATCGATTTTCTCTCTTGCTCGCGTTTCCTTCCAAGCTTGCTCTCCCGATTCCAGTCGCTTTCCGCGTTCCCGGTCGCTTTCCGCGTTCCCGGTCGCTTTCCCGTTCCCGGTCGCTTTCCCGTTCCCGGTCGCTTTTCCGTTCCCGGTCACTTTCCCGTTCCCGGTCGCTTTCCCGTTCCCGGTCGCTTTCCCGGGCTACGGGTTCGATTCCCCGTTTGCCAGTTAAGTACCTACAAGTTTTCTTTTATAACTTTTAAAGAAATTGTTAGTTAATTTGCATTTATTTGTTATGTCACAGATAATATAGACTGTTATTACAACAAATATAATTTTATATAGACATAAAATATATGCTCATTTATAACAAACACAATTGCTAAAATCTTTGAACAACTAAACCAATTTTAAGGTTCATGGTTGCTATTGAAAGATCACCAAAATAAGACTCAAATTAATTTTGAATAAAAATTAGTTGGTCTACTGAAAAATGTGAGCTGTGTGATTCTGTGGCGCTCAAGTTAGCGAGTTCGCTCTGTAAGTGAAAGGCTGCGGGTTCGATTCTTCAAGGCAATTAATACACGTTTGAGAGGCAATTCAACAGAAGAAATTAAAATGCACATGCAAAACCAGCTTCTAAGGAACAAAATATTCAAAATCCTCTCGTTGTAATAAATATATAAATCGAGTACAAAATACGTACCCGTCTCTTACTTTTTTGGCCCACCCTGTAGATTCAATGTACACGTAGTGTGTACCTAGTAAACATGACAATTGTTTTGTAACGTACAGCAAGTAACAATAATAATTTGCATGAGCAAATAATAGAGGACGTTTCTAAAGCGTTACTCAGGAAACGTTTCTGAAACTTTACGTAGGAAACGTTTTTTTAACGCGTATCCGATGAGCAAAACAACCAAAAAGAAACGCGTTTCTTGTAACCAAAAAGTGACGGTTAAGAAACGTTACAAAGCGGTTACAATGTTTACTGGGTTGTTAATGGTAAAACCAGGCCCGTAGGCAGGATTTAGTGAGTGGGGGGCTATGAAAAATAGTAGGGGGGCTACTGACGAACGAGGGCACCGAAGAAGCCTGAGCGCGAGCGCCGAAGGTGCGAAGCCCCTCACGATAAGGAGATTTGCAAAAACATTTTGTAGCATTTGGCACAAAATGGCATCCAATTTTGGATATCCTATTATGTGATTTTAGGTTTTCTAAGTGTTGCAATATTGTTGTTCGTAATAACAAAAGTTAACAATTTTCATAGGCAATTTTGTCAAATTTAATAATAGTATGCGTGTTCTTATCCACAATCTTGATTTTTGATGCGGGCATGGCATACCAATGGGATGACAGCACTGAATCAAATTGTCCAAATTTAACACAACCGTTATACTGTTATAGTCAACAATACAATAACTTGCTTATTTTATTTTTGATAAAAACTTCTACACCTGCATCAAATGCCAAGAAATCAATAAAATAAAATCGTATTTAAATATTTGTCAAAAATCAAATCACATTACAATAAAATGTACTATTTAGTTTAGCTTCTCATTTTAAATTACTACACTTACTACACATCCATTCATGTGTTACACATAAAACTTGTCATCAGTTTCTAAACAATCTAAATAGAAGATTAGATTATATATCAAGTATATCCCTTAAGCAAGGAGTTCACTCGCATTTGCTAAAGGGGTAGGCGCCTATAAATGGCTGCCTTTGCAAGTACCCTCCCTCTAAAAATGGCGCTCCCGTAATGGACTTTGTCGATAAGGGAGCGCCTAATCAAATGATTAAATTATTATTATTATTATTATTATATCATTATACTTATCTATATATATAAAAGAACATGTCCTGACTGACTGACAGACTGATAATCAACGCCGAGCTCAAACGCCTCATTCTAGGAACGTGAAATTTGGAACTTATATTACTTTTATAGCGTAAACATCCGCTAAGAAAGGATTTTTGAAAATTTTGCTCCTGAGGGGAAAAAACTGGAAAACAAACTTTTTTCTAAAAACTTTTTCTAAAAATTTGTTCTGAAATTTGGTATATAGATTCTTTTTGAAAAATAAAAAGATACGTGTTTCACCATTTTTTGAAAATTCGGTTTCCCGGACCTCAAATGTGGGTTGGAAAATTGGGTTATTTGGTTTTTAAAGTAGCTTCTACTCAAAAACAGTTACTGCTACAGGAGTAAAAATTAGTATTTAGTTTTTACTCCAAAATTAATAAAACACGTGTTTTAGCATTTTTTGAAAATTTGGTTTCCAGGACTTCAAATGTGGGGTGGAAAATAGGGCTAATTGTCTTTTATAGTAACTGCTACTCAAAAACAGTAAATACCACAGATGTAAAAATTATTATTTAGTTTCTTTTCTAAAAATAAAGATATACGTGCTTCACCATTTTTTACAAATCTGGTTTCCCGGACCTCAAATGTGGGTTGGAAAATTGGGTTATTTGGTTTTTAAAGTAGCTTCTACTCAAAAACTGTTAATGTTACAAAAGTAAAAATTAGTATTTAGTTTCTACTCTAAAAATAATGATATACGGGTTTCACAATTTATTGAAAATTTGGTTTCCAGGACTTCAAATGTGGGGTGGAAAATAGGGTTATTTGGTTTTTAAAGTAACTGCTACTCAACAACTGTAATTGCCACAGATGTAAAAATTAATACTTAGTATCTACTCAAAAAAAAAGATATACGTGTTTCATCATTTTTTGGGTTATTTGGTTTTTAAAGTAGCTGCTACTCAAAAACTGTTAATGCTTCAGAAGTAAAAATTAGTATTTAGTTTCTACTCCAAAAATAATGAAATACGTGTTTTAGCATTTTTTGAAAATTTGGTTTCCAGGACCTCAAATGTGGGGTGGAAATAAGGGTTATTTGATTTCAAAATAACTGCTACTCACTAACTGTAAGTGCTACAAATGTAAAAATTAGTATTTTGAAGTTTTGTGCCGGTTAAAAGTAGCTAAGTCCAGTTTATCATCGGCCGGGCCAAGCCGTTATTTTAGAGTCTTCACACGGGCCAGGCCAAACCTTAAATCAAAGTGGGACGGGCCGAGGCTTTTCACTAAGTATATAGATATTTTAGTGATTTTAGGGTCTTCAGTTTGGCCGGGCCAAACCTGAGGTCAAGGTGGGACGGGCCGAAGTTTTTCATCAAGTATATAGAACTTCTAGGCCTGTAAAAATGGGCCGGGCCTAATTCAGACGGGCTGTGCCGGGCCAGGAGTTTGGGTTTTTAAAACGGGTTGGGCTAATTTGTCGACGGGCCGAGCCGAGACCTAAAAAAATGATCTCTACTATGGATGCACGGTTCAAACTCTCTAATTTCATGCGAGCGAAGCCGCTACGGGCACTGCTAGTACTATTATAAAAATTGTGTGGTTTGACAGTAAGCTTTAAATTGTTTCTTCGAATTAATCAGTTCAGCAATATTAGGGTTAATAGTATTGCACTGTCAAAATAGCACTAAAAAATACTAAATTATGAAAATAGTTTGAATTATTAGGAGTCATTCAAAAATCAAAAACCAATGTTTGTCAGCTAAGTTGAATTAGCTTTTTTCTCTGTTCTAAAACTGTAAGATTGAAGTTATTACAGTATTGTAAGACTAAGTCCATGCACAGAATATGAAACTGATGACAATTTTCATGTGTAAAACATGAATGGATGTGTAGTAGCTTGAAATAAGAAACTAAACTAAAATGTGCATTTCATGATAATGTGGTTTGATCATTGGCAAGACAATTATTTGAATCCGATTTTATTTTATTGCATTCTTGGTATTTGATACAGGTGTTCACATTTTTATCAAAAATTTTGATAAATTACAGTTACAACAAAATGCGACGTGATTGAATAGAAACTTTCTGCAAGAAGGTATCCATATCAATTGCTTTACAGAGCGATTTTGCAAATGCCAGAAGTACAAGTTTGCTTTTTCTCTCATTGGACATTGATCTTCACTGTGGTCGTAGTACTCGTGTTAGACAAGAAAATGAATTCTCAGAAATGGAAGTCGAGATGTCAAGAGTCATTGCAGCTGACTAGAATAGTGCCAATTTAGAGTAGGAAATGCATCCTTATAGTCCGGCATAAAGTTCATCACTTCCTGGAGATATTTAGAGACTGGAGACTACCTGCTTGAAATTTGTTTTTTAGAAACCTACTTGCAATGAGAGCCTCGTCTGCAATATATTTTTCAACATCATCATGCATGTCTTGTTTTAGCAGTTGCGTAAACGGTTTAAGGTCGTTGACATCTAAAAACTTGTCTGATGTTGGTAGAAGTGCAGACACTGCACATGTCAAACCTTTAGAAGAACCGTCAACAAACCTCTCCATCAACTCTCCTAATATACTGTCCAACATGCTAAAATAAACAGCACAAAGCTGGTTCCACTCTGGTGAACACTCTTGCGACTCTTGCTCATCACTCTGTCCAAGAGTAGACATAACTACAGAATCACGTAGCGTGCTACTCTGTAACTTTTGATTTTTTTGGTATGGGTTTTAGCAATGGTTGATCTATTATCTCGACTTCATTTACTTTTTTATTTAATTTTATTTAATACATTTATATTTAAATTTAAACTCCGGATCGTAACTTCATCATCACTTGGCTAGCTTAGGTGTAAATAAGGTGAAAAAAACTACCAAAACTTCTAGTGGGGGGGCTTATATTTTTAGTGGGGGGGCTGCAGCCCCCCCAGCCCCCCCGCTAGCTACGGGCCTGGGTAAAACCATTATCTGCAAGCACAGTGTCTCCTGATTCAAGTAACTTCAACAATCCAGTCTCTAAATATATATGCATCAGAACAGTTACCTGAATACAATTTAGAAACAAAAAATATTGTTCCCTATTAAAGATTTAACCGTCGAATAATTCTTATAAGGAGAGAAAAACTGAGATGATCGCATCAATGAGCTAGGCTGCTGGATGCATATCTCAGTGCAATCAACAATAACTCGACAATCTGGATGAGTCTTTTTAAAAATAGTGGGCATAAAACTTCTGGATTGCCAAAATGGCATTCTACCAAGAATAAAAAAAAGGAAGTTAACCCATGAAATAATTTTTCTTGAAACGGTTCCATGATTTATTTCATACATATCTGCTAACTCTTCATTAGTAAAACCTCTTCTAAGCTTAACTAAGTACATAAAAAATTTTTCTAAACTGAATTTATTACTTAACCTACGAGACTGACAACTATTCTTATAACAACTTTTCATAAGTTCAGCATGAAACTCAATGTGCATGAAAATTAAATGAAAAATTCCATAATTAGCAGAACCAGTATAAAAAAATTGTCCTTATCATGCTTAAATTTATTCACTCCAAATTTTGTTGAAAGTTCCTTTTCCATTTTCATGCAGAGTTCAGTTTTCTTTTGTAATTCTCTCTTTAATTTATCAATAAGGGAATTTTCTTCTGATTCTGTAGACCTAGATAATAAAATTATTATAAAATATATTAAAGTTCTATAAATACATTTCCCTTATAAAATATTTTAATAAAACACTGATACAAGTTTGATCTATATATAGAAATATTAAATTATATTTTCCAACTAACTCTATCACATTTTCTGTCGGTTCCACGACAAAACGTTCACAGACAAAATGTTCAACGACAAAATGTTCCCGACAAAACGTTCACGACACAACGTTCACGACAAAATGTTCACGACAAAATGAACACCGACAAAACGTTCACAGACAAAATGTTCAACGACAAAATGTTCAACGACAAAATGTTCACGACAAAACGTTCACGACAAAACGTTCACGAAAAATGTTCACGCACAAAATGTTCACAGAAAAAATGTTCACAGACAAAATGCTCACAGACAAAATGTTCAACGACAAAACGTTCACGACAAAACGTTCACGACACAACGTTCACGACAAAATGTTCACACTGAAAAATAAATTTTTTTTTTATAATGTCAAGATCGCTTGCAAACTAATTATTAAGTCATTTTTAGTGATGTGTCTATTCACCATTTTATTTACCTAAGCAAAGTATATGTGCATGACAGCATGAAACTAATACGTATTGGCAACATCAAATGATCTTCAATTAGTAAATAATTGTATGGAGTTATAGCTATTTGGGTTGTTTCTTTTTCATCCATATTTTGATCCTTCTTATCATCGTTCCATTTATTAACTAGTTAATGCCGGTTAATTGCTTTTGTATACCCTAACTTTTTAGTTTTTAATTGCTAGAGATGTATTTTCAATTCTAGTTGAAAAACACAAGTAGCTGCATGCTGCTTTACCCAAGTCACCGTTACGTTAATTAGCTAATTAAAGGAGGCTATATTGCTCTTGGAAGCCGATAACTTCTTAATCGCTAGGCTACAACGATCAAAGCTTCTTTCTGACGTTCACTTAATTAAAATTGAAACATCAAATGAATCTCAATTAATACCTAATTGCATTACTTTTTCTTTTTAATCGGAGTTAATAAAGATTTCATATTTCGACCCTTTTAATCATCGTTCCATTTATTAACTAGTTAATGCGGGTTGGTTAATTTTTTCTTGGATACCCTTAACTTTTTAATCTTTAGAATACAGCCATCAAACCTTATTTACATCGTTTGCGTAATTGAAATTGAAAATTCAAACGATCTCAAATTAGTAACCAATTGTATTTTCCTATTATAGCTATCTCATTTCATCTGTTTTTTCCTTCTTGCTGAAACAGTTTACAGTCCTCCGATCCATACTCATCTGGTTGCCGTTTGAGTTAGGGGTATCAAAGAGGAAATTAACATCGCATTTACTATAGTTAACGTTTTATTTGCTCTCATTTTGTGAAACACAAATTATTTTATCATTTAAAACTAAACTAAATTTAAAAGTTGCAATCGTGAACATTTTGTCGTGAACGTTGTGTCGTGAACGTTTTGTCGTGAACATTTTGTCGTTGAACATTTTGTCTGTGAACATTTTGTCTGTGAACATTTTGTCTGTGAACATTTTGTCGTGAACGTTGTGTCGTGAACGTTTTGTCGTGAACATTTTGTCGTTGAACATTTTGTCTGTGAACATTTTGTCTGTGAACATTTTGTCTGTGAACATTTTGTCGTGAACATTTTGTCGTGAACGTTGTGTCGTGAACGTTTTGTCGGGAACATTTTGTCGTTGAACATTTTGTCTGTAAACGTTTTGTCGTGACACCTTTTCTGTCGATATTACTTCTTCACTTACAAAAGGCACATCTCCTGCAGTAAAAACATCAGCAAAACTGCTTGGCAATAAATCTCGAGCAATAAGAGTAACGTCATCTTTTTGAATGGTCGACAACAAGGACTGACGAACAGGACTTTTTCTTTTATTCGGCAATTCATAGGAATTCCATTCAAATAAAGTTGGTATAGCACCAGGTTGTAATTTTTTGTGACTTGATTTTATGTTGTCTTCAGCAATGAAATCACTTCTGGTGAAATGCCTTGAACAAACTTTTGTTTCTTTTCCAACCTATCAAATAAATAAACATACAGAAATTAAACACTGAACCACTGACAAAACTAGACAATAAAATGATAAAAGGAGTCTTATTATAAAATTAAGTCAATAAGTTATAAACACTCACGATTTTAATTAACACAATTCACAAATAAACAGAACTAGACAACTACCTCTATTACAACTGCTTACAATAGGATATGATTAAAATTTTTGAATATTTGGTTTTCAGGACCTCATATGTGGGTGGAAAATAGGGTTATTTGTTTAGTTAGTTTAGTTTATTAGGCGCAGGAACAAAGCCTCTTGCCTTTACAACAATCCTTGACAAAAAACAAATCACATCCAACGTTACAATAGAAATAAAAAATTAAATAACAAAAAGGTATGCATTCAAGATTCAGTTCAGTTTATATTCCATTCATACATAGTTGATGCCCATTCATCATCCAGTCTATTTTTGAATTCTTGCACGTTTCTTGCCAAAACAATGCTATCGGGCAAACTATTCCAGTGCTGCACCACTCTGTTGCTGAAAAAATACTTTCTAGCGTCTTGCTTGAAATTTCCTAAAGTTAGTTTTCTGCTGTTTCCTCTGGTACAAAACACTGGTGACTTTTTGATTAATCCCAAACAATCTGCTTCAAGATCTTCATTGAATAGTTGAAAAACTGTAATCATGTCGGTTCTTTTTCTGCGAGACATTAATGATGGCAGACGGAGAATTTTCAATCGTTCACTGTAATTCAAGCCTTTACAAACCAGAGGTATTTTTGAAGCTCTTCTTTGTACTCTTTCAATAGCCTTGATAAGTCTAATTCTATAAGGGTTCCAAGCAACTGTACCATATTCTAGTTGCGATTTTACTAAGCTTTTATACAAAACAACAAAAGCTTCAGTAGAAAGATTTTTAAAATTTCTTTTTAAAATTCCTAACATTTTGTTAGCTTCTTTTATTTTTCTGTGCACATGTTCTTTAAAAGACAATTTTTCATCCAACCATATGCCTAGATCCCTGACCACCGGATCCTGCTGTAGGATAAACGTTTCTCCTTCTTTGTTTTTTGCTGTGTATACACTATTAACAATTTGTTTGCCGAATTTTAGAACCTGGCATTTTTGAACATTGATGTTCATTCTCCAGTAATTGAACCACTTGAACACCTGGGTAATTGAATTCTGTAACGAGTTACAATCCGACACATTTTGTATGACATTGTACAACATCATCGGCAAAAAGAAGAATGTTATCACATATGTCAACCACATCATTAAAAAAAATAACAAACAAAAGAGGTCCTAGTACACTTCCTTGGGGCACTCCACTAGTTACCTTAAACGAGCTAGACATAGCACTGTTTACTCTCACTTTGAACTGTCTATCGCTCAAGAAGCTTTTAACCCAGCCGACAATTTTATCTGACACGCCATATTTCTTCATCTTATATAACAACAGTTTATGGGATACTCTATCAAAAGCCTTTTCAATGTCAGTGTAAACAACATTTACTTCTTTGCCATTGTTGGTTGCCTCAGTGACCATGTTGAGAAAAGTTAGTATTTGCAGAACTGTTGATCTTCTTGGAAGAAAACCATATTGTTTTTTTGTAAAGAACCCATTGACTTTGAAGTGGTTCAAAATTTCATCTTTTACTATCGATTCAAGTATTCTACAAACAACCGACGTCAAAGACACTGGTCTATAGTTTGACACCACCTCCCTTGATTCTTTTTTGAATATAGGCACTACAATACTCTTCTGCCATTCTGCAGGTACTTTTTCTTGTTGCAAAGACTGGTTGAATGTTCTACAAAGAAAGCCAGAAACTGAAAGACAACACTCTTTGAGAACCCTCGGGTGAATTTCGTCTGGTCCCATTGATTTATTAGCTTGAAGTTTTTTTATTTTGTCAACAATCTTTTAAACACACACTGTTTTGTTGTCCATTTCAACCATTACATTGCGGTTCTTCATTCTGGAATCAACGTTTTTTAGAAAAACTGCTACTCAAAAACTGTAAATGCTACATATGTAAAAATTAGTATTTAGTATCTACTAGAAACTAGAGATATACGTATTTTATCAATTTTTGATAATTTGGTTTCCAGGACCTCAAATGTGAGGTGGAAATAAAAATTTGATTAAAAACTCCAAAAACTAAAAATGTTAAAGTTTTGCAATTTAGTACCAAGATTATTTTTTATAAAATAACAAATTACCTGTTTTATTAATTTTTAAAAATTTGGTTTTTAGGATTACAAATGTGGAAGGGAAATAGGGTTATATTTTTGAAAAATAACTGCGACTCTGAAACTGAAAATACTACAGGTATACAAATTATTAACTAGATACTACTTAGAAGATAAAGTTACAAATGTTTTACCAAATTTTTTTTGTTCTGGCTTCCAGGACTACAAATGTAAAACGGAGAAAAGGATTATAATTGCTTGAAAACTCAATAACTGAAAATGTAAAACATTAAAATTCAGTATTAAGGTTTTTCCACAAAATTATAAGATACGTGTTTCATTATTTTTTCGAAAAATTAGTTTCCAAGTAACGGTCTTGTGCCCGTTGAAACTGGTTCAGTGCAGGCCTTGACTTTTGTGCATATGCAACGGGGCAGTTCGGGCCTAAATAACAAGCCAGGCCTGAAGTTTTCTGTCTATAAAATAAGCCGGACCGGGTCTAAACAATTCGTGTAGGCACTATAGATTAGAGTGCTGCACGGACCGGACCAGGCCGTGATTTTAAGGTTTTCAGAGCGGATGGGACAAACTTGAAGTCAAGGTGGGACAGGCCGACATTTTGGCCAAGTATATAAAAATTTTAGCGTGACAGCAAGCGGGGAAGGAAAGAGGAGCGAAAAAAACGATAGAAAAACCTCTAAAAATCCCGGGAACGGGAGAGTGACCGGTAAGTAGCGGAAGAGCAACCGGGAATTGGAAAGCGACCGGGAGCGGAAAAGCGATCGGGAGCGGAAATGCGACCGGGAGCGGGAAAGCGACCGGTAGCGAGAGAGCAATCGGGGAAGGAAAGAGGAGCGAAAGAAAAACGATAGAAAAACCTCTAAAAACACCGGGCGCGGGAAAGCAATCAAGAGTGGGAGAGCAAACGGGAACGGGAGAGCAAGTGGAAGCGGGAGAGCAAGCAAAAACGGGAAACCAAGCGAAAACGTGAGAGCAAACGGAAACGGGAGAGTACGCGGGTTCGGGAAAACAAGCGGGAACGGGAGAGCAAGCTACTATAACAAATATATATCCTTGGACAACCAGAAAGACATACAGACAAGAAGCAATCCCGTGAGTGATTTGTTCTTCACGGAGTTTGAGAGCATCTTCGAAACCCTGGAAACTTACATCTACCAAATCACCGGCGATCTTAACGTCTGTCGTCGGCCCTACTCATACGAATGGTAACACACTGGACTTGGTCTTCTTCCTCCATCTATCATCGTTGATCTACCACAGGTGTCAGATCACAGCCCGTGTATTTCAGGATTCCGGTCCATCATCCTCCTCCGCTGCTTATCGATGTCAATACTCGTGCTTGGAGAAGTTTCGACGCCGAGCAATTCCGTTTCGATTTACAGGGAAATCCTCTGTGTGATCCGGCGGTCTATGAGACTATGTCAATTAGTCAGGTTCTCGAGGTTTTCGATACAACGTTATCATCACTTTTTCATAAGCATGCCCTGCCTCGTCTTGCCAGGCTGCGCAACCGGCCTCTCACTCCATGGTTTGACTCTGAATGCGCTGCTTTAAAACGAAGATCAAGGTAGTTAGAAAGACGCTATAGACGAACACAAGATCCCAATGATCGCACCTTATGGATCAACCAGGTGCGAACGTCTCATGACCTTTACAGACAGAAACAAAATCTCTACTGGAAGATGAAGATTTATGACAGTCGAGAGAGACCTGGAAGACTATGGCGACATTATCTGGGGTACTTTGCAACCCGATTTTGCCAAAAGATCTCACAGCCAACGATTTCTTGAGAGCGTTCAACGATAAGATAAGAGATATCCGCCAGTCCACGTCATATGCTTCTAGTCCACGATTTGACTCCAGCTGTTGTTCCTGTAATCTGCTGAGGTTTAAGCTTGTGAGTGTCGACGACATTACCCAGCTCATCAAATCTTCACCAAACAAAAATTGCTCCCTGGACCCACTACCAAAATGGATGATCAAGCAATAATTTAGTGAACTGGCACCGTTTGTGACATTCCTAGTAAATTTATCGCTAAAGCAAGGACAGTTTCCTTCTGCCCAGAAAAATGCTCTCATCACACCGATCCTGAAGAAGCCGAATCTAGACCCGTTTAACACAGGTATCTAACGCCCAATCTCGAATCTGTCCTATCTGTCGAAACTACTGGAACGATGCGTAGCTGCCCGGATAAACATCTACCTCTGTGAAAACAACATTCTCCCGATGTTTCAGTCGGCGTACAGAAATCAGCACTCTACCGAAACTGCTGTCCTGAAGGTACTGTCTGATATTTATGCCGCGGCTGATTTGGGTCGGATCACGCTACTGGAACTTATGGACCTCTTCGCTGCATTCGACACTGTTGACCATCAAATTTTGGTCAACAGGCTCCATTTCTCGTATGGTTTTGGAGGCGCCGTCCTCGAATGGTTTCGCTCCTATTGGACCGGTCGGTCCCATTGCATCCGCTCTGGAGGTGTTTCATCTGCGCCGACCTCTGTTTTGTGTGGCTTTCCGGAGATATCCGTTCTGAGCCCATTGTTGTTTCTTCTCTATTCCGCTGACGTCCTACATATTGCCACGAAATTCTTATGCTGACGATCTTCAGATTTACGATCACTCCTCGCCAGCTTTATGTTCTGATCTGGTCCCAAGGACGTCTGCTTGTATCAGTGAGAATGGCACTTGGATGGCGAGCAATCGCTTGCAGCTCAATCCTTCTAAGACCGAAGTGATCTGGTTGGGCTCGCCTGGTCGACTCAGCTTTTGTCCAAAGAGGGATCTGGTTATCGCTGGTGTCTCAGTCAAGCCATCCACTTATGATCGTAATCTCGGTGTGATAGTCGACATTGGTTTGTCTATGGAGACACACATCTCTCATCTTACTCGTGCATGCTTCTATCATCTCCGTCAATTGCGTGTCGTCCGCCGTAGCCTTACTTTGGACTCGGCCCATTCACTCATCAGAGCACTCGTGCACAGCCGGCTCGATTACTGTAATGGTGTCATGGCCGGACTTAGACAGTTTTAAATTAACAGGCTCTAATCCATTCTCCGAGCAGCCGCTCGTCTTGTTTTTCAGCTGCCCGGCTGGTCTCCCGTATCAGATCTCATGCGGACGCAACTTCACTGGCTTCTTTTCCCGCATAGGATTCAGTTCAAGTTGGGCCTGATGGTATACAAGTGCCTTAACTACACGGCTCCGGTTTACCTGCAGCAACTCTGTGTATCGATCTCAACGTTTCCTGGTCGGTCTCACCTTTGATCGGTGGTGGCTAGCGACTTGCTCGTTCCACCGTCAAAGATAACTCTCGGCAGGCGCGGATTTTCTGTTGCTGTTCCAGCTGTTTGGAACAACCTATCTGCTGACCTGAGGAATTCAGCGGTAGACTTCGGCGGTTTCAGGAAGTTGCTCAAGACTGAGCTCTATTCTTAACATTATGATTTGACGCGACGCGCTTTTGTGACTTACTTTAAGAAGCGCATTATAGATAAACATTTAATAATTGAGGAGTTTTCTATCGATTTTTTTTAAATCGGTACATTATTTCACGTTTTATGAGCAAAAAACAGTTTCCAGGGTTTTAGGTATATATAACAAATACTAGTGGGGTTGAACAGTGTCGCCCGGGGCTTTATGTATCTGAATATTAGTTCAGATACATACAAAAAGACAGTTATAGATATTATATAGATAATGCCCAACGCTCTTATATTCAAAACAAATAGTTCAGATCAAAAAATTGAAATATTTACACTTCAATATTATTTTTAACATTTTAGTACATTAGTTTACGTGCGTTGTTTTTATAAAAATATTTTTTATACTTTATATTATTTTCTCTTGTTATTTAAACTACCTTGCTTCTTGCTTTGGGTACTCCCACAAAATTGATGGTGCGGTCGATTCCGGTCCCAGGGAACACAGGGTGTTGAATGAGAGAAATAGAAGTCCCATTGAACGACTGTGTTGCTGTGATAGAACTTGAGTTTTGGTCAATGTTGTCCACTGCGGCAGTCGTGAAAACGCTTCATCTCATCTTGGGAGGGCAGATCACTTGCTCTTGGTGGTACATGCTGCAGGTACTGTTTTCCAGATCTGCTGAGTGACAAGGCACAATCATAGGAAATTGAATGTCCCATGTGTGCCAACCTGTCAACCAGCTCCTTATTGCGCGTGTGTGCATGTAGCATGAGGCTAATGAAGGTCGGAACTGGGGTCTCCTGCATGGTGGCGTGCCTGACTGTTGATGGTGTACTGCCTGTGGTAGTCCGTTTGTGCTTCACGCTGTTGAACTTGAGAAGCTGCGCGATGGTCAGTGCCGCAGGTGTATGGTTATCACTTTGATCCTTGATGCTTGGACCTTTCAATATCATACTGACCAAGCCAAGTAACATGGGTGGCGCGGAGTCTTGTTGGCATCGTGGTTGAAACCCACTGAACTCCTTTGTGTCTCCGATGATGTGTGGCGTCTCAGAATCTTGGCAGGCCGTGTCAGATGGACAGCATCAACGTCTCTGTCTATTTCACAAGCCTTTGCCAGTGCATCGCCCAGGTCGTCATTGAATGCAAGCAGGATATCGCGACCCAGGTGTTCTGCATGCATGGCAGGAAAGTGGACAAATAGTCTCTCCTTCAGGCGTGTTGTGTGCACCCTCCCATCATGATCGAAGCCAAGCTGTTCCATCCTTGACATGTACAACCAGGTCAGCAAGTCTGAAGACTGGAACAGTCCCATCATCCATCACAGCTTCTTCAATAAACATCACCAGCTCTGCGAAAGCAAGTCCTGTCATTGTTTTTTTATCGTTCACACCTTTGTCCGTCATCTTTCGTGCGCGATTGTACAAGTTCAGGAGACAATTGCGGTGGTACTTGGCTTCCTGTGCAACCATATCCCCGGCGTTAAATTTTGTCAGGAGATCCATGCAATCCAGCAGCAGCGCACACGACCTCACACGCCAGTCAAGCTGGAAAGTTGCAGCCTCGTGCAGACTCTCAGTACCAGGAGCTTTTCCGAAGAAAAAAACAGTTGACTTGCTTTAACTTTGGGTCTGTACTCGGTGGACATCTGGACATGACCGAAACTGAGTGCGCTTGCTTACGTTGCTTTCAGTAATTTCTTCTCCATTTTGTCTATCTTTGTCCTTTTGTATTTAAGCTTGCAGGTCTAGTGGTATACTGCTTTGTTGGCGGCCAAAGTTGCTTCGATGCTGCTTCCTTCATCCAGGCGGTCCAACAGAAAGGACTTTGGAAGCAAGTATAAAATATAAATTCTTAAAGGTTATCCCTAATTTCTCATTAATGTTTCATTGTAAATTTTGTTGTATCCCATACAATTAAAAAGAGATTCCCGATATTCTATATTTTAGTAGTGCCGTAATGCCATTTCGTCCGCTAGGGGACGCTCCATTTAAACTAAACATTCAATTTAAGCTCAAAATATAGCCCATATCAATAAAAACACAGGGACATATCAATTGTTTAAATCGAACAAGCGGTTCAGAAGATATAGGGATTCTAGGGTCATGCTGCGTATCGGAACACGTGGCGCGGCCATTTTGAAAATGGCCGCCCCGGTCGCCAAGGGCAGTTACGTTTTGGACCAATATCTAAATTTGTTCATAATAAATAGGACTACCTTTGTTGAAAATGTGGTGCTTTTATCAAAAAATGCACAATAGGTTAGCTTACCTGCCCCACTATCAAGAGCTGCATTGGCTGAAGGTCGACTGCAGGATAGACTTCAAGCTCGCACTTCTAGTCTTTAAGTGCTTCCACGAGTCGGCTCCTCCATATTTGTGCTCGGACGACACACTCGTGTGCGACGATTTGCCTTGAAGAAGACTTGGGCCGTCATCCTCGTCTTCACTCCTCATCCCTGCAGCTTGTCTAAAATGCGCTGGAAACAGAAGATTTGCGGTTGCCGGCCCAACAATATTGCCATAGGTGGACAAAATACCATCCGCAAAAAACCGGATTAAAAACAAGTGACTTAATAAAACAAGATTCTATGCAAAAAATAAAAATTTTAAATACAAAAGTATTTTGATTTTTTTCTCACAAATCTTCTGAAAGAATTATTTAAAATACAAAAATACAAAACACTTCCTTGCCGGTATTTTAATGTCAAATAAATACAAAATTTATTTGCGAAATACGTATTTTAAATTCTTGTATTTGAAATCCTGCCCACCTCTGGAGATAGCACAAGTAGGCTACGCGTTAGAGCAAGGAACTTCTTAAAAATAATTGTAAAGATGTGAGTTAACCAAAAAACTACAAAATTGACTGCTCAATATGCACTCGATGCTCCGTCGAGTTTTTTTTAACATACCTGCTGTCACAGCTGTAACTTTATTTCATTATGCGTATGTTTATTTATATTATCATTTAAATTATTTGGTTTATTTTATTCATTTTCTTCTATTAATTTTCTATTTTATTATTAGATTCATTCTATCTATTTTTTAATTTTATATTTTGTCTGTACAACGAGATACTTTGGATTCCTCCTCTTTGATTCTTCCACCTCTTCCTCTTTTCGTTCCGGTTCTAGTTCTAATGTTATTTCGTAGCGTGGTGCGCTCTCCAGTTTTATCTTATATCGTTCACGGAGTTGTTGGATAAAGTCATCGCTCCACGTGTGTTTGTTTTTCATTGAAAGAAAATTTACGAACCTTGTCTCATCCTTTGCTACATCAAGTGACGGGTGTGACACCTGCCATTAGTTTATGTTTAAATAGCATTAAGGTCAAAGTCTACTTTATTCAACATAGACATTTATTTTGGATTTTCTACGATTGTTCTGAAACTTTAACAAAAGATCTAACGAGTTTAAAAAAGAAAAATTTTTGAAACAAAAACTGCGTCATGTTATATTGTTGAAAATAAATCAATACAGTGTTTTCCAATAAAAATGCTTCCGATGGCAATGACTGTATTTTGGAAAACCATGAAAGTAGAGTAGAATAGAGAAGATAGTTTGCACATGATGATGGAGGCGGAACCATAAAAAGGAACACAAGTGAATATACTGATCCTCGTAAGAGTAAATCGCTGAAGCTGTAAAATGCATGTGCTTGCCAAGGAATATGCCCCGAGTACCAAATAAAATCATGTAATGTTGAGAGAATAGAAAACATAATAAATTGTAAAGTCAAACTCATTATTTTTTCGTCAGATGGATTTCCAGCTATAAATAATTAGATTTTATTTTGTTTATTAATATTTTTACTGGAATTAATATAAACGTTATTTATAATGTTTGAATGTTTGTAACGCGCGTAACGCTGTTAAGTAGAACTGCAATAATCGCAAAAACGCAAAAGTTGGGGTTTAATGTGAAGGTAAATTATTGAAAAATCTCATTAGTTTATAAAAAAAAACAATAAATACCGCAATTATCAAATTTACTTTGTTAGTTATTTCTACAAAGCTTATATCATTACCAAATTTATTTTTATTGTTATTTTTACAATGCTTTATCATATGAATTTCTAAAGCTTTTTAAGAAATTTCTAATGGTTGTAAAAAGTTGAAGTTTTTCATGCAGGTGTATATCCGGTAACAATACATTAATCCGTTTTCAATTTTTAAACTTTGAACATAACAAAATAAGAAAAATAAAAATTACATGTCTTCTCTTCCACATAATACTCCACATCATAAGACATCATCATTCTCCAAGTCTAAATTGAATGAAGTCCATACAAAGCCTGATTCAGATTCTGAAGACGGATACATTTATTCAATAAATAAATCCAACTCCAGTCAACCAAAATTTGAGATCAAAATTAATGATTCATTAGTTACAGTCATAGCTGATTCAGAAGCAAGCGTGAATATTCTTGACGAAAAGAATTATAACAAGTTACGACATCGGTCAGAATTGTCACTCACGAAAATGGAAATCTTTCCATACGGAAGCCATGCTGCATTGCCAATTCTTGGAAAATTTGAAGCTGACTTTGATGTTTATGATGTCAAATCGTACCAAACAACCTTTTTGGTTGTGAAAAGTTTAATAGGATAATTACTAAGTTGGGACACATGTACCAAGCCCAGAATTATTGATGTTCGAGAAATAACAACAACTACAAACCAAAACAAATGTGACTCAGATTACATCACACACCTAACAGAAGAGTGCGCTGACACATTTAAAGACAAGTTGCAACTCCAAAACTGCAACGAGAACCGTTAAAGATGTTCGATCTACCCAAAGCAGCCTGGGCAGAAGTTAGCATTGATTTTGCTCAAATAGACTCGAATTACCTACTCATAGTAATGGATGAATACTCCCGATTTCAAATCGTTGAAATTGTCTAATCTACATCGGCGAATGTTATTATTCCGAAACTAGACACAATATTTTCTGAATATGGTATTGTTGAAGTTTTGAAATCAAACAATGGTTCTTCTTTTAACAGTCAAAACTTTGCAAAATTTGCAGAAAAACTGAGATTCCACCATCATAAAATCACTCCGTTTTGGCCCAGAGCCAATGGAGAAGTTGAACGTTTCGTGAAAACGATAAAGAAAGTTATCACAACTGCAACTGTTGATCAACTAAAATGATACTGATTTGAGAAACAGAGACACCATGTTTGATAATTTCCCTATGAACATTCATAGCTGGGACCTACATGGGTCCCAAATGGACATCTTAGTGGGTCCCAGATGGGCTGTCCGTATAGGACCCGTGACCAGGTGACACATTCAATCAAGTGGGTCCTATATGGGCTATATGGGCTAAACATAAAGACTTAAAATGGGCCTAGACCGGGAATCGAACCCGGGTCCTACGACTCTCAAAGCCGGTGTCTATACCACTACACCAACTTAATTATAGGGAAACTTAATTTCTCAGTCAAATATGGTCAAATGATGTAAATCTTCACAAAAGTGGATAATAAAATTTTTCATGAAATTTATGTTTATTTAAAAAAATAAATAAAAGAATAAGTAACTTTTATTGATACAATTAATAAAACGAACAAATTGAAACAAACTTGGTTTAGCCCATTTATAGTCCAGATATAAATTAGCCCAAGAACCCCGTGTGGGACCCATAAACCCCCATATAGACGTTTTGCTGTTGCAAAAGCCCATTTAGCTTATATAGGACCCATATACAACCCATATAGGCTATCCATAGCCCATGAATCCCACATAGGACCCATATACAACCCATATAGGTTATCCCTAGCCCAAATACCCCATATAGGACCCGTATAGAATGTTCACAAGGTTGTAAATGTTTGATAATGTATATAGCGTTTTTTCCCAAATTTTTCAAAGGCGCTGTTCTTTTATATTTTTTGTTTTTTATATGCCCCACGGAGGGAATGATTTTACCCGCTAAGTTTTCCGTTTACATGAGCTACTAGGCAGTGAGTGGGAGTCGAACCGCAAAGCTCTCACATTCAAGGCTAACACTCTACCAACTCAGCTAACCTAGCACCAGTCGGAAAGTTCGTATGAAAATGTATGCGGATAAAAAGTCTTACGTGAAAGACTCAGAATTACAAATAGGTGACGCTATCCAATGATGCGAAAGTCTGAAACTCCTTTCGAAAAATGTCCATATCGCATCTTAGACAAGAAACATACCATGATAACAGCTCAAAATGAACTTGAAAGAAAAGTGACCCGAAACTCTTCATTCTTCAAAAAAATTGATCCAGAAACTATTCATCATCCTCCTCCAACAGCAAAAGTTACCAGACCTTTTCGCGAAAAGAGAAGACCTACAGGGATGAAGGATTTTGAAACATAAACATTGACAATATTACTTTTGATTAACCTGCATACTTAAATTTCATTTTCTTGATATCACAATTGACATTCATTCCGAAGAGGAAAAGGATGTAGTAAAGTTAATAATAGACTTTGATTTATTTATTATCTATTTTATTTATTTTATTTATTTTATTATCTTTCTTGTAAACAATGTATTATCTTTGGTTGTTATTTTCAGTAGGGTAATAGTCGAAAGAATACATTAATAAACGGTCGAATGAGTCAATCGAGTTTATGTTTAATGAATCAAATATCACAACGTTCTACAAACATTATGGTTTGAATACAAAATACCATTATAAATAAGTTTTGGCGAACTGTAAGTCCTCTAATATTTATATAGGTTTGCCCGAAAAATTAGTGACCTACGAATTGGGGGTGGGCATTCATTTTCTTTCCCCCGTCTCTATGTGGTCTGAACGTGCCGAAGAAACGTTTAGCAAATTATTAACGACTTGGTTAAAGACGAGCAGAACCACATCAAGTAAATTGTGTTAAGCCTGTAACACTTCACATTAGGGTGTCCCGTCCATGTACGCACAAAATATTTTTTGAACTACTCTATCGCAAGAAGTACCAAAATTTGCGTAATTTTACACAGATTACGAAAAATGTTAAAAAACTAGAATTGTTTGTCATCTTGAGGGCTCTACCGAGCTTTGAAGTTCTGTTAATTTTACGTTTTTACAGACTTAAACTGTATGTCTGAAATAATACTGAAATCAAGTTTAAAAGTATTTTATTAATGAAATTAACGAAACAAAGCATAAACAAGTAAAGATTAAAATATATTAAAAAAAATAAAACATTTTTTTTGCCTTTTTATCTGAGTCAACGAGCTACAATTTTTGAATCTAAAACAACCGTTACGCTCAATCTTGTTAATTATTTTGGACCTCTGGCGACTTATAAATAAACATCCGTACTGTTTAATTATTTTGGACTTCTGGCGACTTATAAATAAACATCCGTACTGTTTAATTATTTTGGACCTCTGGCGACTTATACATAAACAACTTATTACAGTCGCTAGATGGCATGAATTACTTTGATTTGATTAATTTTAATTGATTTAAGGCCTAATTCATGTCGGAAACATTCAATTCATGTATTTTCATCCAGAAAAAGGCTTTCCTGAAATTTTTAGAGCTCTAGGTGGTCGAAAAGTGGGTGAATTTTTGTTTCTAAGATTTGGTCACCACAGGCAAACAAACAAACAAACAGAGAAAAAGTGAAGTTAAATAAAAGCATTTAAAAAACAAAATAAACAAAATAGAATCAATAATCAATGACAAAACGTAAACTTTAAACTTATTTTTGTGTCCAAACTTTGGCATTTCTGCTCGAGAGTGCAGCCTGGCTCTAATAAAGCCATCTCTTGAAGTCGCGTTAGTTACACTTTGTGAGGCTTCTGTAACAAGTTTAACACATCTTTCCACAGATTGTGTGTGACAAGGAAAGTCATCAATTTCCAGGCTCTTAATTTTGGCCATGACTTGAAGTTCGACATTTTATATATGTCGAAGAACCGGCGGTGCTGTAACCTCACACTCGTGCCACACAATAATTTCGGTATAATCTCTAGCAGAGAAAGTAATTTTTTGTGGTTTAAATATCCGGCGTTTAGCACTGCTATCAGCTTCTCTAGCTTTTATTATCCGTCGCAACCGGTATTAGTTGGAGTTCCATCACATCCAACGCATATCACGTCGTCTAAATTCCAACCTTGACCCTTTAATAGAGTTGTGATCGAAGTGAAAATTCCCCTTTGCAGTGCCACGACTTGGCGTTGTGTGTCCCAAATAGGTTGATTCAGGTTCTGCTAAAATTGAAATGTACTCTTCTAAAACTTCTTTGCGATGGTAACGATTCCCTATTTTTTCATTTATCAGAGTATTGTCTTTCGCCCAACAAAGTAAATGCTTTTTAAAACAATATCTCTAATATTTTTTGAAGCTTCCGTCCTGGCTTTAAATACATCTCTGTGGATTTTGTTTTTATCAATTACCTGAGTTAAATCTTCAGTAGAAACCAAGCCGACGTCAGCCAAAACCGCAGAAACAACAGCAGCAGCAGATTGTGTCGACAAACCGTATTTATCACAAACCTTAGCAACTGTTGGCAACGGCAATGTATTCCGATTTGCCGTTGAAGTTGATGGTGTTTCTATTGATGGCGTGTTTATTGGGGTTGCCTCTGTTATCGGATACGTTTTTTGGAAAAATTCACGCAACGAATCATCACGATTTGCTGAGGCAAAATCGATTTTTTGATTTGAACAAAATTTCTTGGCTGTCCTTATTGACTCTTCAAGTTGTTTTTGCTGTCGCTTCATTAATCTAGCCGTTTTTTTCTTACTAATACCGTTTATAGCCATTTTCCTGTCATTTACTTGATCCGACAAAAAACTTCTCTCATTGACGGGAACATTAAAACACAAACAAGATTCAAATGAAGTGCATTTACAGGCAGCAACGTCGAAAAGCTTCTCAGATGACTCTAAAAAACATTTCAGTTCAGGCCCGTAGGCAGGATTTAGGGAGTGAGGGGCTATGAAAAGTAGTAGGGGGGCTACTGACGAACGAGGGCATCGAAGAAACCTGAGCGCGAGCGCCAAAGGTGCGAAGCCCCTCACGATAAAAAGATTCGCCAAAATGGCATCCAATTTTGGATATCCTATTATGTGATTTTAGGTTTTCTAAGAGTTGCAATATCGTTGCCCGTAATAACAAAAATTAACAATTTTCACTGGCAATTTCGTCAAATAACAGTATGCTTGTTGTTATCTACAATCTTGATTTTTGATGCGTGCATGGCACACCACTGGGATGACAGCACTGAATCAAATTGTCCAAATTTAATTATTGATTAAGACAACCGTTATAGTCCACAATACAATAACTTGTTTATTTTATTTTTGATAAAAACTTGTACATCTGTATCAAATGCCAAGATTTGAATACGATTTCATTTTATTGCATTCTTGGTATTTGATACAGGTGCACACATTTTTATCAAAAAATAGAATTACCACAAAATGCGACGCGATTGAATAGAAAATTTCTGCATATCATATCAATTGCTTTACAGAGCGATTTTTCAAATGCCAGAAGTTCAAGTTTGCTCTTTCTCTCATGGGACATTGATCTTCTCTGTGGTCGTAGAACTCGTTAGAAAAAAATGAATTGTCACAAGTGGCAGTTATTGCAGCTGAATAGTGCCAATATAAAGTGGGAAATACATCTTTATAGTCCAGCATAAAATCCATCATTTCCTGGAGACTGCAGTCTGGTTGAAATTTGTTTTTTAGAAACCTACTTGCAATGAGAGCCTCGTCTGCAATATATTTTTCGTCATGCCTGTCTTTTTTTAGCAGTTGCGTTAACGGTTTAAGGTCGTTGACATCTAAAAACTTCTCTGATGTTGGCAGAAGAGCAGACACTGCACAAGTTAAACCCTTGAAAAACCATCAACAAACCTCTCAATCAACTCTCCTAATATACTCTCTAACATGCTAAAATAAACAGCCCGAAGTTGATTCCACTCTGGTGAACACTCTTGCTCATCACTTTGTCCAAGGGTAGACATAACTACAGACTCACGTAGCGTGCTACTCTGTACTTTAAATTTATCTTTTTATTTATTTTTATTTAATACATTTATATTTAAATTTAAATTGTGGGTCGTAACTTTATCATCACTTGGCTGGCTTAGATGTAAATAAGGTGAAAAAATCTTCCAAAAATTCTAGTGGGGGGGCTTAAAGTTTTAGTGGGGGGGGGGGGCTGCAGCCCCCCCAGCTCCCCCGCTAGCTACGGGCCTGTTTCAGTTTGTTTTCAAAAATATCATTTTTTTTAAATTGAGGCATTTTTCAAAATGTGACAATTTTTCAAAACTTTGAAAATCGGTAGAACCCTAAAGATATCATTTTATTTTATTTTTATAATTAATTTCATAATCAACGATCAATTACGCAAATTTTAAGAAGTCTTGCGCTAAGGAAAGCCAAAAAAAATTTTCGGGAAACCCTGATACTTCATATGGTTTTATCTTATCTCCTATTGCTTTGCTATATATAGATACGAGATAAAACTCAAAAAAATTGTCGACTTCCTTATCTGAATTTGACGTTGTTCTCTGACAAATCCTATTTAATTGATAGGAATTTAGTAAAAAATTTGCTTAGTGTCTGCTGGGATTTTTTGACCACTGGTGTAATGTTAACAGTTTGTCCAGCCCCAGCTTGAACCAATTCTATGTTCTACTTTATAGTCAGATTCTATTTCTTTCCCACTGGATATGCATTCAACACGTTGCGTTCTCCATAATGAGTTCTGTTTTTTTTTAATGCTTTTATTTAACTTCACTCTTTTTTCTGTTTGTTTGTTTGTTTGTTTGTCTGGGGTGATCAAATCTTAGAAACAAAAATTCACCGACTTTTCGACCACCTAGAGCTCTAAAACTTTAGGGAAAGCTTTATTCTGGATGACAATACATGAATTAAATGTTTCCGACGTGAATTAGGCCTTAAATCAATTAAAATTAATCAAAGTTGTCCGTTAGGGTTAGAGTTAGGGTTAGATAACAACTAATCCATAAATCGAGTTAAATTTATGAATTTTGATTTCATTTGAAAAAAATAAACAATGTACAAGATTGAGCGTAACTGTTGTTTTAGATTCAAAAATTTTATTTCGTTGACTCAGATAAAGAGGCAAATAAAGCATTTTTTAAAATTTATTTTTTTATCTTTACTTGTTAATCAGTACAAGTCATTTAATCAGCATATTTGGTAATTTGTTCAAAACCAATCAACAGTTTCTTGAAAACATTTGTAATTATTTTTTGGTTTACGCATTTTATATAGTACAAAATTAATTATTTTAGTACTTTTTGTGAATAAGAAAAACGTAAATTTTTAAGTTTTTTTAATATGCTAATTAACTCTTTTTAGTCATTATTTTTTAATTATAATGTAAAATCTTGGAATCAATTCAAAGTTATTAAAAACAACATTTCATTAACTTTGAAATATAAGCTACAAACTAACTCCTACAAAATTAAATTGTCTTATCATACTACCACTTATAATTGGTAATTTGATCTAGGTATCCAAACATTGATCAGATTTAATCCAATGTGGTTTTAAAAAAATCGTTCATCAAATTATTGAATTTTAAAAACCTTTTATCGAAATGTTTTACCTATTTTGTCTATAGGTTTTTAGTTCTTTATGACTGAGTCGCGAGATCTGTTGACTTGTACTGATGTCTTATTTTTAATATCTCGGTGTATTTTCTTCTCACTCGTCTTTTTTTCTTTTTTTTATGTTTAGTGAAGGTTTTTGGTCAAATTAGAAGAACCTATAAAATGCCCTTTGACCATTATTGAATAAATAAATAACTACAATTTCTAGACTGTTTTTACCACATTTTCGGCCCATTTTGTTCAAATTTTTAGACACTTTTGCCCGAAACAAGAGGTGGGAAAGGGTTACCGCCCTCTCCGCCGCTGGTTCGTACGCTTATGACATTTTCTGCCAACTTTTTCAAAGAATTATTTCAGCTATTTTTCACGTGAGTGTCACAACACCTTGCGTTTTTTGGACGATTAAATTCAAAGAAGGCTAAATGTTACCTTATGACTATTGTCAAAATAACAGTTGTTCGAATTATTTTCTTTCAATTTTCGTAAATGGAACTAATTTTTCATAATTTAAGCGACATCATTTGTGCAACAATTGACATTAGGGTTTTTTCCAGAGGAATTTTATAAATAAGTTTTTAATATATGTGAGCTATTTAATTAATTAAGTGTATATATTTTCATCACAATAATCAAAATAAGAATAGGACAGTATTAGAAGCAAAATGAAATGTTTCTGACTATCAGTTAAATTAATGTTTCGTTTAATGAAACTTCAAACTAAAGACAACTTATCAAGTTGAAACTCTTTCATTGAAAAATAACCAAAGGATTTGTAACTATACCTTGTTTTGTAACATCAAAGTTGTTGCGACCCTCTCGATTGTCTTCTGCCAGATTTGAATAGGAGCTAGAAAATGATGATAGACTTGTTTTCTCATCTGCTGTTATGGTCATTTTTTGAGGTAGGAAAACTAAAGTCATTAACAAATCAAATTAAAAACGGTTAAAGTTTTTAAATTTTTAAATGAAAAAGCTAAAGTAAGTGCTAAAAAACAACAGCATCGGCTATTGTAGTTCTTGATTTTTGTGCATGTCCAACAACATTAAATTTTTTTGCAACGAATGAAAACAAATTAAGAAACACTAGGACTGCCAAAGTATAATTGGAGACGTTTTTAGCGCCCATTAACTGGGCTTTCGTCATTTAACTAGAGAAATAAGAACAGAAATTTTGTTCGTCGTTCTGAACATATTCCTGATTGTTGGAACACCACAGCTCTTGGAGACAGCCAAGTGCATAAGGTAGTTAAAACCGTGTATTGAAGGGGACGTTTATTTATTATTTATAGAACAAATGCCAGAAGGGCTAGTAAGCCACTAACACTAGCATGAGAAAAAAACAATTAAAAAAATCACAGACATCCTTAGTCATGGATACAAGGAAACAGAAACCATCAAAGAGTGACAACAACAAAAAACCACCCAGATAAAACAGAATAGCAAAAAAAGTAAAAAATAACTCTAGCTGTAGTATAACAAAGTGTCCAAGTTAACTGATTTCAATGATAATTTAAATGAAGAAACGCTGAAACAATTTACAAAATCGGCGGGGAGAGAGTTCCAAACCGCAACTATTCTGTTAGTGTAGAAATATTTTACAGCATCATATGTATATTTATTTAATCTTAATTTATAACTATGACCTCGTGTTGATATTATATTGGTAGGAACAAATGACAATGACATAGAAGTATTAACTAAATGGTTTATTAATTTATAACAAAAAACTAGATCAGCAATTAAACGGCGTTTTTCCAAAGATTGAAGATCATAAAATTGAAGACGATCTTTACAGGAGACCAGAGACCGAAGAGATAAACCTGGTGAATGTTTTCTGAACCCTTTCAATTCTATCAACTAGGTATCTACAATGAGGGTTACAAACCTGAGATCCATATTCCAGTATAGGTCGGACGAAAGTACAAAATGCCAGTTTGAGTATTCTCTAATCAGTGAAAACGATTGAAATTCTTAAGAGACGAGATATTGCAGCAGCTTTATGGGTAATAATATTAACATGATCTTCGTATCTCAGACGGGAATCTACCTCAATACCAAGATCACGAATTGTTCGAACAGAATCCAATGTATGGTCGTTAATAGTGTACATGTTGGAAGATGGTGCTGTTCTTCTGTCATTAACTGTGAATACTAGACATTTTTGAGCCGCCAGTTTCAGTTGCCATTTCTCACTCCATCCAGAAACAAGATCAAGAGCATTCTGAAGGCTCACAGTTGAGGACCCAAAAGATGGATAAGGCATACAATATATTTTAACATCATCAGCAAATAATTTGCAAGTTATATCTGGTCTTGTAAATATTTTTGGCAAGTCATTGATGAATAAAAGAAATAAAGTAAGGCCCAGCACACTCCTTTGAGGAACCCCATTGATCACTGAAATATCTTCGGATTGGAAATTTCCCACCTCAACTCGTTCAAATCTAAAGTCCAAAAAATCAGTAAGCCAGCTCAGTATGTCCCCCTTAACTCCATAGGCCTTTACTTTCTGCAGGAGTTTGAGATGAGATACGGAATCAAATGCTTTTTTGAAATCCAAGTATATGACAACTAGCGACTGTCTTGCTTGTATCACCTCACTACACCGGTTAGCACATTTAAGGATGTCAGTAATTGTCGAGCAGCCAGCAGTAAATCCGTGTTGACTTCTATTAATTAGATTATTTTTTAAAAGAAACTGAATAAGAGATCGATTGATGATTCGCTCCATTGCTCGGCAGCTAGTAGAAGTGATAGAGATTGGTCTGTAATTTTCAGAAACTGACGTCGGCCCTATTTTGTGAATAAGAATAACTATCGCAATTTTCCATTCCTGCGGCAACTTCCGCTCTCGAAACGACATCTCAAAAACGTGAGAAAGAGGCTGAGCTAATGATGTAGCACAAATCTTTAAAAATATATTGGGAATGCCGTCATATCCTGAAGACAGAAATGGCTCAAGGCGAGACAAGGCGTCGAAAACAACTTCAGGCGAGAAGTTGATGTCATGCAACTCGGCCGATGTCTGAGAAGGAAAATCATGAGTTTGACCATCATCCAAAGTAAACACAGATGAAATATTTTAATATTAATGTTCATATCATAAAATATTTATTTAAACTGTAATTAACTAAAATACGCCAATGCAATCAATAAGCAGGGTGGATTCAGGCCTACATGGGCGGAGTCAACCTACATTAACAGCCATGAAAGCTGCATGATAGACGTCTGTCCGGAACGAGCTTCATCCAGTAGCATTTTTCTCAAAACGTCTCTCTACACCTCAACGTTCCTACTCTGCATTTGACCGCGAACTTTTAGCCGTCTACCTTGCAGTAGTCCACTTCAAGCCAGTTATAGAGGGTCGTAATGTTGCCGTTTTTACAGATCACAAACCCCAGGTAAATGCATTCTATAGTCAAACTCCATCGAAGTCTGATCGCCAGCAACGCCGCCTGTCATATATCTCGGAATACGTCTGCTCATTTGAGTACATACGTGGTTCGGAAAATATCGTGGCAGATGCACTTTCTCGTGCCGATACAGATAAAACTACATGCTCGCTATACTTGATGCTTCCAGCCTTGTCCACACTTAATGAGTTAGTTTTGCGTTTATCGCAGTGTATGTCGGACATAGATTTTTCTTCATTGTCTAGGTGTGTCCATCACATACCTTCTCGTTTAATACATGATGTTACTTTGAATAAGGGCGATTTTGTGTTTGTTCGGATTGATCGCGTACGTCGTCCTCTCGAGTCACCTTATCAAGGTCTTTTTGAGGTTTTAGATTGTAACAACAAAATTGTAAAAATTAAGATGCCCGATGATGAAGTTTCGATTGTGACGCGTGATCGTGTTAAATTGGCACATATCCGTAAATATACTGTTCGTTCGAAACCATTAGCAAATTTATTTTTGGACATTATAGATCATCCTAAAGAACAGCAAGAGTCGAGTAAATAACTCAGCGTCGTGTTAGATTAGCTGAATGAAACTTTTCTGTTCTGTCGTGTAATTTATTGGAGATTTCTATTGTCATTCTTTGTCATTTCCGTCTATGATTTCTCTCTCATGTTTTCTCTCTTGCGTTACTATTTTTCCCTCTCATTGGTTCCACCATCTGCGGGGGACTTTTGTAGTAAGCCGCACACGGTAGTAAGAGGTGAGCGCTCCTTAGCTCGCTTAGCTCGCGCTAGCTAGTGGAAACATTAGCACCTTTTTCACCTTGCGCGACTTCTTCTTGGTTATTCTCGTTGCTCTCGTCATTCTCGTTGTCCGCCATATTTATTAGTTAAGCCTCGACTTCGAACTTTGTTTCCATTTTGTTTCGACATTGTTTCTTGTAGAATTGTTTATTCTAGTTGTTGGTTCTGTTTAATAAAACTTTTTAAAACGACTTCAAAGTCTCTTGATAAAGAAAGCGTGGTCTTGACGACCACAATACACACACACACATATTAATATATATATATATATATATATATATATATATATATATATATATATATATATATATATATATATAAACAAATATATATATATATATATATATATATATATATATAAATATATATATATATACATATATACATATATACATATATATATAAATATATATATTTATATATATATATATATATATATATATATATATACTAGCAGTGCCCGTAGCGGCTTCGCTCGCATGAAATTAGAGAGTTTGAACCGTGCATCCATAGTAGAGATCATTTTTTTAGGTCTCGGCTCGGTCCGTCGACAAATTAGCCCAGCCCGTTTTAAAAACCCATAAACTCCTGGCCCGGCACAGCCCGTCTGAATTAGGCCCGGCCCATTTTTACAGGCCTAGAAGTTCTATATACTTGATGAAAAACTTCGGCCCGTCCCACCTTGACTTCAGGTTTGGCCCGGCCCAACTGAAGACCCTAAAATCACTAAAATATCTATATACTTGGTGAAAAACCTCGGCCCGTTCCACTTTGATTTAAGGTTTGGCCTGGCCCGTGTGAAGACTCTAAAATAACGGCTTGGCCCGGCCGGTGATAAACTGAACTTAGCTACTTTTAACCGGCACAAAACTTCAAAATACTAATTTTTACATTTGTAGCACTTACAGTTTTTGAGTAGCAGTTATTTTGAAATCAAATAACCCTTTTTTCCACCCCACATTTGATGTCCTGGAAACCAAATTTTTAAAAAAATGTTGAAACACTTATATCATAATTTTTTGAGTAAATACTAAATACTAATTTTGACATCTGTAGCATTCACAGTTTTTGAGTAGCAGTAACTTTAAAAACCAAAGAAACCTTTTTTCCACCCCACATTTGAGGTCCTGAAAACTAAAATTTCAAAAAATGGTGAAACACATATATCCTTATTTTTAGAGTAGAAACTAAATACTAATTTTTACTTTTGTAGCATTAACAGTTTTTGAGTAGAAGCTACTTTAAAAACCAAATAACCCAATTTTCCAACCCACATTTGAGGTCCGGGAAACCAAATTTGTAAAAAATGGTGAAACACGTATATCTTTATTTTTAGAAAAGAAACTAAATAATAATTTTTACATCTGTGGTATTTACTGTTTTTGAGTAGCAGTTACTATAAAAGACAATTAGCCCTATTTTCCACCCCACATTTGAAGTCCTGGAAACCAAATTTTCAAAAAATGCATAAACACGTATTTCATTATTTTTGGAGTAGAAACTAAATACTAATTTTTACTCCTGTAGCATTAACAGTTTTTGAGTAGAAGCTACTTTAAAAACCAAATAACCCAATTTTCCAACCCACATTTGAGGTCCGGGAAACCGAATTTTCAAAAAATGGTGAAACACGTATCTTTTTATTTTTCAAAAAGAATCTATATACCAAATTTCAAAATCTCCTCATTTTTGGTTTTCGAGATATACATTGTTTTAGAAAAAAGTTTGTTTTCCAGTTTTTTCCCCTCAGGAGCAAAATTTTCAAAAATCCTTTCTTAGCGGATGTTTACGCTATAAAAGTAATATAAGTTCCAAATTTCACGTTCCTAGGATGAAGCGTTTGAGCTCGGCGTTGATTATCAGTCAATCAGTCAGTCAGTCGGTCAGGACATGTTCTTTTATATATATATATATATATATATATATATATATATATATATATATATATATATATATATATATATATATATATATATATATATATATATATATAAATCTCGTGTCATAGTGTTTGAAATTGAACTCCTCCGAAACGGCTGAACCGATCTTTATAAAGTTTTCGTGTACATTTGGTAGGTTTGAGGATAGGTCCACGGCTATTTAGAATATTTTTTTTTAATTATCTAAAAAAGCTATTTTGGAAAAACAAAGGACAAACAGACAGACAGAGAAATAAAAAAAGAAACAAACAGACACTTATATATATATATATATATATATATATATATATATATATATATATATATATAAATATAAATGAATGTTTGTATATATGTATATATGTTAATGGCGTTTGTATATATGTATATATGTTAATGGCGTTTATGCATTGCTACACCATTCATCCGATATATATATATATATATATATATATATATATATATATATGCATTGCTACACCATTCATCCGATCGTAATGAAATTTTCACACAATCTTGAGAGTCAAGGGGAATCAAATATAGAGAAAAAAACTTTGAAATCTGTCACAAAATGAGCGGAGCGGAGCGGGTGAGCGAGCGGGAACTATATATATATATGTATGTGCGTATGTATGTGTGTATGTATGTATGTGTATGTGCATGTATGTGTGTCTGTGTCTGTGTTTATGTATGTACTAGCGGAGATACCCGGCGTTGCCCGGGTTTTTTAGAGGTTTTTCTAATGTTTGTCTCTTTCTCTCCCGTTTCCTTTCTCACCTGCTTTCCCACTCCTGTTCGCTTTCCCGTTTTCGGTCGTTTTCCCGCTGCCGGTCGCATTCCCGCTCCCGCTCGCTGTCCGTTCCGTGTCGCATTCCCGCTCCCACTCGCTGTCCGTTCCGGGTCGCTTTCCCGTTTCTATAATAGACAAACTAACCCACAAACATTCATATATATATATATAGTCTTAGCAAATCTATTTTACGTTTTATAGGCTAACAGAAGTTATGAAAGAATGGAAAAGAGAAAATGAGCGTGAACGGGGACGGAAACGGGAGAGCAACCGTGACCGGGAATGGGAGAGCAAGCATGACCGGGAACGGGAGAGCAAGCGTGAGCGGGAACGGGAAAGCGACCGGGAACGGGAAAGCGACCGGGAACGGGAAAGCGACCGGGAACGGGAAAGCGACCGGGAACGGGAAAGCGACCGGGAACGGGAAAGCGACCGGGAACGGGAAAGCGACCGGGAACGGGAAAGCGACCGGGAACGGGAAAGCGACCGGGAACGGGAAAGCGACCGGGAACGGGAAAGCGACGGGAACGGGAAAGCGACCGGGAACGGGAAAGCGACCGGGAACGGGAAAGCGACCGGGAACGGGAAAGCGACCGGGAACGGGAAAGCGACCGGGAACGGGAAAGCGACCGGGAACGGGAAAGCGACCGGGAACGGGAAAGCGACCGGGAACGGGAAAGCGACCGGGAACGGGAAAGCGACCGGGAACGGGAAAGCGACCGGGAACGGGAAAGCGACCGGGAACGGGAAAGCGACCGGGAACGCGGAAAGCGACCGGGAACGCGGAAAGCGACTGGAATCGGTAGAGCAAGCATGGAAGGAAACGCGAGCAAGAGAGAAAATCGATAACAAAACTTCTGAGCGGGAAAGCGACCGGGAGCTGGAAAACGACCGAGAGCGGAAAAGCGACCGGGAACGCGACGAAAACGGGAAAGTGGAGAAGGAAACGGGAGCGAGAGGGACAAACATTAGAAAAACCTCTAAAAACCCCGTGCAACGCCGGGTAACCCCGCTAGTATATATATATATATATATATATATATATATATATATATATATATATATATATATATATATATATATATATATATATATATATATATATATATATATATATATATATATATATATATATATATATATATATATATATATAATTGTTAATTAGCTTTTTCCTATTAATGGTTTTCAGATTATAGAAATTAAAAGAATAAACGTGATCTTGGTAAGAGAAATTTAATTATCAAAAGATTTGTTAGAACTGTGCGAAATTTTACAGTGAGATAATTCAGATTTGAGTCAAGTAAAAGATTATATTCAACGAAGAATATTAAAGTTAAAATAAATTCGAGAAATATTGTGTTATAAATAACTTCGACTTTAACGTTACGAATTGCTAGAAAGCATATTCCTCTACGTTTACATTGGTGACTCCGACGTATTTACGCATTTTAATCCGTAAATATATTTTCTGAAGTTATTTGTTCACAAGTGACCGAATTTTTTTCTTTTGTGAAAGATGTCTGACGAGAAATTAATTGCGATGGGACAGGCTCTAGGCTATTCCGGAGAAGATTTAAGGAATTACGTCAAAGAGTTAAAGGATGAAGAAAGAGTTAGAAGCTTAGAAGAACGTGAAGAAAAAAAAACAAGAACGGGAAGAGCGGGAACGGGAACGTGAACATGAAGAGCGGGAGAGACAGAGGCAGCACGAGTTAGAACTTAAAAAGTTGGAAATTGAATCTCAAAAACCAAAAGAGAGCAAGGGGTCAATGGATGGAACAAAGATTCCATATCTAAAGTTCTCGGAAGGAGACGACGTGGACGCGTTTCTGCTCCGTTTTCAGGCATTGGCCACGGAAAATGATCATCCAAAAAGGGTCGGGGAATGTTTCTGGGTTCTCTGCTGTTTGGCCAACTCAGCGATAGTCAAATGCAGGATTACGGGTCGGTAAAAGAGGCACTCCTTCGTCGTTTTGGGAAGTCGGCAGAAGACTACCGCATAAAGTATCGAGAGTCAAAGCCTGAACCAGAAGAGACTTGTGAACAGTATCTAGTGCGACTAGATAGTTACCTCAGGCGCTGGGTGGATCTCGCGGGCACAAGAAACTTATTGTTTTTGTTTTTAAAAGAGCAGTTCTTTGAAAAGTGTCCGTCGGGAATGGCTGAATATTTGTTGGAGAAAAAAAGCGGTGACGTCAATGAGTTAAGTCGCTGGGTCAACAAGTACAATCAAGCCCACCCAGAGAATAAGCTGGGCCATATGGCAAAGGATTGTCATCAAGTTGGACATTTGGCGAGGGACTGCACTCAAGCAACTCCAGTCATGTGCCAAGCGCGTAGAGAGGCCACCATGACACCACCATGCAAAGATTCTGGAGTAGTGAATGCATGCGCGGCCATGGTGATGGAAGGTAAAATGAATGAGGTTCAATTAAAATGTGGCTGCGTTTCACCGGTAATAGCGGATGGTTGTTTTCACTCAAGAGAAAAGTTTAAATTAACCAGAGGGTTTGTGTCAAAAAACCGGTACAAGTTTTGAGGGACACTGGCTGTACTGCCATAATGGTAAAAGAATCATTAGTGCACCCGCGTCAGATGACCGGAAGAACAAGACCCTGTGTTTTGATCGACGGCACAGTTCGGGTAGCTCCAACCGCAGTGGTAAAAATCAAAACAGACTGGTTCAGAGAAACCTACTGCGCATGAAAAAAATACATTGCGATCTCGTGCTGGGAAATGTTGAAGGAGTAAGAAGTTTGGATGCAATGGCTGCAGGGAAACGCTTTGGTCGGAAACCACAGAAACCCACTCCTAACTACAACACACAGAGAAATGATCGGGCAAATTATAGAAAAACGTCGGCTTACTCGGATCTGTATCAAAGCAAGAAAAGAAACACGTGTACCACTTCAAAGTTGGAAAATAAAGTTGAGGCAAAAGTTCAAGCTTTGAATCCGCCAAAAGAAAGACCAAGGCTCAATCTTCTGCCTAGAGGCCAACATGGAGGGGTGGGAAAAGATGAAAAGTTGAATTCGGCAATCTTCGGAGACGCCCGCCCTGTTGACACAACACGCAGAGAGATAGAGATTGAGAATAGGTTTAAAGTAAACTACATCAAAGGCAAGGAAAACATTGGTGCTGACTTTCTTAGTCGTCAAGGGAGTGACGATGAAATCAGAAACGCTGACGCGTTCCTCTTTTCGAAGAGGGGGAATATGTAAGATGAAGATGGTTCATCTTACGTATTTTCGTGATATTTGTTTATTTTATTTTATTATGCGTGCATTTTTTTAGTGATTAGATATGTATTAAACAATAGTCATTTATATATATATATATGTAGATATGTATATATATGTATGTATATATATGTATATATGTATATATATATATATGTATATATATATGTGTTCGAATATATATATATATGAATGTATATCTATATATATATATATATATATATATATATATATATATATATATATATATATATATATATATATATATATATATATATATATATATCTATCTATATATATATATAAATATATAATTATATATGTATATATATATATATATATATATATATATATATATATATATATATATATATATATAATTGTTAATTAGCTTTTGCATATTAATGGTTTTCAGATGATAGAAATTAAAAGAATAAACGTGATCTTGGAAAGAGAAATTTATTTATCAAAAGATTTGTTATATATATATATATATATATATATATATATATATATATATATATATATATATATATATATATATAGTAGCGGTTCCAGGAGGGGCCGGGGAAGGCCATGGCCCCTCCGTGGATTCCAAAATTAACTTTCTTTTAAATACAATAAAAAAAAATTTGACTACTTTTTAGGTAAATTACAAAATTTTTAGCATCTGGCAGTGGTTTTCCAGTGAGGTTTGTCGATATAAGATCAAATGTTTGTTTTTTCCGCCGTTTTTGGCCCCTCCCGCCATTTGTTTGTCCCCCCCGCTTAAAAAGTCTAGATCCGCCATATATATATCTATATATATATATATATATATATATATATATTTATATATATATATTTATATATACATATATATATATATATATATATATATATATATATATATATATATATATATATATATATATATATATATATATATATATATATATATATATTCTTTGTACTTTGACCTCGATAGATGTGTAAACATATCTGATATGTCTCGCCACACCACTTTATATATTTTCGTTGTAGGTGTAATTTTAAATTATTTTAATGAGTTCTGATGATGGCTAATAAAGCCGAAACCTGCAGGTCAGCTCATGACGAAAACATTAATAAAAATATATACCCGTTGGTTCAAAAGTGTCTTGGTATTTCCGATTTTCGAAAAGTTTCACGTTTGAAAGAAAAAGATTTTATTAAGAAATGGGCCATAGTCTTGAATAAAGCGTGTCTGAAAGAACAGCTAGTTCCTAATTATTTGAAATATATATATATATATATATATATATATATATGTATATATATATATATATATATATATGTATATATATATATATATATATATATATATATATATATATATATATATATATATATATATATATATACTTGTATATAAATTAAAATATGGCTAGAAGTCTTCCTCGTAGCTACTTAACATTAGTCGTAGTCTAATGTTAAGTAGCTCCGAAAGACTGAGACTTCTAGCCATCATTTTTTGGTGATAGTCGGTGGCTCAGTTGGTAAGAGCGCTTGCATTTAGGCGAGGCGGTGTTGCCGTGGACACGTGGGTTCGATTCCTAGTAGAGTCTTATAAATATTTGCGTTACTTGTGGTGACAGTTAGTCATCCTATTTGTAGGCTCTTGAAACATTTCTACGCAGTGTTTCACTTCGCAAAAAATTACCTATCTGGCAGCAGACTAGCTGTCGAGTCGAGCCGAAGTAAGGAGTTCTGAGCCTATCATAGTCGTAGTCTAATGTTAAGTAGCTCCGAAAGACTGAGACTTCTAGCCATCATTTTTTGGTGATGGTTGGTGGCTCAGTTGGTAAGAGCGCTTGCATTTAGGCGAGGCGGTGTTGCCGTAGACACGTGGGTTCGATTCCTAGTAGAGTCTTATAAATATTTGCGTTACTTGTGGTGACAGTTAGTCATCCTATTTGTAGGCTCTTGAAACATTTCAACGCAGTGTTTCACTTCGCAATATATATATATATATATATAAATATATATATATATATATATATATATATATATATATATAGAAATGAAATAAATTAAAATATTAATAATTTCTTATATTTTGAATTAATTTAAGTAAGGTAAATATTTTTTAATTTATTTAATTATATAAAAATATATAAGAAATTGTATTTATATAATTATTTATTATATATAAATTAATTTGCAGATCGTCATACAAAAATGTTTTACACAGACATTTTACACACACATCTTACACAGACGTCGTACACAGACATGGGCTATTATATATATATATATATATATATATATATATATATATATATATATATATATATATATATATATATATATATATATAAAGAACATGTCCTGACTGACAGATGACTGACTGATAATCAACGCCGAGCTCAAACGCCTCATCCTAGGAACGTGAAATTTGGAACTTATGTTACTTTTATAGCGTAAACATCCGCTAAGAAAGGATTTTTGAAAATTTTGCTCCTGAGGGGAAAAAACTGGAAAACAAACTTTTTTCTAAACATTTTTTCTAAAAAATTTTTCTGAAATTTGGTATATAGATTCTTTTTGAAAAATAAAAAGATACATGTTTCACCATTTTTTGAAAATTCGGTTTCCCGGACCTCAAATGTGGGTTGGAAAATTGGGTTATTTGGTTTTTAAAGTAGCTTCTACTCAAAAACTGTTAATGCTACAGGAGTAAAAATTAGTATTTAGTTTCTACTCCAAAAATAATGAACAACGTGTTTTAGCATTTTTTGAAAATTTGGTTTCCAGGACTTCAAATGTTGGGTGGAAAATAGGGCTATTTGTCTTTTATAGTAACTGCTACTCAAAAACAGTAAATACCACAGATGTAAAAATTATTATTTAGTTTCTTTTCTAAAAATAAAGATATACGTGTTTCACCATTTTTCACAAATTTGGTTTCCCGGACCTCAAATGTGGGTTGGAAAATTGGGGGGAAGAAACTGGAAAACAAACTTTTTTCTAAAACATTGTATATCTCGAAAACCAAAAATGAGGAGATTTTGAAATTTGGTATATGGATTCTTCTTGAAAAATAAAAAGATACGTGTTTCACCATTTTTTGAAAATTCGTTTTCCCGGACCTCAAATGTGGGCTGGAAAATTGGGTTATTTGGTTTTTAAAGTAGCTGCTACTCAAAAACTGTAAATACCACAAATGTAAAAATTAATATTTAGTTTCTGTTCTAAAAATAAAGATATACGTGTTTTACCATTTTTTTTAAATTTGGTTTCCAGGATCTCAAATGTGTGGTGGAAAATAAGGTTGTTTGGTTTTTAATGTAACTGCTACTTGAAAACTGTAGATGCTACAGGAGTAAAAATTATTATTTGGTTTCTACTCTAGAAATAATGAAATACGTGTTTTACCATTTTTTGAAAATTTGGTTTCCAGGACTTCAAATATGGGGTGGAAAAGGGTTATTTGATTTTAAATAACTGCTACTCAAAAACTGTAAGTGCTACAGATGTGAAAATTAGTATTTTGAGGTTTTGTGCCGGTTAAAAGTATTTGAGTTCAGTTTATCACCGGACGGACGGGCCAAGCCGTTATTTTAGGGTCTTCATACGGCCCTGCCCAAACCCTAAATCAAGGTGGGACAAGCCGAGATTTGTAATCAAGTATATGGACATTTTAGTGATTTTAGGGTGTTCAGACGGGCCGGGCTAAACCTGAAGTCAAGATGGGACGGCCGAAGTTTTTCATCAAGTATATTTATTTATTTATTTATTTATTTATTGGTACACGAACAGAGGGACCCAAAGGGCCACTAACACTGTTCGGACAAAACACAATAAAAACTAAAGAAAAACAGAACAAAATAAACCGTCTGATGTGAGGCGACGAGCCAGGCAAAAGTAAAACAGAAAAATTGTGTTCAAAATATAAACTATATTACTATATATGAATATTAACTAATACATAATAGATGGATTAGTAACAACAAGGTAATCAGATAAATATTTGTATTTAGATCTAGGTACCAGATAGATACTAGTTTTTAAATGAGGATGTCACAGAAGGAGTAATAATAGAGCAATCAGATATCTATTTATATGTGAGAAAGTTTGATAGGTTGGCTTCCGCTACGAGACATTTAAACCTACTGAGAGTGGTTGAACTGACAATATCGCTAGGCAATTGGTTCCATATATTAATAATACGATTAGTATAGAAAAATTTGGTAACATCAACTCTATTAAAGACAGATTTTAGCTTGAACTGGTGACCCCTAGTGGAATGGTACATGGAGAACTGAAAACTATGTTTTAAGTCGGAATCAATAAAACCGTTCAAAAAACTGTAGCACAAACAAAGATCACTGATGAGTCTTCGGTGTTCAAGTGATGGGAGATTGAGAGTTTTGAGTCTCACCGCATACGGAAGGTTCTTGAGAGCCGGGATCGCCTTGGTAAATCTTTTTTGAATTCTTTCGATATCGTCAATAAGATATCGGTGATGAGGATTCCACACCTGCGAGCAATACTCCAGAAGAGGTCGAACATATGTGCAAAAAGCTTGCTTAAGCAAATCTGGATCTTTAGATGTAAATGATTTAATGATGAGACGCGATCTCACAGACGCAACATGAACGATATTTGCCACGTGATATTTGAAATTCAGGCTAGCATCCACAATTACTCCTAGGTCTCTGATATGATCAACGTTCTTTAGTTGGTAAGAGTCAATGGTGTAGATGGGAGATTTAAGTTTTGCACCTGCGGGACCAAAAATAGAGAGAACAAGACATTTTTCCAGTGCCAAGTTCAACTGCCAGTCTTTGCTCCATACCAGCAAGTGATCAATTGCCTTCTGTAAGTTGTTGGCATTAGGCTGGACAGGTGCATACAGTTTGATGTCATCGGCAAATAGTTTGACTGAGATCGATCCCAACTCCACACTATCTGTAACATCGTTAATATAGATCAGGAACAGAGTTGGACCGAGAACACTGCCTTGCGGAACCCCGCTTGTAACAGCTCTTGGCTCAGACAGGCTACGGTCTATCTGAACCATCTGGCGGCGATCCTTTAAAAAGTCAGTGATCCATGCCAATAGATCTCCAGCTATTCCATAAGCTTCCAACTTTCTTTTTAATTTGATATGAGAAATGGAATCAAAGGCTTTTTGAAAATCAAAATAAATTATATCCGTGCGTCTGCGCTCCTCCATTGACAATGACCAGTCAGATACACATTCAAGTAGATTTGTATTGGTTGACCTTGACTGTAAAAATCCATGTTGGTGTCGAGAGATGAGATTGTGTTCAATTAAATAGTGTTGCATGGTTTTATTAATTATTTTCTCCATAATGCGACAACAGGTACAAGTAAGTGAAATGGGTCGGTAATTAGAAGGATTGCTGGTGGGACCTTTTTTATGGATGGGTTGAATAAATGCTGCTTTCCACTCTTTTGGTAGTATTTTAGATTTTAAAGACGTGTGGAAAATATGACAAAGAGGCGTTGCTAGACTGGAAGCGCATTTCTTCAAAAGTAGGTTCGGAATGCCATCTGGACCAAGAGAACATGAGTTATTAAGAGATTTTAGCGTTTTCACAACGGTCGACGGCGTAAAGGAGACGTCCTCTAAGGAGCTCGGTGATCGAGGATCCAACATGGGATTAACGCCATTGTCGAATGTAAACACGCTTGCAAAGTAGTTATTGAAAATGTTGGCAATTTCGGTAGCGTCAGATGTAGAGTTGCCATTTCCCGAATCAATGCTACCAATTCGAGGATGAGTAAATAGCTTACTGCTAACGTACCTGTAAAACGTTCCAATGTTACCCCCCAAGATAAGTTTTCTCTCAGTGGTAACTTGAACTTCCTTGGCCAATTTAGAACATTTCTTTGAAAACTCGACATAGCAAACCTTGTGTTTCAAAGCATCAGTAGCCTTCCATCTCTTCCAAAACCACAACTTGGCCTTGTAAATCATTCTAAGAGTTTTCGGAGTTTTTTCTTTTTTTGACCTTGATCCTTTAATACACAGAGGAACAAAATATGTCATAGCCATGTCCAACTGTTGTTTAAAGATCGACCAACAGCTTTCCACATCAAAGCAGTATTGAAAAACTTGATTCCAGTCGATGTCACTTAAATAGTAATTCATTTCCTCAAAACGTGCTCGTTTGAAATCGTAGATATATTGATTAGACGCACCAGTAGTTGAGACGGAGTCGCTAGTCCGGAATACAATCAAATTGTGGTCGCTGGTAGCTATTGGGCAAACAACATCTATTTTTGCAATAAAAATGTGGTCAGTAGAAAGAATCAAGTCAAGAGTGCTCTCGCCACGAGTATGCTGGGACACAAATTGATGAAGTCCTAGATCGTTAAATAGATTCATGAATATCGTGTAGATTTTACTATTGGGATGAGAAAACTGTAACCAGTTGATGTCAGGTAGATTGAAATCTCCCATTAGGCATAGTGTGTGATTTGTTGAACAGATTATTTTTAAACACTCAATACTATCGATGGCATATTGATGAGCTTCCATGTCAAAACCTCCACTTCGGTAGTAGGCTATAATTCTACATGGAGTTGTATTCAGACGAATGTCAATGCAGACAACCTCAATATGCTTGAACTGATTTGGTATTTGGATGAGTTTAAAGACAACGTCCTCTCTAATTATGAGAGCCACACCACCTCCTCTGGTTTCTCTGTCCCAGCGACATGCAGAATATCCTCTAGGTAAAAATAAACTGTCGGGATCATCTTTAGTAAGCCAGGTTTCAATAACACAAAAAATAAAAGGTTTATAATCTTCTAAAAATAGAGCAACTTCCGCAATCTTGTTATTTATGCTTCTTAAATTAGTTAAAGCCATGCGACTTCCAGGTTTAAATCCGAAAGGGCTGGCTACTTCCACCATCAGTCAGCAGCTTTGGCACACCTTGCACGGACCCTTTCACTTTTTCGCGTCTTTCACATCGTCGCAGGTAATTTTGATGGGCCTGTTCCTTAGTGAGATCGCGGTTAATAAAAACTCGCTTGGCGCCGTCATCCTTAGAGGATCGAAGAAGCATAGAAGACTGTATCAGATCATCTACAGCCTCGGCACTAGAAAGAGTCACACAAATGAGTGTCTTGGATTGGTTTGGGTTCTTATTCAATCGTCGTGTCCTCAGAATTTTTGGCTTCACCGTCAGGTGGTTTTCACAAAAATTTGAGATAGAAATGGAGTCAGAAACAGCATCATCCAACATCATTCCAGAAATAATAGCATTGTTGGATCTCTTCTTCCTTTCCTCCTTCTCTTGTTCATGCAGCACGAATGTGCGAGAAACTGCCTCTAGCAGAGTCGAGTCATTTTTCTGCAAGCTAGCAGCATCTGGGAGCTTATTTTCTAGCCCTTCGAGCCTTGACTCAATGGTATTCATTCTCGAAGCCAGTAATTCCATTTTCGAAGAAGCCTCCTTAGAAGACTCCTTTAGTATCTGAACCACGTTGTTAAGCACCATCTCAAAGTTCCTATTCATAGTATCCATCACCTTCATCATATTATCGTTGAATTTATCCGTGATTTTTGTCAGTATTGCCTCAAGACTCTCGAGAGTGATAGATTTGGCCATATTTAAACTGGGATACCCGTCGCAAAATCAACTCAAATTCGGGAAAAAGTCCTAATTAAAGCAAATTATAATTCGTACAAAAAGTTTTTTATAAAACAGTTAGAAAATTTTAGTCAATTAGCATGAAAAATGCAATTACAACGGAACGGAGAACGGAGAACTTATTTTCGTTCGGTTGTTTACATAGAATATAGAACTTCTAGGCCTGTAAAAACGGGCCGGGCCCATATTAGACAGGCCGTGCCGGACCAGAAATTTCGGTTTTTGAAACGGGCTGGGCCAAGTTGTCGACGGGCCGAGCCGAGACCTAAAAAATTGAACCGTGCAGTACTCTACTATGTATGCACGGTTCAAATTCTCTAATTTCATGCGAGCGAAGCCGCGACGGGCACTGCTAGTCCAAAGTTCAATTTATATATATAAATGAATGTTTGTGTGTTTGTGAGTCTGTCTGTCCTCTATAGATATTTGAACCGCTGGAGCGAACTAGATGAAATTTGGCAAGGAGGTAGTTCTCATACAGGGAAACAAAGTTAAAAAAATTTAGACTCCCTACTCCAATCCCCGGCTCACGGGGGGCAAAAAACCTTCCGGGCCAAAAGTTCCTATACAAGATTACTGCATAAGTTTTTGAAGCACTGTTTACATTTGCGTAACAGGTATTACTTGCTTGACAGTCTTGCATAATGTGACCGATTGCGTGTTATTGTAAATGATTAAGAGATAGATAGCTGGTAAGCGACCAGTATCGGGAGAGCAAGCGGGAACGGGAAAGTGACCGAGACAAGGCCGTAACCAGGAATTTGGAAGTGGGGGACCCAAGAATTTTTTGAGGGCACTGTATAAATTTTCTGTTCACATATGTTGGACATTCCAATGATTTGACCCTTAAAATGTGCTTCACGCAAAAAAACAGGTTTAATGATTGAAATGTGAATTTTATTCTACCATATTTAATTGAATTTTAAAATATTCTGAATCAATATGAGAACTTTCCCAAACATGTAAATAAAACGATAACACAACATTTAAAAACAATTATAATATACACGCAAAAACTTGATAAACATGTAAAGGAAAAACGAGTTTTTTAACACAAACTTTAATTTCAAATACACTCAATTTAGAAATACAAAAGATGTTCAAATTAAAAATTTTTTTAATTGAATTATGTATTGTCATCCAATATAAACCTATGCTGAAAGTTTCAGCTTTCTAGCTAGTCAAAAATGCTGGTTAAATTTTACTTGCAAGATTTGCATACAGAGAAAGCCACACACACACACACAAACAGAGATTGTAATCTCAATAAAGGTTTGTAAAAACACATCACATGGGTCATAATGTCAGATAGCAATACGGCGCGATTTCTGAGCAAACTTTTCTACCTTTAGCGTAAAATCATTCTCAAAAACAAGTAGTACCAGTTGAAATTTATGCTCAAGGCCCATTGATTGGCGATAAGGCCGCAGAATCCGCGTGAGAGTAGAGAATCTGTTTTCGCACGTAGCAGTCGACACACCGATGGTGCATGATCCGACATACAGCTGATACAAATTTGAAAATGCGTCCGGTACTGCAGCATTGCATATGTTGCATCTTCCAACGACGAATTTGGCTGGAATTTGTTACGCACAGTCGCATTGCAATAGGCAATTCGCCAGCGAGGGCATCTTCGTTCAGGTAAAAGAGCTGGCTGAGTGGTTCCAAGCACTTCTCAACAAGAAAATTCTGAGATGATAGAACGAAGGATTCTACAGCTTGAAACAAGGCCAAGTTTGACTCGCCAAAACGTGGTTCATTTCAAGATGAACAGAATCTATGATGTTGTAGAAAGCACTCATCATGAGCTCGCGTGAATTAACTTTAGAACGAATAACATGGTTTAGAGGCGCTGGTGGCAGAGCGGTGGAGCGTTCGCCTGTCAATCATTAGGTCGGCAGTTCAAGCCTCACCGGCGTCACCAGCGTAACTCTCTTAACCCGTTTAGGTCCAAAACTTTATTAATTAGATTTCTATTATTTTTTTTTGTTATTTCTAAGTTACTTGCTTATGTTTTAACAGATTTATTTTTAATTATTTTTTATTTAAAAGAAAACTTTGAAAATTCACTATGCTCGTTTTTCGAACGGTGGTCGTATAGACTACTGAAAACGAAAAAATGTTTAAAAGTCAATTTCTTTTTTTTTCAACTCAAACAATTATAATATAAATTTTAGGCTATAAACAGAAAAGCTAAAAACACATTTCTGACTTTATCAGTAACACAGTTCAATAAAATCCAAAAATTTAACATTCAATAAATCTGTCAAGCAGTTCATGATAGTCGTTTCAGAACCAGAGTGTGCGGAAAGCACCAAAACAATTGATACGATTGTCATCAACTACTTTATTTGTTGTATTCATTTCTTCGCCACGATTTTTCCTTGTCCCTAATTCGTACAAAGGACGTGCGGAAATTTATCAAACTGCTTGTTAATTTCGGGCTTCCGTTGTAAGATTAGTAGAGCCTCTTTGATTCTCAACTGTCTGACATCTTTTTCTTTGGTAATAACACGTACATTGTCCACGAGAACATCACGTTTCAAAGCGCGGCCGTGAGTCATATTAAAATGTTGCAAGATACTACCGTTTTGCAAATGCATGGTGAGGCGTCTCGATAAAGTAGTCATTGTGGATCCGATGTATTTATCCACCTTACAATGTGGAATTGGACATTGAAATTCATACATCAGATGAGTTTTTAGTTGGAGAGCAATTGTTTCGGATTACTAAGTTTTGGGTTTTTTTATTTCTGTAGTAAATATTTATATTAACTGGAACATTTGTTGTGGAAGTGACTTTGGTGGCCAATATTCCTTTGAGAACTTTCTCATCAACTTTGTAGCGTGTATGCATTTGCCAACAATAATATAATGGAATGGATGTAGAAATTTGAGTTTCATTTTTATTAAGCAAGGAGTTCACTCGCATTGCTAAAGGGGTAGGCGCCTATAAATGGCTGCCTCTGCAAAGAACCCTTCAGTGGCCTTGAAGTCCTTTAGGATTTACGCCACTCTAAATATTGTCAAACATTATTATTATTATTATTATTATTATTATTATTATTATTATTATTATTATTATTATTATTATTATTATTATTATTATTATTATTATTAATATTAATATTATTATTATTAATATTATTATTATTATTATTATTATTATTATTATTATTATTATTATTATTATTATTATTATTATTATTATTATTATTATTATTATTATTATTATTATTATTATTATTATTATTATTATTATTATTATTATTATTATTATTATTATTATTATTATTATTATTATTATTATTATTATTATTATTATTATTATTATTATTATTATTATTATTATTATTATTATTAATGACCCAAAGTGGAGATGACTACACAGCCGGTCAGCCAGGTGCTCTGAACTCGTTTGCGCTTTACTGACACTAGATGGTCATCATCATTTCATGGAAGTCAGCAGCATCTGCCATTTGATTAAAGACCTCTGCAGACCGCAAGGCAAGAAGGCTCTCTTTAGCTGTGGAGATCCGTTCCATCGCAAGAGACCCATTGCACGAGCGACCTTACAACAAAGCATTGTCCGGTGACAACAAGTTCAGTATTTTAAAAATGGCATTTGAAAAAAAACAAATTCCGACTTTGAAACTTTGTTGAGCAGGCTTGATCTGTACCATCTGTGCCATCAATTCGATTATCTCGATTTAGATAAAAGGCGACAAGTACTCGTGCTTGGCATTTTGATGCATGTTTTGTGAAATCCTACACAATTTATCATCCTTCGCCACAGCAAATTTAAACAACTTATTAAATAAGACACCTACATTTGCTTTGTTGAACTGAACAGCAATAAAACACACTAAGGGGGCCTGATTGATCAGGGGGGCCCGACTAGGGTTGTTACAGTTTTGAAAAAAGATTCAGTTTCAGTTTCAGTTAAAGTAACTGAAACTTTACAAAGATTCAGTTTCAGTTTCAGTAAACTGAATTTTTAAAGATTCAGTTTCAGTTTCAGTTACAGTTAGATTCAGTTTTTTTTTTCAATTTTTTTAGGTAAACTACCAAGAAGAAATTTACTATAAAAACATTTTGCAACACAGACATGTTTAAAAAATGTATTTAGCCTAAAAATTCCTTCTTGAATTTATAAAAGACTTTAGCTTCCAGCTTGTCGTCACCCAAATTATGCCAACATCTGCTAAGAGCAAATCCTGTAATGGGTTGCGTAATTGTTCTAGAAGTCAGAAGAGCTCTTTATATTTTATTGATGTTTTGATCAAAATAATGGCAAGTAATTCCCATCCTTACCGATGAATAACATGGCCGAGACCATCTGTTGTGATTGACACATACTTCGCTGAATTCAATGATAATTCAACAGATCTTTTTAAGTCTTTTACTAATTCGGACACTTTTGTGGATATATCGTGTTGGTTCGGCAAGGTTAGTAAACGACCTTCCGACACAACTGCAAACATATTTTTAATAGAAGGTTCTTCGATCAAAAGAAATGGCGAACTGTTTGCAGCAAATGCTGAGGCGATAGCATGGGCAGCCTTATTATAGGCATTGGAGCCTTTTTTAATGTCATTTTTGCGTTCTTTAACAACAAAATAGTTTTCAATTGTTGCCTGGTTTTTCAAATATGAAAAGGGTCGTTTAATAGACTTACTTTGTGTTTTTGATATCATAGCTATTTTTTTCCTCTAAATACTCTGCGTATTCTGTTTCATGCTTCCTCAAGTGAGACTCTAAATTTTTGACATTTTTACCCTTCAAAATTACAGAACAAATATTGCACTTAATATCGGCTCCAACTCCTGTAAACCTTTTATGTACCGGGTTAGTATAAGTCTTGTTTTGTTGAACCTAGCTTTTTTCGTTGGAGGTCCTAAAGCAGATTCCGACTCATCTTGTTGAATAAACTATACTTCTTCCTCGGTAGATTCGTCCATAACAATGTTATTACTAACACAAGTATCTTCCATTCTGGTAATTCTAAAAACTTGAAAATCTTCGAAAAACAACGCAAGCAACAGAACACTAACACGAAACAAAAAAAAGAACTATTCCTAACTTCGACCGAGTTATCGTCCGTGCCATAAAATCAAAACATTTAACCGCAAACATAAAAATAATATAATAAAATGATAAAAAATATTCATTCTAAAAGATTCAGTTATATTCAGTTTTCTCAATAGATTCAGTTTCAGTTACAGTTTTTAAAAAAGATTCAGTTTCAGTTGAAGTTACTGAATCTAAAAAGATTCAGTTAACTGAATGTTTCAGTTTTAGATTCAGTAACTGTAACAACCCTATGCCCGACCAAAACTGGGCGGGGGGCGGGCTCCCCGGCCCCATAGCTGGTGACGGCCCTGGACCGAGAGCGAGAGAGCAAGCGGCGAAGTAAACGGGTGCGAGAGAAAAACGATAGACAAACCTCTAAAAACCCCGAGCAACGCCGGGTAACCCCGCTAGTATATATATAGATTACACAGTTAAAATTTTTTAACTTTTAATATATCTCTTTGCAATATTAGTTTTCAAGTTTTTTCATGTGCAAAAAAAAATTACTATTGTACTGTAAAAAGTTTGCTTTTGTGATAATGATATAGAATTTGTATTTTTTGCACTACTTGTTTAATGAATGTGAATTTTTTACACATTCCCATGCTGTGAAACGATCTGCCTAGGTAAAAAGAATGGCATCAAAAAGCTGAAAACATCTAAAAGACACATTTCATTCTGTAAAATCATCACAAACTTGTTGAATAACCAATTTATTTGTTTGATAAACCTTAAATTTTTTATGAAAAACAGTAGATTTAATAAATTTAGAGCGATTACCAAATTCTAAGAAAAATTAACGTGAATTAATTGAACCGCTTACTTGGTTTAAACCTAAAAGCCTTAGTTCTCTAAAACACACCAACGGTTATTTTTATTTTTAAGATTATAAAACATACTATAAAGCAATACATTAATAAAACTCCGGTTTTTTTTCTTCAGATTGTTAGTTATGACGTTATTAGAAACAGCCTAAAATGCTTAGTAACGACCTCCTTTTACGAAAAAATATGAAAACAGCTGAGTCTGCAAGTTTTGCAACAAAACTTGATTTTATGTTATTATTTCCCGCTAACGGACGACCTATATATATATATTTATATATATATATATATATATATATATATATATATATATATATATATATATAACAAAACCAGAATGCCAGAGAAAATAGATGTCGGGATGCTAGAAAAGAATCGTGGACCAGAACATTTTATGGAGAATGTTTTAAGGGTTGTTCGAGCAAAATGAGATCGAAAGCAATGCAAAGAGCGCACATCACGAGAATGCACGTGAGATGATTTTAAGAAAAAATTTAGAAATGATGACGGCAACATATGATTATCATATTTGTAAATAAAAATGCCAACAAAGAATGAATGAATTTGAAATATATTCAGTAGGTTATTTTCAATCAATTTCAATTTACAAGATAATGCAAAGGGCAAGTGAAAAAAGATACGTGCCACTCGTGTTTGCAAGACATGAAGAGCTTTTAGACGGGAAGGATAATTCGAAGCCCAAAAAATATTACAATAAGATAAGTAAGGATAAATAAGAGCATAGTATAACATTAAAAAATGTTCATATCCACAAATCGACACACGCGAGATAGTATTCCACAGTTTTTTGCAACCTTGGATGTGACGTAAACAATATGATTTTTTAATGAAAGATGTTCATCAAGTAACACCCCAAGAAATTTGCATGATGAAACACGCATAACAGGTTTATCGTCAACATAAAGTTGATAATTGATACAAATTAATTTATTTCTATGGTGGAATAAGATATAATTAGTTTTACTTATATTTAAAGAAAGTTTATTAGCACAGAACCATTTATAAACAGCAAGGAGTTCGCGATTAGTGTCATCATCTAAATCCTTTAAGTTTTCACCGGAAGCAAAAAGGTTAGTGTCATCAGCAAATAACACAAACTCAAGACGACGTGAAACCGTGCACAGATCGTTGATATAAATTAGAAACAAGAGTGGGCCCAGTACAGACCCCTGAAGCACTCTACAGGTAACCCGTCGCGTTGAAGAAGTGACTTCGTTGTAGTGAACCTGCTGAGTTCAGTTACTCAAGTAATCCTCAAACCACCGTAGTGAAATCCCTCGGACACCACAGTGTTGAAGTTTTTTAAGCAAGATCATGTGGTTCACCGTATCAAAAGCTTGACCAGGTCTAGAAATACTGATGGTGTAATTTCCTTGATCCATAGCTTCAGCAATTTTCGAGTGCAGCAAAACGAGCGGCATGTAGGTAGAGTGATTCCTACTGAAGCCAAACTGATTTTTCGTGATGATGGAGAATCTAGTAAAAAATCCATAGAGCCTTGAATGCATAGCTTTTTAGAAAATCTTGGATAAAAGCATAAAACAAATATTGGCCGATAGTTAGAAATTGAATCGTTTTTGCCTGATTTGTGAAGTAGGATAACTTTTGCTGATTTTAGCTGAGCAGGAAACATTCCTGTAGAAAAAGAGCAATTTATTATGGATGACAGAAGATGTGCTATGTGCGGAACAGAGCATCGAGCAATATAGGGGTTGATACCGTCCATTCCACTGCTGTGAGAATATTTTAATCTTGTCGAAACCTCGATAATCTCGCCTGGTGTTGTAGGTACAACATCTAAAGATTGGACCAAAGGGTTGCCAAGGTAATCGTCAAACGTTGTATTAAGAGGTGCTATCTTTTTGGCAAAATCTAGTCCATTATATATATAGGGGAGACCTGGCACCCTTCATACTAAATTTTGATTTTTCTCAATTTAACGAAACTGTTAGAGTTTTTTGTAAGTTTTTTAAGTAAATTTAACAGAAATTCAAATATCCAGTGTAACTTTGTAAAAAACTTTTTTCAAAAATATTTGGTGAAAAAGTTATATTTTAATCAAAATATTTTCAAAATAGTATCAAGGGTGCCTGTGTCTCGGCACCCTTGATACTAAGCACTGTCACCCTTGATACTATGTTGGCACTTTTGATACTAAATTTAAAATAAATTCTTTTGGCAGTGTTTTTTCTTAATTGAAGGAGCAACTTTTTTTTCTTTTTGCAAGGAACACCTATCTCTGTCGCAAATGGCTGGAAGTCACTTGAAGCATAAGACAAGCGTTTGGAATGGATGACTGACTAACTGAAATTGTTAGGCCTGTTTCATCAACATTGTAGATGTTCTGTGGTGCATATGCATGTGCATATGCATGTCGATTCCGCACTTCTCGCAGATTATCAAAAAAATCATTGACTGTATGACGATTAAAGGCGGTTGCTCGTGCTAAACTGGTGGCCTCTGTGTGTGATAATAGGAAGGCATGGGTGTGCTAATAAGAGAGCATGGGTAGTGACAGTTCTTTCTTCCTGGACATAAATCTTTGAAGCCAATCTGGTCCAGCAGACTTTGTGCTATGCCACGATTTTTGAACATTTTTCGAAAAGAAAATACCAAACTCATAGGCTAATTTTCTGGTGGTTTTTGTTGATAAGCCATAATGAAGTTTTGCTGCCCGTATAAAATATTCAAAAAACGACTTTTCTTTTTCATTTGTGAATATCTGCTTGGTCACGTAGTTCGGACAGCCCAGCTTCAACTGCAGCTTTCATTTCGATTTCAGGAACTTGACCTCGTGGTGGTCTATTTGTTGTTTTTTATATGGCACAATGAAATCCTGCTGAATAAAAAGACGACTGAAATACGTACGATAATTAATGAATAACTCACTAAATTACTAACAAAAAATACTATGGTGGCTAGCCATAACTCAACTAGCCAAGATAAAAAAAACAATTATTCAGTGATAAAACATAAGCAATTTCACTGATTAATCAAAAATTCTATCATTCTGCTTTTGGTGGTAAACCCTGTTAAAAATTCAAGGGACCTTTGATACTAATATCAAAGGTGCCTGCGCGAGGTGCTATCAAGGGTGCCGACCACCATTTTTCAAAAAATTTGTGAAATCCAAATAGTTAAGACATCCTTGTTGCTGAAAAACAAACGCTTTAAACTAGAATGAATTCTCTTCAAAATGGTATATAAAACTTCTCAAACATTGCATTATTGTTTTAGCTAGAGCATTCATAAAAACACTGAAAAAATTACTTTTTACCTTAAAAAGTGAATTACATCGATAAAATCGAAACCACAACTCCAAAATTAAAAAAAAAAACATAGGAGGAGCGAAATATTTATATTTTAAATAGACTGGTGCCGTGCTTGATTCGATTTAATAAGTAAGTAATGAAAAAACGTTATAGCATCAAGGGTGCCTTGCCATCAAGGGTACCAGGTCTCCCCTACTATATATGCGTCCCAAGGACGGATGTTTTAGCATTACGATGAACACCTTAAAAAATAATCTTTGACTAAAAATGAAAGCGTGGGATGCTCATCATAATCCATGGATTGCGATGGAGATGGATTAGGATGAGCTCCCACGCTTTTATTTTTAGTCAAAGATTAGTTGATGACATATAGAAGGAAAGGAAAAAAATTTTTTTATACTTTTTAGTGCACTTTCCACACATAAATAAAAACTTGTTTTTTGAAAAAAGTATCTTTTTTCGTAATATTAATTTATAATTTTTGGTCTTGTAAAAATTAAAAATGATTTTTCAACCGTCTAATTATAAAGATAAACCACACGTCTATCATGCAGCTTTCATGGCTGTTAATGTAGGTTGACTCCGCTCATGTCACCTGTGCCAGTTGAGCATTTTTCAGTGTGTGTGTGGTGTATGTGCGTTTATATGTGCATAAATATAGTTATAAAAGTATGTATAAGTATAAGGTGCATGCTACGTTAGCAATGATAGTGAGATCGCCGCTATGTAAGCCTAAATCCACATGCAACGTTAGCGATGATAGAGAAAACGCCGCTATGTAGGCCTGAATCCACACCCAGCTTATTGATTGCAATGGCGTATTTTAGTTAATTATAGTTTATATAAATATTTTTATATGAAAATATTAAAATATTGCATTGTCATCGAGAATACATGTGTTTTGAAACTTTCAAGTCAATTAAACGCGTAGAAGTGGTCGAAAAATCGATTTAAAAAACCTGAAAATGCAGCATACAACATACAGTGTGAGGTAAATAAAAGCGTGTAAAAAAGATGGATTTAAATAATAGTATTTTTTTAATATTTTGAACTAGCAGTGCCCGACGCAGCTCCTCTCGCTTGAAATTAGAGAATTTGAACCGTGCATCTATAGTAGAGTACTGCACTGCACATGCCGATTTTTAACGAATGGCTCGTCAACAACTTGGCCCGGCCGCATATTTCTAAATGGTAGTATGCGGCAATACAGAGAGGTCGACTAGCAGCCTAAGAGGGGCGTGGCCTAAGGCTAGAAGTAAACCGCACTCAATTCTACATTTTCAATGTTATGTTGTTGATATTAGTAAATATATTAATACAAGTGTCGCAAATAATATGAATTGTTGATTTAGTCAGTTCAAAGTTAGTTTGAGTAAATTAGAATAAAACTTACTTATAATTTGTAAAATGCCTTGACTTCACATTCATGTTATTAATACTATTAACATTATTACTTACTAGTAAAAATGTTCTTTTAAAGCCTTTTTCATCCATTTGAAATGACGAGAATTGTAATCGAAGAAAGTATTAGTTAAATAATAAATAATAAAACAATCAGGATTAACTGGCTATTTTCAGTTATATAAAGTTATTTTCAGAACCCTATGTTAAAACAATAAATTAAATATTATAAAAGTTGAAACAGTTGTTAAAAATCAGAAATAATTATAAGTTTTGTTTAGACAGAGACATTGAATAGGAGCTAAGCTGAATCGACTTTCACTTACCAGATTAATACGGCTATTGACGGATGAAACACATTGAAATTTAAGTTGAATCCACATAAAGAAAAAGCGTAAGTGGCCATATAATTTGTAGCTGATTTAATATAGCTCGTTTTATATATAATGACATATATAAAACCAGCAC